>CM062804.1:912872464-913458113 GCA_031772625.1 Pinus tabuliformis
ACAGAATACTTGATCTGTTTTGACCTCGTGATGTTTTTCTCTCTATGTTTAATGTATTTCTTTTTACTTATCCATGCATTTTCACTTCTCATTGTAAAACATAAATTGTAGTTTAAGATATGTTGTTGGAGCACCATACTGCTACCTGTATTTACAATATTTGTATTTTCTTCTGAAGTACGATTACAAAATACTTAAATGCTTTGTAATCCTAACTGATATCATTCTCTGTCATTCCATTTATCATTTTGCTTTAAAATATCTAGTGAGGACAGTTAACTTGCCCTGTAAACGCTCTGTAAAATTGATGTTACCACCCGGCCTGTGACTCCATTACACAATGGAAAATGTTTAACAATGATATTTCTCCAACCAAATGAACAAACAAACAAACAATATTTTCATTCTTAATATCTAGCCTAAAATATTCCAACACTAAAAACAAAGTTAAAACATGATTGTATAGAGAGAGCCCTCTCTGGGTCCAGGAAGGATAGGTCCTACACTCATAAGTGGTTTGATGTATCTTTTGTGACTTTTGTCTTGCCAATATTCAAAATCACAGAACGATAACACTGCCTTGAGAGAAGCAACCCCTGCATACAAGTCTATTTTTCTCAGTCCTAGAGGGAACCGATCAACTCAGCGACACATGCAAGAGACTGCTCGACTACTGGAGAAAAATTTGTATTTCTGGCCGGGAGTTGGGCTACCTGCCCAAGATATTTGCGTAATTTCTGGGCAGAGTAGCTAACTGCTGCCCAGATTTGTGCTGATTCTGGGCTGAGCAACCTTGCTGGGGAAATTTGCACAAATCCTGCTAGGAGTGTTGGCAAGAAATATTTCGCAATCCTGGAGCCCAGCAGGTTGCCAGAGAGGATTGCGCAATTTCTAGAGGGAAGGTTGGTTTCCCTCCATAAATGCACAATTTTCAAGGGGAAGCTGCTCAGCCTGCAGTTGGACCAAGTCCGGGTGAACAACCTATGAGGGGAATGGATCAAGTTGTGACCGACAGGCTGCCTTTGTGCAAGAAAGACACTGAAGCTTGTGAACTTGATGAAGCAAGGCAAGCTGCTATGAAGGTTGGAAGGGAGGCTCCAAAATGAGGCTAAGGAAAAATTTTGGAGGGTGGTTGTAGCCGCTACAACAATACTTGACATGGATAATCTCCCTAATTCAAGTCAAAGTAATTGACACGGGGAGAATGTTAGTCCACGATGCTATCTCATCAACACTCAATCTCAATGAGAGAGGCATTCTCAAAAAGTCCAAGCTTGTCTCTAAAGTATACAAACTCGTTTGAGATAGAGGCTTTCTAAGAATATCAATCTACTCATCAGTGGAGACATACCGGAGCTTCATTTCTCCCTTCTGCACCATGACATGGACAAAATGGTGCTTGTTCTTGATGTGCTTCGACCTATCATGGAAAATGGGTTCTCTGTCAGCTTCACACAACATTGATTCTCACAATATATCGTGGTCGAATCAAGCAGATGATCAAATAGTCCTGCGAATAACTTCTGAATCCACACTACTTCACAACTCACAAAGATAGCTACAATATATTTTTCCTTGGAAGTACTGAGTGTGACAGATATTTTCTTCCTTCTCATCCATGAAATCATAGCAAAACCTAAACTAAAGCAGCCTCCAGAAGTATTATTTCTATATTTAGCGCTCGCTGCCCAATGTGCATCTGTATAGCCTTGCAGTTGTATATCATTGTTTGAGACATATCACAAACCAAATTCAATCGTATTATGAAAATATATCAATATGTTCTTTTTTGCCATCCAATGATCATGTCTCAGTTTTTGAAGAAAATGGGTAACTAGGTTCAGTCTTCATGACATTTTATTATGATTTTTGTAAAACAAGAAAATGAATTTATTATGCCTTGCTACATGGGTTTCATGAGCAAGAGGTTTATTTTATAGATGGCTCCCATTGAGAGCCTTAGGATTTATATTTAATGTCAAAGAGTAAAAGTCATGAATAAGGAGCTCTTCTTAAGCCAATGTAAAATGTATACAAGTCTATAACAACCCTCCAAGACAAGCACTAGAAGAAGTCTGCCTGCAAAACGATGAAGAGAACAATTAAGTCGGCCTCAAAATGAATATTAATGACAAGTCGGCTAAAAAATAAAGACACATCGGTTCACCCTAACATGTTGGCTAATTATGGAGACGTGACAACTATATATACCCAGCTAGGGTCACCACAAAAGCTCAGAATCTCGGACAAGCTCTGCAACTTCGGTCAAGTACAATACCTTTGAAATCTTGGTCATAATTATAGTGACACCTTCGCATTCCTCTCTGAAATCTCAGACAAATTCAGTGTTACAAGAATCTCGGATGGAGATGATATTACAGTGTTTCAGTTGGAGAAAGATCCTATGGTTCTTGGATGGATATTGTAGGAGTATACACTCTCATCATAAGTATTACAGTGATATGTTCATGGCATGATAGTGACAAGGATGATCTCGGTGGAAAGAACACAGTCATACTCTTGGAGAAGTTCTCAATGCAGTCAAGGATGATCACAGTCTTGACATGATTATGATGAAAGGATCTCATGAGTAACATACTCTATCTCAACATACATCAAGGTGATGTCATATCATAGTCATGATCTCATTCCTAATGAAGACAAAGTCAAGACAATGATGAAGAAGGTGCAGTCATAGTGCAACAATGATCTGAGTGAAGAAGCAGTCATGTTACAATAATGATGATGATATTCTCAACAGTGACAAATAAGAGGATTGGTGTCTTGGTCTTCGAGCGGTATAGTAGGTCAAGAGTCATAGTCTTGGTATTCGTCAATTGGAATCTCTATAAGAATATTTTTTTTGTAGGTTTTCCTCTCCAAGAGGGAGAGGTTTTGGCCCTCGAAGAATGCCAACTTCTTGTGTTCTTGTCTCTTTTTTTTGGTAGCTATTTGATAAATAAAGACAAACTCTAATAATAATAACTGAATATTGGAATAAGAAGAAAATTAAAAAACTTCACAAATAGTTATCATGACTCAAAGAATCTCATTAACTCTAATTTCCCTAGATTCTTCAACATGGTATCAGAGCTAAGGTGCTGAAGTCAAAGGAAGGGCAACAAAAGAGACATACAAGGATCAGTCTTCAAGAAGAGCATCAAAGAAAGTTAAAGGGTTTTGTCAAGATTGAAGGATCAAGTCTACAACAAGCAATCTACAACAACAAGAACCTCATCGAGATGTCTACAAAGAAAGATAACTCAAAGGACCTCAAAGTCAAAGATCATCATCTTGGAGAAGGTCGAAAATACGAGAAGCAATCTTGATCTACAACAAAAGGAAAACACAATACCTCTCACAGTCTCGGTGCTAGCCTCAAGATTGGGTGTCATTACAACCTATGTCATACCACAGAAATCTCAATAAATTATAGTCTGAAGCAGTTTCAGTGCTTGGTATTGAAGGTCTCAAAGGAAATATTTGTTCATGCTAGTCAACTCAAGCAAGGATCTACAAGATTCTACTCCAGCAAGGAGCATCACAACAAGACCACAAGGATATACAATCACATCATACATTACAACGATATCACTTCAGAAGAAGAACACAATGCCACATCTCAGATGGGCATCATAACAATGCTCTTGATCAAACAATGCCACAGTCAAGGGATCAAGTAATCTCAACATATTATAAAATCAGCAGTGCTTGGTGCTGAACAATGCAAGGAAGTCTCAAGGAAAGTCTTGGAACTTAGGTGTACTAGGCAACTCAAGCAAGAATCTCATTGAAGAAGATCATTCAAGAAAACAACAAGGTGAATATTTCATCTTCACATGACAAGTAAATATCTTTCATGTTTAATCAATTTTTGGTTTAATGACTTTGTTTTGCAAGGAAAGTCATAGTCCTCATGAAAAAGGTCCTTGCATAGAATAAGGAGGATTGTCATAATCCTCATAAAGAAAAGTCATTGATGTCTATGGAAAGGTCTATGAAGGTTAAGCAGTGCTTGAATGCATCAAGAAACTCATAGGATTCATATGAAATCACTCAAAGATCCTCCCATGACTATGTAGAAGAAGAGGAGACATAAAGAGATATATGAAATGCTAGAAGATATATTCTCTGAAATTGTAGTAAAGAAGGTCACATCACTTAGACCTACACAAAAGCAATGGTATCTAAGAACAAAGGAATATCTTCATGAGATCTCAATTGAGAGATCTAGGAAATATGATAAGAATAAGGTTACCTCATTCAACAATTTGTGGTCTCTATGCTAGATAGAGAAAAAAAATATAAGATTCAATGTTATGGAAAGAATGTGGATAGAAGCTCATATCGCCAGAAAGATGGAGGAAGCTGAAGAAAAGGGCCAAAGAAAGAGGGAGCAAAAAATCTCTCACAAAGAGGGGTCCTCCCATAAGTTCCTAAATCTTTAGATATGACCATAATATTAAGATGCATCGTAGCATCATGAAAGAATTAGGAGCAAGAGCTCATGGCATCACCATGGGAATCATGAAGAAAAAAATCCATGGCAGTCAAACATGAAGGATAAAGCTCTTGAAAAAATCAATGAACATTGAAGGAAAGAGTCATATAGGACAAGGCTCATCATACATCAAGTCAAACAGATAACATATACCAATTGGGGATATACAAGATCCTCAAAATTCTCTAATGGAATCCTCATCGTAGGGTTCACTAATCTAGAGAGGAAGAAAGTGTTTCAACAAGAACTCCAACTTATGGAATCCATGAGATGATGGTATGATGACATGAAGTAGATGAAGGGATTGAGGATCTTTTTAATCAAGGACGTTGTTGGAAGAAACCCCGATGCCCTGAAGGTACAACAAGGTATGTATTCTTGTGTTTAATATTATAATGACATGTCATATGGTTGCAGGTAACATGGATCATTACTTCTATCTTGAGAAGCATGATCAAGAGAAAAAGGATCTCCTCCTCTGAAAGGATACAAGAAGGCATAAGACACACTAGATGAAATCAACATAATGTGTCCTCATATGAAGTATGAGGTGTATGATCACAACTAAGAAAATATTATTAAAATAACTTGGGAATGGAAAAGGAAGGAAAAAATCATGAGATATGAAACCCTGATGAAGGTTATCAACATCCAAAAGACCAAGAACACTTAACTATGAAATCTCCTAGAAATATATGAAGACCCTGATGGAAAAAGATGAAGACTCTTGACAATAAATATCTTTGGGATATGTGTCAACATGTATGCAGGATGTTGATACGTATAGAAATATGTCATAATGAAGAGCCATCTCGAAAGGTAGAATTTGATTTAATGTTATGTTTTGATTTCTTGAATAATATCTAGATGAGTTCATGCAGGGATACTGGCACAAAAGTTGGAAGTACAATTACAACTAGAATTCATATGGTGGATGGAAATTCATGAAAGAAACATGATGAGGAAGAAGTAGCCATATGACGAAGGTTCCATATATGTATCAAGAAAGCCACTTTCCGTGAAGAAAGGAATGACATGACGAACCAAGAAGGAAATTAATGGATAGCTAATGCCCTACAAAATAAGGTCAATTGAATTTCATGACATCAAGAAGAGAATTTTACCAAGCAGCTGAAGGACCCACGAAGAAGTTACTGATGTATAAAAGAGTCCCTATCTAAGAGGGAGCTCTTACAAGCTCCTAATTTAAAGGGAGCTTGGGCAAGTTTCTTATCAGAGGAAACTTTGGCATATCTTTCCCAGTTGAAAGGGAGAGATAGACACAACATTCTTGTCTTCACTTTGGAAGAAAGAATGGAGGATTGGATTATCATCTGGCATCTGATGCTCTTTGATGATGTGTAGGGCATCCAAGACAAGTGTAGGCAGGAGGACATATATTCTTTGAGGGTTGGGAACCCAAGATAAGAATAATCCTAGAAGATCATACTTAGTGAACACCCGTGTGGGTATGTACCTTGAGAGACAATGATTAAGGAGTTTATAGTCATTGGTCTCGCCAACAATGTGCTCTAATCTGATGAGAGATAGAGATGTCAGTCAAGGCCTTGTTGTGGATATAATGTTTGTTACTATGATGCTATACATATGGGTTACCAATCTGATTCTTCTTATGAGAAATTATTCAGATTGAGAATGACCAAGTACTATCATGAATACCTCCCTAGTTAAGAGGGAGTGTTGAAGAAAATGTGTAACTAGGTTCGATCTTCATGACATTGTATTATGATTTTTGTAAAACAAGAAAATGAATTTATTATGCCTTGCTACATGGGTTTCATGAGCAAGAGGTTTATTTTATAGATGGCTCCCATTGAGAGCCTTAGGATTTATATTTAAGGTCAAAGAGTCAAAGTCATGAATAAGGAGCTCTTCTTGAGCCTATGTAAAATGTATACAAGTCTAGAACAACCCTCCAAGACAAGCACTAGAATAATTCTGCTTGCAAAATGATGAAGAGAACATTTAAGTCAGCCTCAAAATGGATATTAATGACAAGTTGGCTAAAAAATAAAGACACATTGGTTCACCCTAACATGTTGGTTAATTATGGAGATGTGACAACTATATATACCCACATAGGGTCACCATAGAAGCTCCAAATCTTGGACAAGATCTGCAACTTCAGTAAAGTACATTACCTCTAAAATCTCGGTCATAATTATAGTGACACCTTCGCATTCCTCTCTGAAATCTCGAACAAATTCATTGTTATAGGTATTTCAGATGGAGATGATATTATAGTGTTTCAGTTGGAGGAAGATCCTATGGTTATTGGATGGATATTGTAGGAGTATACACTCTCATCATAAGTATTATAGTGATATGTTCACGACATGACAGTGACAAGGATGATCTTGGTGGAAAGAACACAGTCATACTCTTGGAGAAGTTCTCAATGCAGTTAAGGATGATCACAATCTTGACATGATTATGATGAAGGGATGTCATGAGTAACATACTCTGCCTCAACATACATAAAGGTGTTGTGATATCATAGTTATGATCTCATTCCTAATGAAGACAAAGTCAAGACAATGATGAAGAAGGTGCAGTCATGGTGCAACAGTGATCTAGCTGAAGAAGCAGTCATGGTACAACAATGATGATGATGATCTCAACAGTGACAAAGAAGAGGATTGGTGTCTTGGTCTTGGAGTGGCATAGTAGGTCAAGGGTCATAGTCTTGGTATTCGTCAATTGGAATCTATATAAGAATAATTTTTGTGTAGGTTTTCCTCTCCAAGAGGGAGAGGTTTTGGCCATGGCAAAATGCCAACTTCTTGTGTTCTTGTCTCTTTGTTTTGGTAGCTATTTGATGAACTAAAGAAGACACACTCTAATAATAATAAGTGAAGATTGGAATAAGAAGAAAATTGAAAAACACTTCACAAATAGTTATCATGACTCGAAGAATCTCATTAACTCTGATTGCCATAGAATCTTCAACATCAGTTCCACCTAGAACTGGATCAATGTTTTCACTGCAAAGCAAATGTCTGGCCTAATGTTAACCAAATACATCAGTGAGTCAATCGACTTCTATCACATGGATGGATCTACCAAATTAAACCTGGTGTCTCTCAACTTTCTCAAATTTGTAACCATGGGAGTCTACATTGACTTACAATGCATCATTCCAAACTTCTGCAAGATCTTGATGATATATTTTCCTTGACCAAGAAATATTTCCCAGGGATTTTGTCATACCTCTAGCCCCAAATAGTAGTGCATCAATCCAAGATCCTTCATATCAAATTTAAAGGCCAACACCCTCTTACTTTGAATAATGAGATGTTCCACACTTGTCAAAAATAAGTCATCAACATACAATAATAGGATCATAGGTTAATTCTTCTTGACCTTGAAGTACAAGTTTGGATCAAAATCACTTTTGGAGAAACCAAGTCTTGTCAGATAACTGTCAATTCGTGTATATCAAGCTCTCGGTGCTTTCTTAAGTCCATACAAGGCTTTCTTCAACCTGCAAATGTGAGACTCTCTACCATGGACCTCAAAACCTTGAGGTTGTTCAACATACACTTCTTCCTCAATTACACCATTAAGAAAATCATTCTTTACATCCATTTGATGTAAGTTCCAACCCATAGAAGAAGCAATAGAAATAATAAATCTAATGGTAGTGTACTTGGTAACCAGAGAAAAAGTCTCATCATAATCTTCTCCCTTTTTCTAGGAGAACCCTCTAGCCACAAATCTCACCTTGTATTTGTCAATACTTCCATCCACTGCATGCTTGATCTTGTATACCCATTTGGAGGACACCATTGATTTTCCTTCAGGTCTAGGCATAATTTCCCATACATAATTCTTCATAATTGATTGGTATTCTTCCAACATTGCATCCTTCCAAACTTGTTGGCTAGATGCTTCTTCAAAAGTGGAAGGTTCAACATCAATGAGATTCGTCATCAAAGCTTCATAACCAAAATACCTCTTGGCCTCTTTCTTTCCTTGAAGGAGCCATGTGGTGTTGCATGTCCTTCTTCTTCTTGCAAAGTGGATTATAGTCAAGTTGGCCTCTTTATGATTTCAATAGAAACAACCAGGTCCACTTGATCATTAGGCCCATCTAGCTATTATTTACGATCAACATGATGTTATGAAATATTTAATGGACCAAAATCTTCTTCTTCCTTGGCCGCTTCATGTTCTTCGCCCTCATCAAAATCCATGGGAATTTCTTTGGATTTTCAATAGTCCACATTTTCATCAAAAGTTTCATCCCTGCTAACTTCGACCTGTTTTTGTTCTGGAACATGTATTCTATAGGCTTTGATGACTCACTATAACCAACAAATATCCATTTCTTTCCTGAAGGCTTTAACTTGCTTCTCTTATCTTTAGTTACATGAATATAAACAGGACAACCATTTATTCTCAAATGACCAACATGAGGTTTATGTCCAATGAATGCTTCTTTAGGAGACTTGTCATCCAAAATTTCATGAGGACTTATTTGAATGTAGATAGTTTTCATTTATGCTTCACTCCATAGAAACATAGGCAGGTCTTGGTCATGCATCATTGCCTTCACATATTCTTCAATAGATATTTTTTTATTTCAACAACTCCATTTTGTTGTGGATTGTAAGGGACTATAAACTACCTCTTAATCCTATCTTCTTTATGAAAGGGAATGAGTTCCTTTGAGTCATATTCTCCTCCATTATCAAAGCTCAGGACCTTGATATTCTTTCCCTTTAAGTTTTCAACTTCAACCTTGAATTCCTAGAACTTGTCAAAGGCTTCATCCTTTGTATTCATTAAGTAGATCCATGTCTTGTGGGAGAAATCATCAATAAATATTACATAGTACAAAGAACCTCCAAGATATTTCATTGGCATTGGACCACATACATAAAAATGAACTAGATATAATACTTCCTTAGATATACTTTTGCTGCTTGGAAGATGTTTCTTGACATTCTTCCCAAGTGCACATCCTTTACATAAATCTTCATATTATTGCTGCAAATTTGGAACACCTACAACCATCTACTTTACGGCTAGAAAATATTCATAGTGAATGTGAACATATATTCTATGCCAAAGATCACATGCATTAATATCATTATGTACAAGTGCTTGAGTAGGTTGTTTCAAAAGTCTATACAACCTTCCTTCACAAATTCTAATTACTTTAGCAGAATCTATACTAGAGTCTTTAGGCCAAATAAGAACTTTTCCATCAACAAATGCTACTTTATCTCCTTTATCTTCCAAACACTACATAGAAACCAAATTCTTCTTCAAATCTGGTACATATAATATGTTTCTAGGATGAACATTATCACCCAATTCTAGCTTAATGGATGTCTTCCCAATGCATTTGTCTGCATAACTTTTGTTGTATCCAAGTTCCACCTTTGTGGTAATCTTCTTTCCATCAGACTTGTGAGGTTGTCTCTATCTCCTGTCATGTGCCTTGAGGTTCCACTATCTACTAGCAACAAGTCTTCACTATCTGCAACAGAACCAATAAGAGAAAAGAAATAGAAAAGTTCTTTATTACTTGGATCTTCATTCTTAGGTCTCTTTGGAATTTATTCAAAATTTATTGTGGAGGCATGTTGCTTTCCTTTTCTCTTTTTATCATTCAATCTTTCAAGACAATTGTGTCTAAAGTGACCAAATTTGTAACATTGATAGCATTGACTTTTGACATATCTCTCTTTCCTTGAGGAGTGGATCTTATTTCTTTAGGTCTTCTTACTTCATTTCTTCTTCCTCCATTTCTTCTTTGAAAACCAACCTTCTTTCTTCCTCCACCCTACTTGAAATGTTTTACATATGCCTAAGAGTCACCTTCTTCATATCTTTGAATCTTCCCTCTTGATATGAGTTTTATTCTTGAGTAAATGCAGTCCATAGTTCATCAAACTTTGGAACATCTTTTCTAGCACATATTCATGCTGCAAATGAATCCATGATTCAGGTAAACCATTGAATGTTGTAGTTATTAGCTATTTTTCAAGAATGATTTCATCAATTGCTTGGAGTTGATATCTTAATTGAGAAATACTCATGAAATATGAGGCTATAGTATCATTCCTTGTCATTCTAACATCACGAAGCTCATTCTTCAAACTCATTGCTTGACCAATATTGTCAATAGTATACAAATCAATTAGGGAATTATACATTTTATTTGAAGAGTTAAGGTTTGCAACATATGGGATCAAATGATTTCTGATAGAATCTACAATGATACTTCTAGTTGTAATGTCATCTTTCCCAAATTTTAATTTCTCTTCATCTTTTTCAAGTTCAGTGACCATGCACTTTAGAATACTTAAAAAATCCTCTTTTGCAAGAAAAAGATCAATCCTTGTTTTCCAAGCCCTAAAGTTTGTAGCTCCTAATTTGTTTGTCTGGATTCATATGGGAACCCATAGTCATAGACAAGAAAATAGATTGTAGATATTAGTATTCCTTAAGAGTGATCTTATACCAAAGCTTCTTCAAGAGTTATTTCAATGCCATTTTTCGTCACCTAAGCTCTTATACCATGTTGAGTTTTTATGTGTAATAGATACTAACACAATACTTATGAAATAATGATAATTACTTCGAATGATATAGATATTCTTTTAACAATTCCATATTATTATTAACCAATACACTTCATTAATTCAACCATAAATCCATAAGGACAGTAGAGATCATAATGCACAAAGAGAACACAAGATTTACCTTAGGAAAACCTAACAACCTATTTCTTAGAGAAATTCTTCAATTTAACATGAGATACATCTAATGTTTCTACTTAACTATGTGGTCAAACTGACCAACAAATCTTATGGCCAAACATGGTCTCTAGTGCCCAAGTCAAGCCTCCAATCTAACCTGCAACTCAACCTAATCTAATTTTCCATAGATTGAAATTGGAGCTCCTAGAAATTGTATAGAAACCCAAAAATTCAGCTTGCCCAGAATATGTTGCCCAAAAAATTTCCCAGAAACACACATGCGATCTAGAGAGAGAGAGAGAGACGTGAGTTAGTGGGAGAGAGAAAGATGATCTTTGTCCTTCTCTTCCTTCACTTAGATGCCTAGAAACCGTCTTGCTTGTGAGAGGTCGAATGTGTTGTAAATAATACTTTGGGGGGGGGGGGGGGGGTGAATCAGTATTATCAAATCAATAAATTTTTCATTTCATACTCAGATTTATATAAGCTACTTCAATGAAGGTAACTCGCGTGTACACGCAACTGCCTTTAATGAAACCAGCATATATCCAACAAACTTATGATTTGGTTAATTCATCATATGTTGATCTTTAATCAGTGCATCAATACTTTATTAACCATATAAATATTAACCATGTGTATTAATAACAAAATAAACCATCACACATAAGAAACACAAATGAACACCAAGATTTAAGGTGGAAACCCAATGTGGGTGAAAACCACCTGCTATTGTCATCTCTATCTTTTTTTAATAATAAGAAAATATGTTTACAATCTTGTATTGGTGCAAACTCATACCAATACGTAGGCACCCACCTACAGAAGGCTACAATCTTCTCTCATTCTCCAGCTTCTTCTGGAATGGAGCTACAACCCCCTAGTTCTTGTACTATCCGATATATTTACTAGTACGTAGGCTCCGACCTATAGAAGGCTACAACCTTCACTCATTCTCCAGCTGCTACTAGAATGGAGCTCCAACCCCCTGATCAAATCACCATCCATTACTGGCAGGAAGCTTCGACTTCCTCACTAAAGGCTCCAACCCTCAATATCCTCCAAGGACCATGTTTCATGAATTTTCAGACTGGATACTCCTGGTACACAACACTACAATATGAAGGCCACGTTTCATCAAATTTTCACACTGGACCCATTAGTAACATTGAAGCTCAAAATAAATCACCACTACAATATAACCATCAAATACATCTGCATCAACCAATCATTGAAACCCAATCGTCAATCTCTGATATAACTAAAACAATCAATAATTGAAACCCAATTGTCAATCTATGATATAACTAAAATAATCAATCACTGAAACCTCTGAACCTCTAACACAATTGAATCAAACAATCATTGAACCTCTGACATAACTAAATCAACCATTTATTCAAACTTAATCAAATTCAACCAATCAACTGGAATAGACAGATCACTGTAACCAGTACACAGATCTGAACCCAGAACACTGCATCAACAACCAAAACTAATTGTAACCTCAAAAGGCATGTGTCAGAATGTGTATGCTCCTTCAATGAAGCAAACCTATGTGTATACGCTGCTTCCATTTTCCCAACCTGCGTACAGTTCTAAAGATATTGAATCATAAAACCTCTAAACCACAAATTGTACCAATCAGTGACATTCTGAGGATATACTGTCATATTACAGATTTCTAAATAGATAGCAACAAGGATCACCCTTATTTCTCAATCAATCAATCAATTAGACTCAATTTCCTTATTCATTCAGTTCTACTTTCAGATCTAAGAAGACATCATTGACAAACAACAGTAAAACAACAACACTGATCTGATAGATCAGTCATCCCTGAACATCAAGCTTTTATTTTGCATACGCTACTTGGAAGAGCCAAACCAGTGTGTATATGCAACTTCATCAAAGAGAACCAGCATATAGATCTACAAATACTTACTTATAACTTTTCTACAATTCGAGACTTCAGACATACCCATATCATCACTTATAAAGGATAAAATGTGCGTTAGCAATCAGATCTAGCCTATCCATTATCAGGTCTCATAATGATAATTCATTATGATCTCAATCCATCATTAGATCTCATCCATCATCAAACACTCAGGTGCATACTTAGTTCAGATCAAGAAAAGCATCAGAAACCCATAACATGCATATTTGCTTTTGATCTAACACTTCATAAGATATTCATTACTTGTGCACTTAGCCCTTTTATCTTCTCCTCCTTATATACTTAGATCCTTTGTCAATACCTCGGACCAAAACCACTTAGGACCAATACCTTGGACCAAATACCTAGGGTCAATACCTCGGACCAAATACCTCAGACCAAATACCTTGGACCAAATACCTCGGACCAAATCCTTGGTTTTCCAACATGTACGCGCTTTTCCTTCTGTAGGAGTGCATGTATATGTATATGCTCTTTTTGTTCTGTGGATCAATGTGTATACGTTGTTTTGAATAAGTGGACTTGTGTATACTTCTTAAACTGCTTTACATCAAACTTTTCCTTTACCTTCTTTATTCTAATCAGTAGACCTTAATTCCATCTTCTTGTTATTTTGTACCAATGCCCTGTTACCTCTGAATAGACCTGTTACACTGTAATTTGCCATATTACTTCTGAAATGATTCTTTTGAACTGCCATGCATTTTGTCACATCTGATATCTCTCCTGTAGATTCATCTAGTTACCATATACAAGTGAGTTTTTCTGCTACAAGTGGTTTTCCATAAAGTACAACACATGCATCATAATTCCAACATAATGGTGCTTTATGGAGGAGGTCGAATGCCTTTTATAGTGTTCTACCTTCCGGAATGGTGTGTCTCTTCGTGTTGATAAATCTAGAGCAATTCAAAGTTAACAATTTCTCTGCTTGATAGTTGCTTGTGATGTAATTTTACTACTTAACTTATAGTCTTCTCTTTGTTAGCTTATTAATGTGTTTTTCTCATCAAGACAATTACCAATGTGTACAATAAAAGACAAGTGACACAGTATGTAGGCTTCTCAGCCAGGGCCAAAACCTCTCACCTCTTGAGAGGAAAACCCAATCACAAATTCTTCTTCTAGATGTTCAATTGATAAGTACCAATACCATGACACAGACCCTTGAATCTAGTATCCTCTCAAGAACCTTGTCACTAACCTTTATGCTCTACCTCTTCCTTTCCTCGCATTTCTTCTTGATCTTGAACTTCACTCCTTAGCTCCTTCTAGAGAAACTCGATCTCTATCCTTGTCACTATTCCTTCACGACTTCCCCCAGAGAATCTCGGTCTCTAGATATTTGCTTGGGCCTCCCAGAAGAAACCTTTTCTTACTACCCCAGAAGAAGCCTCTTCGCTTGCCTAGAAGAACTTTCATTGCCCTCAGTTCGCACTGCTCAGAAGAAAATTCACTATCCCAGAAGAAAGTCCTTTTCTCTGATCCAGAATAAACCCTAACTTCTCATTACCCAAAAGAATCCTCTTCCTCCCTTCTTCATACTTCTTCTCTCTTCCTTCTTTTCACTTCTACTTCTTCTCTTTCTCTACACTTTTTCTTGACTCAATGAAATTCGAGTTGCTTTTCTTCAAATGGAGGATGTGTGTGAGTATATATACACCTCATCACATGTCCTTTAGGCCGACATGTCTACTGGAGGTAGGCCGACTTGTTCTAGAGAGTTCCTTCATCATTGTAGGTCGAATTGAAGAGGATATATGACAAGTTCTTGGAGGATACTTTACATAGACAATATTTACTTTTTGCAAAGTGTAACATGACTTCATTACATGGTAATGACTCTAACATTTTATGACTAGATGACAAATAAATCCTAAAGACTCTCAATGGAAGTCTTGAGTCAAAATCAAAATCTCTTGCTCACGAAACCCATGAAGCAAGTCAATAAAATAATTTTATTTTCTTATTTACATCTCATTACATAAAATAATAAGTACATGTCATTATGAATACCAAACCTAGCAACACTTTTCAACTCTCCCTCTTAACTAGGGAGGTATTCATAATGGTACCTTGGAATTTCTCAATCTAAAGAATCTCTCATAAGAAGAATTCGGATTTGTAACTCATTTTTATAGAATCATATCAACCAACATTGTTATATAGCAAGGCCTTGACTAACAACCCCATCTCTCCACAAGATATTGAGCCCAATGCTGGTGAGACCAATGATTTATAAACATACTCATCATTGTCTCTCTAGGAACATATCCCACTCGGGTTCACTCGGGATATGCTCCATGAGAACTATTCTTATCTTGGACTCCCTAGTCCTTAAAGAATATCGGTTCTCCACGACTACTCTTCCATGAGATGTCCTATCTTATCCCCAAAGAGTATTTAATTCCAAATGATTACACAATCCTTCATTCTATCTTCCCAGGTGAAGATCAGAACAACATGACTATCTCTCCTTTTCTTCAAACCAGGAGGTTTTATTCCATTAAAGGAATGTACTCATTCTTATCACAGAGGAATGTACCTAATCTTCCTCCTTAGGAATTTCCAAGTTTATTCCAAGTAATAAACTTCTTCTCAGGCTCCCCCTTAACTAGGGACCTATCACAACTCCTTATGTGGGGATCCTGAAACAAGTGGCTACTTGAAGAGATCCTTTCTTCGATATCATGAATTTCTTCTTCATTAAGGAGTCTTCATCTTTGGGAAATTCTACATAGGGCACAAACCATCCATCACTTTTGTCCATGATTCAGCCTTGTCCTCAACTCACAAGTAAGTGATCCATCAGATTTTCCATCTAGCTTTGCTTCATGTCATTTTGCTTTCATGCCATATTTTTCGAAAGGATATTACATCCTTCTATATGGTCTGCTTGGCAGTCATTCAAAGATAATCCCAACTAGATGTTAGCTAAAAAATAATCAATGAACACTTCAAATCAAAATTACCTTTGTGATTATCTTTCACCATGACATCTTCCTGGAAGTATCAACATTCTGCATGCAGATTGACACATATCCCACTGATATCCATTGTCAAGGGTTTCTATTTTTTCTGATTTTCATCAGAGTCTTCACATCATTCCAAGAGATATTCTAGTCAAATCTTCTTGGACTTCCGATGTTGAATGCCTTCTTCCTTCACTGCATATTAGCTCGATCTCTTCCTTTCTTTTATCACACATATTTCATTCCCAAGAGATTCTAATTAGAGTTTCTTGATTGTAGTCAGCTTCCTCATGATTCATATTTGATTTCATATAGTGTAATTTATGCTTTGTTACAACCCTACGGAGGAGGAAATCCTTTCTTCTTTTGATCATATTTCCCAAGATTCCATATTATCTGCAACCATATGACATGACTTTCATAATAATTTATGCAATCGTATATACCTCATATTCTTTTGGTCATCCGACTTCCTGTAGAAGCTTCATTTGAAAGGAATTTATCCTTCAGGCCTGCTTTTCCTGTCATGTCATCATATCATCATCCTTTGAATCCCACGAGTTAGAATACCTAATGAAACCCTTTCTTCATTTCTACATCGGTGAATCCTTTGATTAGGATTCCGTTAGAGAAACTCGAGGATGTTTCATATCCCTACCCAACAGATGATTTATTCTATGATGGTTCCAGTCGATGATGACCTTTTCTTATAAGTATCAATGAGGTTTCCTAAGAGATTCTTGTTCTTTGTAACTAGTAGGATTTGTACTAGATTGTGAAAATTTCAAAATAGAAATCCTACAGCAGTGATAATATTATTTCTTCTACTTTTAATTCTGAAATAAGTTATTTAGTGTGTTCTTATGGTGAATATTAAAATAAATTCTACTGCAGTCTTCACAAATAAAATTATGAATTTGAATGCAATAAAAACACAAGAATAACCATAATGAGATAGTTATTTTTGGACAATCGCCCCGGAAAAACCCGATGTGGGAAAACCGGTGCAACAGATAAGGGGTTTTTTTATTATTCTTAAGCAAAAATCTCTTCTACAATATACAACCAACAGAACAGAAGTGAGAAAATTTACAGACGCTTACTGACAACTCTCGGATCCAAGAGAAGTGCTTCTCAGCTCTTTGAATCCCTCTGCATCTTCCTACATCACTTTAACTCATGTTGGCTCAGTGTCAGACTGCTCACGCAGTCCCAACATCAATCTGCCCTGCGCTGCCTCTTTCTGTGTCACACTATTACAATGAGTCTTCCTGCTTTGCATATTCCTGCCTTGTACTCTCAACTGATGTCGATGCCCTCTCTCTCTTTCTCACCTGCAACTCTCCATCTGATTTGATTTTCTCTTGCCGGATTTCGACGAGTGAGAAAATTAATCTTACTCGAGTAACTGAGTATTTGCCTATGGTGTATTCTCCAAGTGCCCATCAAGCCTCCTCTTATAATCCTCTCGTTGATCAATCAACGACCCATATTAGATTCTAATCAATGGTTAGGATCATATTGACTTGATATCTGCTTTCTTCTATAAGTTTCACCCACAGTTTAGATTAATACCCACTAACTATTTTAATTTCCTAAGTTTATACTTACGGTCCCATTAAAAATCTGTCTCCAAGTGGAATTTCCCAAAATGATTCATGGGTATTGGAGAATGCATGTGTCTAAGCCTCCCTACAAATTTTGGGACTTACAGCACATCTGATGCTACTAGAAATCAACACTCCCTCTTAGATAGGAATGTGCTCTAACAATGCAACCTACTGAAGCATCACTATGTTCTGTAACATCTCCCTTTGCGTTGTTGATGTATGACATGATTTCCACCAACCTCTGCATAAATGTTGCATTTGTACTGCTGCAAACCCTACCACTATCAGCGCTGAATTCGTACTGCAACTCCCTCTGAATTTCTGCATCCTTGTTGTTGTTGGCACTGCCACTGCCAACTACCTCTGAACTGCAAACTGATGCTGCTACTAAAATAGATTTTCTACCATACCCATCTACTCTCTGAACTGAGTGAACTTAGCTCTTCTGAGAGCCTTTGTGATTATATCAGCTACATGCTCTCTTGTGGGGACATACTATAGCTGTACTGCCCCATGTTGAACAAAGTCTCTGATAAAGTGACATCTGATATCTATGTGTTTTGACCTATCATGAAATACTAGATTCTCAGAGAGTTTGATACAACTCTAATTATCACAGTAAACCTTCGTCGCTTCCATTCTTTTTCTGAACAAGCTCACAAGCAATTTTCTAAGCCATATAACTTCGCATGTAGTTGTGATCGCTGCCATATATTCTGATTCTGTTGAGCTCAGAGCTACCAATTTATGCTTCCTGTTTCACTAAGATATTATCCCTAATCCAACAATGAAGCAGTACCCCAAGGTACTTTTTTGGTTTACTAAACTACCTACCCAATTTGCATATGTGAATCCATTCAATCTGACGTCCTCCCCTCGGGAGCATTTCAACCCATATCCGACTGTTCCACACATACCTAAGGATGTGTCTAGTTCTCACCCAATGCACCCTTTTTGGTTCCACCATGAATTGGCTAAGAGTATTGACAACAAAGCAAATGTCTGCCCTAGTGTTGACCAGATACATGTGTGACCTAATGAGCCGCCTGTACAAGGTGAGATCTATTTTCTTCGAGTTGGTGATCATGGGAGTAGCCATGGGTCAACAATCCTGCATTATGAATCTCTTCAAAATTTCTATAGCATATCTTTCTTGTCCAAGGAAGATCTGCCCACTCTTCTGCCAAACTTCCAACCCTAGAAAATAATGCATCAACCCCATGTCCTTCATTTCGAATTTAACTTCAAGATTCTTCTTGCAATCTTGTATGAGCTTGGATGACCCAGTTAGGAACAAGTCATCTACATATAATACCAGAATAAGTGGCTCATTCTCTACCATCAAATAGTAGAGATTGGGATTAGAATCACTCTTGACAAATCCCAACTGCTACAAGTAATTATCAATCCTTCCATACCATGCTCTGGGTGCCTGCTTGAGCCCATACATGGCTTTCTCTAATATGTAAACATGAGTTCTCTTCTCATGATTTTTGAAGCCTTCGGGTTGTTCTACATACACCTTCTCTTCTATCACCTCATTCAAGAATGTTGTCTTGACATCCATCTGGTGAATCTTCCATCCCATTTGAGCTGCTAGGGATATAACAAATCTGATAAAGGCGTATCGAGCAACTAGGGCGAAGGTCTGTTCATAGTATATTCCTTCTTTCTGATCATACCCTTTTCCACGAACCTAGCCTTTTACTTCTCTATAGTGCCATCTGCAACATACTTGATCTTGTAGATCCATCATGATCCTACAACTGATCTATCTTCTAGTCTAGGTACTACTTCCCATACATCATTCATCATGATAGAGTTGTATTCTTCTACCATGGCATCCACCCATACTTGGTGTTGAACAACTTCCTGAAAGATAGAGGGTTCTTCAACCTGATCTACCAATGCCTGGTATTTTCCAAGTTGTCTACATTGCCTTTTCTCAGTTCTAGGAGCTCCAACAAAATCCTTTGCGTCCCTAAGTGTTTATCGTATTTCTCTGTTGGTTCTACCACTGGTGGTAGGAGGCTCAACCAACTCCTCCTCCTAATCCTATTGTTACATCTGTTGAGAACTATCTGCATTTCCACCTTCTAAGGAGAGACTGGTACTGGTCATTGTACTCGATCAGGTGTTTATCCTCCTTACTAACCCTGTTGCTCCTAGACTACTGTAACATCTCCTGACTGATCTTCTACAAGCATCTCACGAGATTTCCTGAAAGCTCTGTCCTCCATGAATTTTGCATCCTGTCTCACTACAATCTTCGTGCTACTAGAAATTTAGATTCTGTATGCCATTGAGGTCTCATTGTATCCTACAAGATATCCTTTTTCTGTAGTCTGATCTAGTTTACCGCGCTTCTCGTCTGGAATGTGACAATAGGCCATGCTTCTAAATATCCTAAGATCACTCACTTCTGGCTTCTTCCTTGTGAAGACCCCTTCGGGTGTTTTCTTCCCCAATTCTCTTTGAGGGGTTCTATTATGGACATATATTGTTGTGTTGCAAGATTCTGCCCAGAGATACCTAGGTAGATCCTGACCATACAACATACCTTTGGTTGCCCCAACAATAGTTCTATTTTTTCGTTCTGCTACTCCATTCTGCTCCAAATTATATGGAGTTGTCCACTCTCTTTTGATGTCCTCCGTTGTGCAAAAATTTGTGAAGTCTTTGTCTATATATTCTCCACCATTATCTGAACACAATACCTTTATCTTTTTCCATGTCGTATTTTCAAAAAGAGATTTAAACTCTCGGAAACAATCAAATATCTCATCCTTAGTCTATAAGAAATAGATCTAAGTTTTTCTGGAGTGATCATCAATAAAGGTGACAAAGTATTCACCACCACTAAGAGCTCTTGTGGACATAGGATGACAAATATCTGAGTGTATCAATCCTAATACACATTCTTCTCTATTGTTACTTGTTGGGTTGTGTTATATTCTTTCCACGACTAGCCCACGTAGTTAACTGGGGGGTTAGGGGGGGGGCGGAGCACCCCCTTCGTTGCGCCAATTGTGTAGTAAGGGGGGGTCACTAGGGGTTTGAGGTGTACCCATAACCCCACTTTATGGGGTCCGGGGCAATGCCTCAGAAAATTTTGGTTTTGGACCCTATGTTAGGTTGGGCGGACCCACCTATGGTTTTGTGCATGATTTTTGCACATGTTTTTTTTTGGACGTGATGGTTTTCAGTCCATGGTATTGGACGCAATGGTTTTTCGGACCATGGTATTGGATGCTTCGGCATGTATAAATATGTATTATAACATTTAAAGGAACATAATGAAAAATCAAGCTGGTAGTCCCGGTTTTGGGATCCAGGGGAAAATCTCTATGTATATGTGTTTTATGTGTTATGCTATCACATTGTTTATTTTATGTGTTTTAGAATTCGTATGCAGGTAATTTCTGTACGGGGTTAAAACCTATATTTAGTATCAGAGCAGATTTGGCTTCAAGGGGACGCCTTTGTTGCTGAGTGGTTTCGCTCGGGCCTGTGGTAGACCCTGTTCAGTGGGAGATCTATGAGATCGATTCTGGTGGTGAAAGAAGATGGTGAGCAGTGGAAAGATAGAGATTGAGAAATTTAATGGTCAGAGTTTTGATTTGTGGAAACTCAAGATGGAGGATCTATTGGTGGATAAAGATCAGTGGATTGCGGTAGATCCAGGTACTAAACCAACGGGAGTGTTCGATGAAGAATGGAAGAAGTTGGATCGGAAGGCAAAGAGCACAATACGATTGTGTGTCTCAGATTCAGTATTGTTGAATGTATCAGGGGAAACTACGACGAAGGCTTTGTGGGACAAGTTAGGGACTTTGTACCAATCTAAGTCTCTGGTGAATAAACTGTTTCTGTGGAAAAAGCTATATAACCTGAGGATGAAAGATGGAGACTCGGTGACATAGCATCTGAACACTTTTAATACTGTGGTAAGTCAGTTAGCATTTGTTGATATTAAAATTTCAGATTAAGTGCATCAGTTTGTTGTGTTCTCTACCAAATTCGTGGAATAGTCTGGTTATTGCAATAGGTAGCAATGCAACTGCCTTGCAGTTTGATGAAATAGTCTCAGCCTTGCTGACGAAGGAGATGAGACGGAAAAATATGGAGAGCCAAAATGGTGATGCCCTGTCTGTACGAGGACGGTCCCAGAACAGAAACAAAAATAAGTCATCAAGTGGGAGATCTAAATCTAGAGGGAGATCTAAATCTCCAGGAAAACCTGTAAAGCTGGTGTGCTAGAAATGCGGAAAGGAAGGCCACTTCAAAAGGGACTGTAAATCTAAAGCTCCTGACAAAGGAAAGGGATTTGATGAGGCTCCTTCTGCAGAGGCAAAAACCACCTCAGATGAAGGTGGGGATGTGTACTTGGCTTCTTCAAGTACACATATAGATCATGAGGCATGGTTGATTGACTCAGGTGCATCCTTTCACTTCACTCCCCATAGAGAGTGGTTCTGTGAGTATGAGAAATATGATGGTGGTGATGTCTTCTTGGGGGATGACAGGAAGGCTAGAACCATTCGTCGCGGAAAATTAAAGTTGAAGTTGCAAGGTGGAAGGGTTAGAACACTTGTAGGTGTTCTACATATTCCTGCATTAGCCAGAAACCTGATTTCTGTAAGCAAGCTGGATGATGCAGGTGTAAAAGCAGTGTTCGAGAAGGATACCTACAAAATGGTTCGGGGGGCACTGGGATTGATGCAGGGAGTTCAGATTGGAACTTTGTACAAGCTGCAAGGTAGCACCGTTATTAATGGGTGCAATAGTTCTATGGTTCCTGAAAGTGGAGCAGAAAATCTAGTGGTCTCTGGAGAGAATACCATGTTGTGGCATCAAAGGCTTGGACATATTGGAGAGAAGGGCCTTCGAATACTTCATGGTAAAGGTATGAGTAATATCTCTCTGGATTTTGATTTTTGTGAAAATTGTGTATATGGGAAGCAGAATTGGGTGAGTTTCCCCTCTGGTGGTAAGAGGGTGAAACATATATTAGAGCTTGTGCGTAGTGATGTGTTTGGACTTGTGAAGGTTCCATCACTAGGTAAGTCTGTGTACTATGTATCATTTATAGATGACTTCTCAAGGAATACATGGATATATTTCATTAAGAAGAAATCTAAAGTCTTTGACAGGTTTAAAGAATTTAAGGCTCTAGTGGAAAACGATACAGAGAGGAAAATAAAGATGCTGAGGACAGATAATGGTGGAGAGTTTTGCAGTAAGGAATTTGAAGAATTCTATAAGAAGTGTGGTATAGCACGGCAAAAGACTACTCCATATACACCTCAGCAAAATGGAGTTTCAGAAAGAAAGAACAAGACGTTGATGGAAAGGGCAAGAAGCATGCTCAGTGGTGCCGGGTTAGGACATGAATTCTGGGCAAAGGCGGTGGATATTGCATGTTACCTGGTCAACAGGTCACCTTCA
This sequence comes from Pinus tabuliformis, assembly GCA_031772625.1. Lineage (NCBI taxonomy): Eukaryota > Viridiplantae > Streptophyta > Pinopsida > Pinales > Pinaceae > Pinus > Pinus tabuliformis. The sequence continues at coordinate 912,895,690 of CM062804.1, forward strand.
TCAGCGTTGGAGGATAAGACTCCACAAGAGGTATGGACTGGTAAGAAACTCTCTCTTTCACATCTGAGGGTATTTGGATGTGATGCATATGTACATGTTCCAAAGGAGAAATGAACCAAGTTGGATAGTAAATCTGAAAAGTGCATCTTTATTGGGTATAAGGATGGTTTAAAGGGTTATAAGTTTTGGAACCTGGTCACACAGAAGGTTGTGTACAGCCGAGATGTGGTGTTCAGAGAGGTAAAAGATGTTATTAAACATGAAGTCCAACCAAAGGAACCTGAGAAGATATAGTTTGAGCTAAAGGAGGAAGAATCAGACTCTATAGCAGAGGAGGAATCAGAAGATGAAGAGCCACAAACTCCGGTTGTGAGAAGATCAGTTCGAGAAATAAGGCAGCCAGAAAGGTATAGTCCATCTGCTTTCTGTTCAAATTTTGCTTTGTCTGTTACTGATGATGATCCCAGAACTGTGAAGGAAGCAGTAGATTCATAGGATGGAAAACTATGGAAAGAGGCCATGGTTGATGAAATGACATCTTTGCACAAATATGAGGCTTGGGATCTTGTGGAGTTGCCGGATGGAAGGAAACCCATTGGAAGCAAACGGGTGTTCAAGAAGAAGATAAATGTAGAAGGAAAGATGGAGAAATACAAAGCTCGGTTGGTAGCAAAAGGTTATTCCCAGGTGTCGGAATTGATTTTGGTGATATTTTTTCTTCTGTTGCCAAAGTAACTTATATTAGATTACTTTTATCTGTTGTTGCTGCTTTTGATTTTGAGGTAGAACAGATGGATGAGAAGATAGCATTTCTTCACGGGGATCTGGAAGAGGAGATCTACATGAAGCAACCTGAAGGCTTTGTGGTGAAGGGTAAGAAAGAACTGGTATGCGAGTTAAAGAAGTCGCTGTATGGGTTAAAATAGTCACCAAGGATGTGGTATCAAAAATTTGATACATTTATATGGGGACTTGGCTTCACTAGAAGCAAAGCATATCACTATGTGTATTTTAAATTAATTGGTGACCGTGTTATTTATCTAGTCTTGCATGTGGATGATATGTTGCTCGTTGGAAATGACAAAGAAATTATCCACGATTTGAAGACCCAATTGTCCTCCAAATTCGACATGAAAGATCTTGGTGCTGCAAACTATATTTTGGGCATGGAAATTAAAAGAGATCGTACAAAGAGGAAGCTCTGGTTAAACCAGAGGAAGTATGTCAAGACAATACTGCAGAGGTTTAATATGCAGAATAGTAAACCGGTGAAGGTTCCTATTCTTGTAGGTGTGAGGTTATCTGCTGAACAGTGTCCCAAGACACAAGAAGAGGAAGAGGACATGTCCTGTGTTACATATGCAAGTGCAGTCAGTAGCTTGATGTATGCAATGGTATGTACTAGACCGGACATTACACATGCAGTGGGAGTATTGAGCAATTTTATTTCAAAACCAGGGAAGGAGCACTGGACAACAATGAAGCGGGTTTTCAGGTATTTGCGTGGCACTAGTGATTATGGTTTGTGCTACCAAGAAAGGCCAGGATTGGATAGAGTGTTGGATATTCATGGCTTTGTTGATGCAGACTGGGCTGGAGATCTGGATCAGAGAAGATCTACAAGTGGGTATGTGTTTAACCTATTTGGAGGTGCAGTCAGTTGGATGAGTAAGAAACAATCTGTAGTGACACTATCAACTACAGAGGAAGAATACATGGCAGCCACTCATGCAAGCAAGGAAGCAGTTTGGTTGTAGAGATTGTGTTCAAGTATGGGGTTAGTACAGGAAGCCATAAGGATAGACTGTGACAGCCAAAGTGCAATTTTCTTGGCAAAGAACCCCGCATATCATTCAAAGACAAAGCACATTGATGTTCAGTATCACTTTGTGAGGGATATGATAGAAGACAAAAAGGTGTTGCTAGTAAAGGTGGACACTTTGAAGAATACTGCAGATGCATTGAAAAAATCTGTGAGCTCTGAGAAGTTCTCTTGGTGTAGAGAAACAATGGGCGTTTCAGGGCTAGAAAAATGACTAAGCTCTCTTGTGGCCCCCTGTGGAAAGAAAACAACAAGTGGGAGAATGTTGGGTTGTGTTATATTCTTTCCACGACTAGCCCACGTAGTTAACCGGGGGGTTAGAGGGGGGGCGGAGCACCCCCTTCGTTGCGCCGATTGTGTAGCGAGGGGGGGTCACTGGGGGTTTGAGGTGTACCCGTAACCCCACTTTATGGGGTTCGGGGCAGCGCCCCGGAAAATTTTGGTTTTGGACCCTATGTTAGGTTGGGTGGACCCACCTATGGTTTTGTGCATGATTTTCGCACATGTTTTTTTTTAGATGCAATAGTTTTTTGGTCCATGGTATTGGATGCTTCGGCATGTATAAATATGTGTTATAACATTGAAAGGAACATAACGAAAAATCAAGCTAGTAGTCCTGGTTTTTGGATCCAGGGGAAAATCTCTATGTATATGTGTTTTATGTGTTATGCTCTCGCATTGTTTATTTTTTGTGTTTTAGAATTCATATGCAGGTAATTTATGTACAGGGTTAAAACCTACATTACTCCTAGAAAAATCTTCTTTAGCGTACTTCCCTAGTACACACCCTCTGCATAAGTCATATGTTCACTACTAATGATTGGTACTCCTATAACAATCTTGAGCATCCTCAGTGCTCCATGGTGTGAATGCCCCATTCTCCTGTGCCAAAATTCATTTCGCTCCTTTTCACCATCATAGTTTCTACCTATCAGTGCCATTGGAGACTCAAGCTATAACCTATACAATTTGTTGCTTCAACTTCCAATTTGTCTTTTCTTCTTCTAGCTTGGATGATTGATTTATACTTTCTTTCCAATGAAGTATAAACAGTACCCCTTGTCTTGTAACTAAGACATTGAAATCAGATTCATTCATAATCCCAACACATGCAGAACATTGGTGGCTCAGATGTTAGTTCATGCTTCTGTCTGAAATGCTATGGTGTCCCTCCCTACTAGAGTACACTTTGTCTTATTTCCCATTGTAATATGGAAATCAATTTTTTCTTCTTGATAGATCGAGAAATATTATCGTACTCCAGTCATATGAGATGAATCCCTGCTATCAATCTACCAAACATCTGCTAACGTTGAACTTTCTAGGCAAGCGAATTCTTCTTCTAGTCTAGAATCCAATTCCGAGTTACTTTGAGTTTCCATCTTTGTGTTGTTTTTTGACGCTATCCTACCCCAACAACTATTGTAGAATAAAATGCGTCCTTTCCTTAGAACTACACAATTCTCTGGGGTTTTGATTTTCTACCTTTGTAGCAATATCAAACTCCCTCCTTTTCCTCAATGAGAGATATTCAGTCTGCACTCCTACTTAACCTTGCTCTGATACCATGTGAAAATTTCAAAATAGAAATCCTACTGCAATGATAATATTATTTCTTCTACTTATTAATTCAGAAATAAGTTATTCACTATGTTCTTTTGGTGAATATTAAAATAAATTTTACAGCAGACTTCACAAATAAAATTTTGAAAGCGAACGTAATAACAACACAATAATAACCACAATGACACAGTTATTTTTGGATAATCATCCCCAGAAAAACCCAATGTGGAAAACTAGTGCAACAGATGAGAGTTTCTTTATTATTCTTCAGCAAAAATCTCTTGTACACTATACAACCAACGTAACAGAAGTGAGAAACTTTAGAGACGCTTCCTGACAACTCTTTGATCCAGAAGAAGTGCTTCTCAACTCTCTGAATCCCTCTGCGTCTTCCTATGTGACTTTTCCTCACGTTGGCCCAGCGTCAGACTACTCATGCAGTCCCAACGTCAACCTGCCCTGCGTTGCCTCTTTCTGTGTCACACTTCTACGCTGGGTCTCCCTACTTTGTGTCTTATTGCCTTGGACTCCTCACTGACGTTGATTCCCTCTTTCTCTTTCTCACCTGCAACTCTCCCTCTGATTCAATTTTCTCGTGCCGAAATTCGACTGGTGAGAAAATTGATGTTACTCGGGTAACTCAGTATCTGCCTCTGGTGTATTCTCCAAGTGCCCATCAAGCCTCCTCTTATAATCCTCTTGTTGATCAATCAATGACCCAAATTAGATTCTAATCAATGGCTAGGATCATATTGACTTGATCTCCGCCTTTGATCCAAATTGGAGCAGATTAGTGATGTTGTGCTAATTCCCCATTCAAAAGTAAAACCAAGATTCTTATCATATTCTTTTTCAACTGCTAAGGATTCAAAAAAATTTGCAATTAACAGATTCCCATGAGGGTTTCTTATGTAAATTTTATAAACAATTTAACATAAAAACATATGTTGAACAACAACAACATAATAACAATGAACATCAATATACAACACATAACAAGCACATGATAAAAGAGTTCGCCCCTCTTGGGCTACGTCTCCTTGGTCCAGCTTCCAATGGCTTAGGCCTCTCTATTATGCACAAAGTACATCAAAAGTGTATTTACAATGCTCAGATGCCTCTGAAACCTATCTCAATGAGTTTAGAATACCAAAAACTACTAGCATTTACTATTTTTGCATGAAATTTGGATAAGAACTGAAGGAATTATGACTTCTCCTAGCTCTCCCACTATGTGTTCCACAAAATGCTCCAAAATCGAGAAAAACCCTTTTTCCACTCCAAAATCCACTAAGGAAGCGTGAAATTCATCGTTCGGTGGGCTATATTCTGTTAGCCTTATCGCAATAACAATCAGCAGTGTTGCGGGCTCTTAACACAACAAATGTTTCGATGCAGTATTGCGGACCCGATGGGATAATGAATTGCAACATATCAAATTCCTGCATCTGGAACCTCCCGCTCATCGCAATCGGCGAATTTGTGCATGTGTAAGGTCTTGTTTACCCTGCCGAACATCGCGATTGCAATTTCGCTGACTCGCCAGTATATTAAATTGCAACATAAAAATTATCACATCCGGGTTTATTGCATTCAGAACTCAATTGCGCCAGGGCCGATTCTTGTTTCTGCTTATTTCATGCAATTACAATATGCGATCGCATCACATCGCAAATCCAAACCTTGACGGGGTCGGGGCCGATAAGATGTTTTTTTCTCCCCTTCACAATTTCGATTGTAATTTGCAATTTCCTCATCGCATCACAACCATAAACTTACCGGGGGCCGATTTGTAACACCGAAACACTTACCACTGTGATATGCGATTTGCCTCCTTTTTCGCTAAAGACTTGCCACATCATCCTGTTATGAAACTAGCTCACAGAATGATAGAAAAGATAGATCAACGCCTTAGATTTTAGCCTCTTCGAGGGGGAAACCTCCTTTACATTACATAAATGAACAATTCTTGGATGATTCAAATGAAAAAACCTCCTTTATATATATAGGAGTCTAAGGGGTCACAATATAACCAAGCCGACCTAACAATAATAATATAAGGGCACAAAAATAACAATAGAGGGATTCTATGGGGCACAGTAATAACAATATGGGGACAATAGGGGCACAACAATATTAATAAGGGATACAAATATAATATTAATGGGGGCATCACTAGTATTACAGGGACCTAACATGCCCCTCTCCTTCAAAAAGTGTTGTCCTCAACGCTTGAGTAGTTCTTGATGCTTCTGTATAAAATTCTTATCCTCCCATGTGGAATCTTCAGCGGATAAGTTCTTCCACTTGATGAGATACTCTGAAATGGATCTATTTCGTGGTTGTCAAGTTCTTGTTTCTATGACTGCTTCCGATTCCAATATAATTTTTCCTTCCTCGTCAAGTTCTGGCAATATTGTTTGAACTGGGAGCTTGTCGCCTATAACCTTCTTTAAACATGAAACATGGAAAACTGGGTGCACTCGAGAAGCTGCAGGAAGCTCCAATTTGTATGCCATAGTACCAATGTTTTACAACACCTTGTATGGACCATAACACTTTGGTGACAATTTGTTATCCTTCTTAGCTTGCTTGAGGGGCATTTGTTTATATGGTTGTAGCCATAGGAATACCCAATCACCTACATCAAAACTTCTTTCACTGCAATGTTGATATGCATGTTGTTTCATTCTATTCTATGCCAACACGAGGTTATCCTTTAAGAGTTGGAGAACTTGTTGTTGATGCTCGATGTGATGTTCCACTACTTGAACCTTAGAATTTTCTCTTAAATATGATGTGATGAATGGTGGCTGATATCCATAAAGTGCCATAAATGGGGTCATTTTTGTTGCAGTATGGGAGGAAGTGTTATACCACCATTCAGCCAAAGGCTACCATTTGACCCATTGTGTCTGTTTATTATATACAAAGCAATGAAGATATCCTTCCAAACATATTTTTACTATCTCCATTTGCCCATCAGATTGAGGATGATAAGATGAGCTATGAGTTAACTGAGTACCAAGACAAGAAAATAATTTTGTCCAAAAATTTCCTGTAAAACTGGGATCTCTACCACTTACAATAATTTTTGGGCTTCCATGTAGCTTTTGAATTGTTTCCATAAATGACGTAGAAAATGTACTGGCTTTAAATGGATGTGATAATGCACAAAAGTGTGCATACCTGGTAAGTCTATGACCTACCACCATGATGACACTCTTTCCCTCACACTTGGGTAAACCTGTGATAAAATCCATTGAAACCTCCTCCCAACGTTGGCTTGGAATGGATAAAGGTTGTAATAGACTTGGTGTCTTAATTGTTTCAGCTTCATTTTGTTGGCATACTAAACATTCCGCCACAAACTTTTGAATATCCGATTTAAGGCCATCCCAAAAAAATTCCTTCTTAACCCTGTGGTAAGTTTTTAAAAATCCTGAGTGCCCTCCTAAGGGAGAAGTGTGCAATTCCAGAAGAATCTTTTGTTTGAGTTGGGAATTCTTACAAAGGTATAAGCGATCTTTGTACCATAACGAATTATTTTTCCAGTTAAATGTATCAGATGTACTGGAATCTTGTTGTAACTTTAGAATAAGTTCCCACACTTCATCATTCTTCCATTCCTTCCTTGTTTCATTTATCCAATCTGGTTGGATAATAGAAATGGCGCACAACAATGCTTCCACATCCTCATCCTTTCTTGAGAGTGCATTTGCCACAACATTTTGCTTCCCTTTTTTGTATATGATTTCAAAATCATAACCCAACATCTTTGTGACCCATTTTTATTGTTCTTCAGAGGATAATCTTTGTTCTAAAAAGTATTTAAGGCTATCATGATCTATTTTTACCTTGAAGAGTCTTCCCATTAGGTAGGGTCGCCATTTCTTAAGTGCATGTAGTATTTCCAACATTTCCTTCTCATAAATAGCTTTGTGTAAATACTTTCCCTTGATTGGACGACTTTCAAAAGCAATGGGTCTTTCACCTTGCATTAAAACAGTATCAATTCCATTTCCAAAAGCATCACATTCCACAATAAAGGTTTTTGTGAAGTCTGGTGTAACTAAGACCGATGCTTGGCACATTGCCTCTTTAAGATCTTTGAAGGCCTTTGTTGCTTATGGAGTCCATGAAAATGCATACTTCTTCAACAATGTTGTTAGAGGTGCTGCTATTTTCCCACAATTCTTAACAAACTTGCGATAATACCCTGTCAACTCAAGAAATCCTTGCAAATTCTTTATGGATGTGGGGATTTCCCATTCCTTAATGGCTTTAATTTTGCTAGGGTCTACCTTAACTCCTTCATGAGATACAATATGACCCAGATATTCCACCTCTTGTACTCCAAAGAAACATTTGGATCTTTTTGCATATAATTGTTTCTCCTCCAATAGTTGTAGCACCCTGTCAACGTGTTCAACATGATCCTTCCAAGACTTATTGTAGATTAGTATATCATCAAAAAATACTAACACAAATTTTCTAGGGTTTGAAAATGGAATTCATCAAACCTTGAATTGTAGAAGGTGCATTGGTAAGGCCAAAAGGCATGACCAAAAACTCATAGTGACCCTCATGAATTTTAAATGTTGTTTTCGGAATGTCTTGAGTCTTCATTCTGATTTGATGATATCCTGAACGAAGATCTAACTTGGTGAAGTAAATTGATCCATGCAATTCATCCAATAATTCATCAATGACAAGAATGGGAAACTTATCTTTAATAGTGAGCTTGTTGAGCTCCCTATAATCCAGACACATGCGCCATGATCCATCCTTCTTGTGCACCAATACTACTAGAGCAGAGAAAGAACTTTGGCTAGGTTGAATTATACCAGCCTCAAGCATTTCTACAACCATACGTTCAATTTCACTCTTTTGGGCATAGGGATATCTGTACGGCCTGATGTTTGGAGGAACACTTCCTGGAATCAAATGAATAGCATGATCATGATCATGAATAGGTGGGAGAGCTTTGGGAGTCTCAAATACCTTGGAATGATTGTCCAAGAATTTTTGGAGATTTGGAGCAATAGATGAATTCGATGTGGAAACATCTAGCGAACACAATTGTGCAATTACACCTCGTTGTTCCTTTTTTTGAAGCTTTGTCATACAGTTAGAGCTTATTATCTTTCCGGGTTTCCCTGCAATACCCCTTAATTCAACTTCCTTTCCTTCCGCATAAAATTTCATGAAAAGTTCTTGAAAGTTAAAAGCTATTGTACCCAAGGATTGTAGCCATTGGACTCCTAGTACAACATCAACACCTCTCATTGGAATGGAAATCATTGGGCTTTTCAATACATATTCTCCCATGGATAGCTTGATATTATGGTACTTTCTAGAGCAATTTATCGTTCCTCCATTTGCAACCATCACTTGACACTCTGGTGCTGGATATAGGAAGCAATTCAATTCTTTTTCTATCTTACAATGAATAAAATTGTGGGTACTTCCTGAATCAATCAACATTATTACCTTTTTCTTCTTAATTTGTCCTTCTATCTTGATGGTTTGAGGAGTGGTAATTCCAGCCAATGCATTGCAAGATATGGTCAGATTCATTTCTTCTTTATCTAGGATTTTTTCCTAGAGTATATCCTCTTATTTTGACCTTTCTTGCTCCTTTTTTTCTTCCTCTTCACAATCTATGTAGAATAATTTCTTCTCAGCACACTTGTAAGCTTTAGTGTATTTGCTATCACAACTGTAACAAAGCCATTTTTCTCTTTTTTCTTCCAATTGTTGTGGTGCCAACCTTATAGGTTGTGGAAAGCTAGGGGCAACAACACTTCCATCTTTATAGTTGTGAGTGGTATGCTTCCTGGTTGCCATAACTTTGCTTTCCATTTTCCTTGCTAACTTGAATGCCTTCTCCAATGAATCAGGTTCCCAAAGGCGAACAACATGTTGGATATTATCTTTTAAAGTCCCTATGAACACATCAATCCTATGCTCCTCTGGAATATTTTTTACCCTTATGTTCAATTTTTGGAACTCTTCAATGTGCTCCATTATTGAACCCTTTTGTTTGAGACTTATCAATTGGCTAGAAAAAGTGTTTCTTTTTGTATCCTCATAATGTGTTGTCAACTCTTCTGTAAAAATTGCCCAAGTGATAATTTGTTTACGAGAGCAAAGCCATTGATACCATACAAACTGATTTGGTTCCAAATATAAAGTTGCAATATGTACCTTTTGTGTGTTTTGCACATTATTGAGATCGAAAAATTGCTCCATCTGTAATATCCATGTTGCAGGATCCTTGCCATCAAACTTCCTTATATTGATTTTTGGAATATGGTGGGCCTTCGATCCAACATTAGAGTCTATGGAATCATGATTAATATTTCTTTTGTTTTCATCATGAGTTTCCTTTACTACCCTTTCACCATTAGTGACCATTTCTTGTAGAAACTTATTCATATTTATCTTCAATTCTTCCATCTTATCATCCATGCCATCTATTTTAGCGTCCATGCCATCTATTTTAGCGTCCATGCCATTCATCTTAGCTTCCATGCCATCCATCTTAGCTTCTACGTCTTTCTTTAAATAATCCATCTTAGCTTCTACATCTTTCTTTAAGCCATTCATCTTAGATTCTATTACTTTTTGTGCAAGTGATACTTGTTGCAATTGGGTTGCTTTCAGGTTGCTTACTAGGTGTTTACATTTTCTTTCCTTGGGGCATCAATTACCGATAACAATGCTATACTATGCCCTTTGAATTCCTTCCAACTAATTTTTCAAACCAAACTTATGCAAAAATTTAAAAAAAAACTACACACCTTTTTTCACTTTATAGGAGCTTGATATTGAATCTAATGTATCTCTGTAATTTCAGATCATTCAGTTCTGAAATTACAACCTGTAGTAGCCCTCTGCGTCCTCTTTCTAATGCCACTAGTTTGATCCAAATTGGATTCTCCAAGGAAGAGTTATGCACAATCTCACAAGATGGCCTGATTATAGACCTTTCGAGAAGAGCGAACTTGTATGAAGTGCCACGTGTCACTGTTTCGACCTTTGGCTCTGAAAAATATATACAAGAAACTATAGTCCGTCCTCTTTCTGTACCTTCTTACAAAATTTGAATCCGATGCTTAGAGAGAAAGTTATGACGATTTTCCCTAGGTCACCTGTTTGGAATGTAATTCAGGAGTCTGCAAAAAGACCAACTTCCTCAGATCATATCTCCGCAAATATAGCGCGAAAATCTCTGAAATTCGGACCCGACGTTTAGTGTGATTTCATCTCAAATGGGGTTTTTTTTTGCTTCTGAAACATCGCAAAAAAAAAAAAAAAAATTATAGCGAAAATGCCACGATGACCTCTTTGGAGTAGCGAAACCCTAGAATCCAAAGCTCTGATACCAAATGTTATGAAACCAGCTCACAAAAAGATAGATCAATGCCTTAGAATTCAGCCTCTTCAAGGGGGCAACCTCCTTTACATTACATAAATGAATAATTCTTGGATGATTCAAATGACAAAACCTCCTTTCTATATATAGGAGTCTAAGGGGTCACAATATAACCAAGCCGACCTAACAATAATAATATAAGGGCACAAAAATAACAATAGAGGGATTCTATGGGGCATAGTAATAACAATACGGGGACAATAGGGGCACAACAATATTAACAAGGGATACAACTATAATATTAATGGGGGCATCACTAGTATTATAGGGACCTAACACATCCCAATCCTGTCATGTAGGCAAGTCAAACCTAAACTTTGACTTGCTCTAACTTCTGCATACAAACTCATATTTGAGTGGTGTTCACACCGTTGGATTCAGAATGAAGTGCTCTTCAATCTGAAGCTAAGTTTGAGAATATTCTAACACTTTGATTTTTGAGCATAATTCTGAGCACCTGATCACTTCTCTCCAATGGAAGCCTTTTGGACCCCAAAAGGATCACTTTCAATTATTGAATAGATGAGGGTATTGTTTCCTCACTTCCCCACTTCAATCCATTTGGCCTTTGATGAATGTGTACCTTTGAGACCCACCCGAAGATAATCAATATTTCCCCTTTTAGTTGTCCTTGTCCTTCTGTCAAGTATAGTGTCTTGCTGAAGCACATCAAGGTATTTTGGAGAAAAGTCTTCAATAGATGGAATTCTCACATTCTCTCATTGATCTTCAACGAAAGGAGGTTCATACAATCTCAAATTTTCAACATTAAAATCAAGCCTAAAAGCGTTATTACCAATCTTTTCCAAAATTTTAATTGAACCATAACAAATTGGTTTCAACTTTTTATCTTCACCTTGAAGCCTTTCTTGGCTAATGTATATCCAAACTTCATCACCTACTTGAAACTGATGATCCACACGATGTTTATCATGCCTTGCCTTATACTTTCCTTGATGCTTTTCTAGTTTTTTAGAATCTGAACTCGGATATTCCACAATTTTCATTTTTGCTTTGTCGACGTTTGGAGTCTAGACCAAGACTCATCATCAGGACTTGTTTTTACAAAGGAGAGAGACAGTAGAGATAAATAAGGTTAGGTTGAGATGTCAAGTCTGAGAGCCGACCAGCCTAATGATTTGAATTAACTAGATTTTTAATATTTTAATATTTTTATTTTGATATATTTTTATAACTGTCCTAATATATTAAAGCTCTTTTTAATTTTGTTAAAGCTCTTTTAATTTTATTTATTATACATGGAAATGATTATTAAAGTTTAGTTTTTTTTTTTTTTAAATTTCATTTAAGTGAATTATTTGTGTAATAAGTTTTTTGTTATATTTTATTTAATAATATATCCTAATGATTATGTTTTAATTAATTGTAACTTATAGTAATTATGTTTAATTTATTTTTACAAGATTTTAGTTACTTAGGAGGTTAATGTATTATTAATGTTGTGTTCTTAAGTTTATATGTTTGTTAATGAATGCCTAAAAAGTTTTACGGTTAGGATGATTTTTAATATTTTAATATTCTTATAATTTATTTATTTATTTATTTATTTTTGTTGAATTAAAGTTCTTTTAATTTTATTTATTATACATGTATATAATTATTATAGTTGTTAATTGATTGCTTGAGTTGATTGTTTATGTATTAAGTTTTTTATCTAATTGTAATTTTATGATAATTTTGATTATTTTAGTTTATTTTTATTTAATTTATTTAATTCTAGCAAGTTACTTAGTTACTTAGGAAGTTGATGAATTATTAATGCTGAGTTTCTAATTTAATATAAGCTTGACAGTCAAGTTTTTTGCTAGGAGAGGAGTTGAATTGATCTAAAGAAGGGAGGGCAAGGAGAAACAGGGAGGGTTAATTTAATCCCTGGGGGTGAGGAGTGAGGTCCAATTCCTACTAATTTCCAAGCCCCCATCCTTGTTGAGGTTATGAGGGTGTTTTATGATCTCAAGAGCTTCTCGGACTTTTCGCTTGAAATAGTGTTTTTCATTTGCAATGACTTTTGTGTTTTCAAGGCATATATGGTGGTTAGTTTTACCTGCATGTTCTGCCAAGGCTGAGGAACGGGTTCTTTCCCTACGGATATCTGCACTATGCTCTTTTAGCCTGATACTGATTGATCTACCTGTTTCCCCGATATATTGTTCTCCACAGGAACAGTCGATAATATAAACACCTTTTTGTTGGAGATGTTCTGGGATGTCTTTTACTGATTTCATTCTTTGTCTAATAGTTGTCAAGGGTTTGAATGAGGTTTTGATATTCTTTTTTGAGAGGATTTTGGCTAGTTTGTCGGTTACACCATGAATATACGGAAGGTAGGCACTAGCGGCTGGGGAATTGTTAGCTTTGTTTTTATTGTTTCCAGTTTTGGCTTTTTGAATGGCTTTGAAGATCCTAGTTTAGAAAAAGCTCTTTTTAAGTAAGTGATTTCTTCCTCAGTGTGGCTTTCATCCGAAATTCTACAGGCTCTAGTGAAGAGGGTTTGAAGAACCCCCATTTTTTGGGCTGGGTGGTGGTGGGAATCTGCATGGAGATAGTTATCGGTATGCACCTTTTTCCTGAACACTTTGTGACCTATAGAACCATCCTTGTTTCTAATGAGGAGGATGTCCAAGAAAGAGATGCACTTATTCTCTTCAATTTCCATAGTGAATTTGACATCCTTGAAGATGTTGTTGAGATGGTTTAGAAAGTTTTTAAGTTCGTCCTCACCATGGGGCCAATCCACACTGGTGTCGTCCACAAACCTGATCAAAAAATTAGGTTTTAATGGGTAGGTGTCACAGAGCCTTCTTTTCAAACTTTTCCATGAAGAGATTGGATACAATAGGTGAAAGGGGCGATCCCATGGCCACTCCTAATGTTTGAAACATGTCCCCATATTGGTTGACCACATCAATCAATTCAGCTTTCAGCTTTACATCATATCCTACAAAGGATTCCTGCTTCGTGTCATTTTTCTGCTTCATCATGAGGAGCACGAGACTCTTGCTAGAATTAACCAGTGATTTCCTTTCACCTGCACTTGCCAAAAATAGATTAAGTTTCCTGCGATGGGCTCTCACAATGTACTCCACTCTATTTTTGAACAAATGGTATTTTTTCTCAAATCTGTGGAAAACAGCCTTCCTGTCATACAAATACGGACTTCCCAACAAAATTCCTGAGATATCCAATGGCACAATGTCTAATTCAACTTCATCAATGAAATTAGTGGTGACTGCAAACCTGAAAATACATTTTCGTGTGACCTGTAAATTAGCATCCTTGGTTATCCATCCCAACAGATACGGTTTATGATGGGGCATGGTTTCCAGATTCATTTTCTTAACCAAATCCGCAGAAATTAAGTTGGCCTGCGATCCACTGTCAAACAACGTATCAATTTTCATATGTTTGGAAATGACTCAGATATGGAATAGCTCTATTCAGTTTTCCTCATTTGAAACGCTATGTGTTATAGCACCATTTACCACCCTTGGTATTTGTGATGCTTGGTTTATGGCCTAGGGCAACCCCTCCTTCCAGACTTGGTCCAAATATATAAAAAACAATGTTTTATTCCATGTATGCTACTTTGCCCTGAGATAAAAGCGTGTACACGCGGGTTAGTCAATACCCAACCCGCGTATATGTATTAAAAAACTTTAAAAAAATAAATTTCCTTAATTATGGGCGGAGTTCATTGGTTTTACCTGTTGATTACCTCCTATTGCTCGTGGCCCAACTGTTTCCCAACTAAAAAACTAATTGGCAGAGGTATAAATATACCTCTATGGGAAGGCCTTAAGGAGGAGAAGAGATAGAGTTATTATACTGAGATTATCCCTAACTGAGTATGATGAATCCCTGTGCCTCATGAACTTCCCCAAGCTTCAAGAAACCCTTGTTTCCTTGATTATAGATATTCTGCCTCTTGCTTGAGATATCATGGTGTTGGTTATGGAAGAATATTGTTGAAGGCTGGGATAGGACGAATCCGGAGGACGGTTCCACTTGGAGCCAGAAGAATAAGACTCAGGTGAATTCTCTCCATGTTATTTATAGCTTACTGCAATAAAAGAAATGATGTCTTGTTTCTGAAATTAACTTTGTTTATGCATCAAATTATGTTTTAATTCATGTATGAATGTTGTTTTGATCTATGATCAATCATTTGTTTATATGATATAAAGTCAAATTACATGAATATGATTTACTTCTATACTGTTATGTATGTTTGAATTGAATGATTTTTAGGTTTGAAGAATATTAGGAGTTGTAGAGGGTCTGAACCTTGCAGGACCTACTCGAACGAAGGAAATCTGGGTATGGTCGCTCTTACGTAGTTTGATTATATAAGCATTTTTCCTGAGCTGTATGAGTGTTTCTTATTGTAGTTTGCTTCTACTTTGTTGGAGTTCTAACCCAAAGCCCTAGGGTACTTATTCCTGAAACACTATGGGTATTATTTGTTGCGTTGCTACTTGCTACAGCTACCTCTTTCCTGACCTCTTTGCTTGTTTTTGCCATGAATTTTCCTTTGGTGACTATGGCTATGATTTTTGTTTCATCCCCTGAGTCTGAACCCAAGTCTTGTTGTGCAGCATCATTGGTCTTTTGTTTCCCTTTATTGTTGGATTTCTTTGGTCGTAATTCTAGATGAAGCTTCTAGCAATGCGCTTCATCATGTCCTTCCTTAGAACAATTCTTGCACACGGGTCTCTCCCCTTCTTTCTTAACAGAAGTATTTTTCTTTTGCTTTCCTTTAAACTTCTTCCCTTTTTCAGCACTCTGAAATGGCTTCTTCTTACCTTCTTCCTGTATATTTTTCCCTCTTGCTTCAAGGTGTGTAGCTTGAACACATACCTCATCACGATTCATGGGACTAAACATAAGAATGGTATGTCGAAGATATCTATGCAACCCTCCTATGTATTTCAGCAAGGTATCTTATGACTGTAAGTCTACTCCTAACATAAGATCTCTTTTCCTAAACTCTTGATTATACTCTTGCACATTTTTACCTTTCAACTGTATGAAATTTTGCCAATTCATAATGGCTTTTTTCATATGAGCTAAAAGGTAGAACTGTCTTTTTATAGCAGCAATGAAATCAGACCAAGTAATAGAGATCTTACCGTGTTTCTTGATCTCGTCTTGAGTCCTTGCTTCCCACCATACAAGTGTTGCACCATCCATTCTCAATGAAGCCAATTGAATCTTTATATCATCCTCTTGAAGTTTCTGAATTCTACAATACACCTCCAACTGACGAATCCATCTATCCAACTTATCTGCATTAACTTCTCCTTTGTACATAGGCAACTCAATTTTAACATCAAGCTTCAGAAAAGGTGATTTACCAACCCCTTTTGAAGAATTATGATGAGTATGAGTAACAGTGGTATTGGTGGAAGAGTTTGAAGATGCTTTTGAAGAAGAAGATGAAGAAGATGGTGGAGATGGTGGAGGCTTGTCTCCATTCCCATTATTTCCTTTTCCCTTATCTTCTTTTCCATTACCTCCTCCTGAAGAGCCTTCTCCATTGGGAGGCTTGGAACTTTCTCCTTGTAGTTTGTTGTTCCTCTCTTCATAGAGGACCTTCACCATATTTTTCATATCAAAGAAATTCTTTCTGAAGGTCTTCTCATCTTCTGTCATGATAGGTTCTCCTTCATGAGACATGGTCTCTGAAGACTCAACTACAACTTGAGGTTGTACTGGTGTTGGAATCTCAACTGCAACTTCTGCAACTTGAGGTTGAACTGGTGTAGAAGACTTTGGAAACCTTGCTCTTCTTCCCTTTGACCCAATTTTAGGGCTTTCAACCAGTTTCCTTCACCTCTTTTGAGCTTTAACCTTGTGAGCATGACATAAACTTGCAAACAATTAAATCCTTCTTTCACAAAGAAAATCTAGTAAGAAAAACTAGTGCTCTGATACCAACTTGATCTGAATTGGAGCAAATTAGTAATGTTATGTTAATTCCCCATTTAGAAATAAACCCAAGATGCTTATCATTTTTTTTCAAGTGGTTAAGGATTCAATTTCTTTTGCAATTAATAGATTCCCGTTAGAGTTTTTTATGTAAATGTTATAAATAATTTAACATAAAAACATATGTTGAACAACAATAATAACATCAATGAAAATCAATATACAACAAACAACAAGCACATGATAAAGGAGTTCACCTCTCTTGGGCTACGTCTCTTTGGTCCAGCTTCCAATGGCTTGGGCTGCTCTATTATGCTCAAACTTCATCAAAATGCTCAGATGCCTCTGAAACCTATCTCAATGAGTTCAAAATACCAAAAACTCCTAGCATTGACTATTTTTGCATGAAATTTGGATAAGAACTAAAGGAGTTATGAGTTCTCCCAGTTCTCCCAGTTCTCCCACTATTCATTCCACAAAATGCTCCAAAACCCCTTTTCCACTCCAAAATATGCTAAGGAAGTGTGAAATTTGTCATTCGGTGAGATATATTCTATTGGCCTTATCTCAATCGCAATCATTAGTGCTGCGGGTTATTAACATAACAAACATTACGATGCGGTATTGCAGACCCGACATGTTAAAATTGGAAACTAGGGAAAAACTTCATGTGGGTCATCTTATTCATGGCTGACGATATTTTTATTAGATTCCTCTCGTCGAGAGGTGTAGGATTGATATAAAGATCATCCGATTCCGATAAGTATTCATGGAGATATGAGTTTATTTTGATTATGGAATTATTATCAAGCCAACCTACAACTCATGTAGGCTCAAAAGCCCAACAGTCGCATCTATTCAAACGCCAATGTTGTGTATAAATATAAGAGGACTTTTGCTCATTTGGACTCACTCATCTCAAAACATCTCTCTCTCTCTCTACTGCGCAGAAATGAGTCTCTTCTCTACTACGCAAAAAAGGGTCTCTCTCTCACACATGTGAAGCCGGAAGCTGTTGAACCCGAAGCTGCAACTGCAAATCCAAAGTTTGACCAGTGTTGACCATCACATCTCCTCCTTAGAACTGCACTGTAGGTCCATCTGGATCTCCTCTGAAATCTACAACTTTTGGTGGTGGAATGAAGTCAATCCGACGAACGATTTGCAAGATATCGACTGCCCTACTTTGAAGCTGGAAACTGTCGAAACTGAAGCTGCAACTGCAGAAGTAAAGATTGACCTACGTGGACTAAAAGATCTCCTCATATGAACCACGTTGTAGGTTCATCTAAAGCTCCTCTGGAAGCCACAACTTTTGGTGGTGGAATCAAGCCGATCCGATAGTCGGTTTGTGAGATATCGTCTGCCCTAGTTTGATGATGAAGCTGCTAATGCTGATGTTGCTAATCTAGGGTTTTCTACTGCTGATATGAATCAGATTTATTGTACTATTTCTCTCTGCTGAATTATTGAAGATAAAAGAATATTTGATCAAAGAGTTTCCCCACACATTATGGGGTTTGTCCCTGGCTAGCCGCCACATCTTGTGTCTCTTGTCTTGGTTTGTTTTCTGTTGATCGTTTAATGTTCTATCTGCACTTTACTTTATGTACATGTGATTGCTAATTTGTGGAATATAATAAGAAAAAGAAGTAAACTGTTATAAGCATAGAACATACCATAACTTAACATGGTATCAGATTTGAGGTGAAGACAAAACCCAAGCAAGAGCAAGAGAAATCACCGAAGAGAAGATTGGCAAAGCTATCCTAAAAGAATGATGGGGTCCTCAACACTCTTTCTGCTGAAGACAAGCTCCGTGAGAAAGCTGACTATCATGGATGGAAGATGTCTATCGATCTAACCCTTGAGGATCAAGAAATGTTGGATCATGTGAGAGGAAATATTGTTGAGCCTCCATCAAATGCACCTCCTTCTGCCAGGAACAAATGGAAGGACGGAGAAATTAAAGCGAAGAAGATCATCCAGGACTCTATCAACAAGCACTTGGTGGCCTACATATCTGATCTAGAAACCTCCAAGGAAATCTACGATAGACTGGCGATTTTATTTAAAGTTAATGATGCAAATCAAGTTTTGTTTCTTAGAAATAAGCTGAGGGAAATCAAGAAGGGTAAAGATCAGAGTATGAAAGCATACTTCTTAAGAATCACCGAGATCAAGAACGATCTCCTATCTATTGGGCAGACTATTACTGGCAAAGGAATGGCACTCACAACTCTTGGAGAATTACCATCCGAATGGTATGTGTTCAGGACTACTCTTCTAAACAATAATGTAATTCCTGGTTTCAAGGAATTAATGGCTAGATGCATTCAAGAAGAAACAAGGGTAGAAGAGCAAGAAATTCCCTTGCCTAAAGGTCCTCCTGCTGATTTTTCTTCTCATGCTAAGAAAATAGATAATTCTAGGTCTAAGTCGAAAAGAAAGGTTGGATCTAAGGGTGGAAGAAAAGGATGATGTTTCATTTGCAATAAAGCAGGTCACTATGCAAGAGAATGCCCTGATAGAAAGGACTCTCATCGTGATGATGATCAAAATCCCTCTCATGGTAATCGAAGAAATGGAAAATTCAACAGCAAAGGTAAAAGGAATGTTGGAAATCAAGGAAGAGGGCAACCATTCAAGAAGGCTAGAAATTCCGGGTATGAATCTAACACTATTGACAATAAGCAGGCTAAATATTATCTACCAGCTGCGCTATCTACCTCCGCTCCTTCGGACTCAATGGGAATTTGGCTCATTGATAGTGGTGCCTCAAGACACTTCACTGGTTACAAAGAAGCACTCCATAATCTAGTAGAGAAAGAAACTAACCTGGAAATTGTCCTTGGAGATGACATGAAATACCCCGTGAAAGGTGTAGGCAATGTTTCTCTCAAATTGAATCAAGGTAATATGATTCACTTACAAGATGTATTATATGTACCTGATCTCAAAAAGAACCTGGTATCCATCTTGGCAATGGAAGACAAAGGCTACAAGGTAACCTTCAGCAATGGCAAGGTACGTATATGGAAAAATAATGTTAAAGATGCTTTCACACTTGGGTTTCGAGTTGATTCTTTATATCAGGTCGGTGGAAGTCCACTAGGTGTCATGTCTTGTGACACAAATCTTCAGTCCAAACTCTGGCATCAGAGGTTTTCCCACCTTCATTACAAAGCTCTACCCGATGTAAGACAGATGGTAACAGGGATGCCTGACTTCCAACTAGAGAACGAAGGTGTATGTCCGGGATTTGCTGAAGGAAAGCTCAAAAGGGGACCATTCCCTTCAAGTCAAAGCAAGACCTCCAATATATTACAACTAGTTCACTCAGACATATCTGGTATGATTCCTATGAACTCCTTGGGAGGATATTCATATTATCTCAATTTTACTGATGACTATTCTTGAAAGACCTAGATATACTTCTTGAAAAAGAAGGATGAAGTGTTCTCTTGGTTTCAACACTTCAAAGCCCTAATCGAGAATCAAACTGAAAACAAGATCAAGATCTTAAGAACTGATAATGGGACTGAATATGAATCTAATGAGTTCCATGATTTTTGTAAAGAGGCTAACATTAAGAGGGAGACTACTACACCATATACTCCTGAACAGAATGGTGTGGCAGAAAGGAAGAACTGCACAATTATGGAAGCTGTCCAAGCCATGCTACATGATCAAAGACTTCCGAAGTTTCTATGGGCTGAAGTTGCAAACATTGCCATATATGTACAAAATCGATGCCCTCATCAAGCATTGGGTTCCAAGACTCCTGAAGAAAAGTTCACCGATAAGAAACCTGATGTTTCTCATTTTAGAATTTTTGGAAGCCCTGTATATTTTCATGTGCCGAGAGAGAAAAGAAATAAATTGGGTGCATCTGGAAAGAAGGGAATTTTTGTGGGCTATGGTGAAAATACTAAAGGCTATAGAATCTATGTAGCTAGTCAAAGGGAAGTCGTAATTAGTCATGATGTCACCTTTGACGAAGATATGGCTCTCAGCAAGGTGAGCAATCTTCCGACTTGGAGGAGCTCTCAAGAAGCCGACACCAGGGAATCGAAAGAAAAGGATGATGAATCAATGCCTGATGTAGAAGAACCCATGGATCCAATTGATCCTCCTCCACAAGAGCCTTCCTATTCTAGGAAGAGGCCTTCATGGCTTACGGGGCTACTTGATGATGCTGAAGGACATGCTGCACCCCGAGGAACCTTTCATGAAAGTAAGAAACCTAATAGGTATTAGGGATACCTAACCATCATGAGCACGATCATACAAAATGAGCCTTCATCATTTTCAAATGTTGTCAAGCATCAAGTATGGAAGGATGCTATGACCGAAGAATATGAATCTATCATGAAGAATGATGTTTGGGAAGTAGTTCCCAGACCCCAAGACAAGACAGTTGTTACTTCCAAATGGCTTTACAAGATAAAGCATGCAGCAGATGGAAGTACGGAAAAGTATAAGGCTCGTTTTGTTGCTCGTGGTTTCTCCCAGAAGGAAGGTATAGTCTATGATGAGATATTTGTACCTGTTGCCAGATATATGACCATCCGCTCGATCATAGCCCTTGCCGCTTCACAAGGATGGAACCTACATCATATGGATGTTAAGACTGCGTTCTTGCACGGCTCGATCAAAGAAGAGGTCTACACGGAGCAACCTGAAGGATTTGAAATTTATGATCAGAAATCTCATGTATGCAGGTTGAAGAAGGCTCTCTATGGACTGAAGCAAGCACCCCAAGCATGGTATGAGAGGATCAACAACTACTTGATGAAGCTGAGATTCACTAGGAGTGAAGCCGATCCTAACCTTTACTTTAAGGTTGAAGATGATAAACCTCTCATACTGGTGTTGTATGTGGATGACCTCTTTCTAACAGGTGTAAACCCTCTCATTCTCAAATGTAAGAGGGAGTTGGCTTCTGAATTTGAAATGAAGGACCTAGGACTAATGCACTATTTCCTAGGACTTGAAGTGTGGCAGAAGCCAGGAGAAACTTTCCTATCTCAAGGAAAATATGTGGTGAAGATATTGGAAAGATTCGATACGGTGGACTGCAAACCTGTAACTACCCCGATGGAGCTTGACTTCAAGAAGTTAAGCGGTAGTGCTGCTGGACCTATTTTACGAAATGCTACTGAGTATCAGCAACTCGTTGGAGCATTAATGTTCTTAGTGAACTCTCGTCCAGATATATGCTTCGCAGTCAACATGTTGAGTCAACATATGGTTGAACCCCACCACATACATTGAATTGGTGCCAAGAATCTACTGATATATCTTCGTGGCACTATCACTTATGGGCTAAGATACACTGCCAGAGATGTGAGACTATTTGGATACACAGATGCTGACTGGGCAGGCAATGTGGAGGACCGTAAGAGCACTTTCGGGTGTTGTTTCTCCTCTGGATCTGCTTTGATATCCTGGATGAGCAGGAAGCAGAAGTCGGTGGCCTTGAGCACTGCCGAAGCAGAGTATATTGCTGCCAACATGGCTTCCTATGAGGCAGTTTGGTTGCGAAAGCTCTTCAGTGAGCTGTTTGGATTTACATTGGATAACATCATGATCCTTTGTGACAACCAGAGTGGGATTCGTTTGTCAGAGAATCTAGTATTTCATGATCGCTTCAAGCATATCGATATCAAATACCACTATATTTGAGGTATGGTGCAGCGGGGAGCTATAAGGCTCCAATATATTGGTACAGATGAATAGGTCGCCGACATTCTGACAAAACCCCCTGGGAAAGTAAAATTTCTGACTTTCTGAGAACAACTTGGAGTTGTTCAAAGACCCTCTAATGAGGGTCATGTATGATGCATTGAGCTCTGGGAGCTCCAGGGGGGTGCGGGGTGCTTCTTGGAGCAGCATATGACCACAGGATGATTCACTATCCCCTAGTGGTATACATGTACACCCCGTGGCAACATTGTAGCAGGATTGATGTGTTCTCCTGTGAGGCCTGGATTGATGTGTTCTCCATGGCGATTGTAGCAGGATTGATGTGTTCTCCTGTGAGGCCTGGATTGATGTGTTCTCCATGGCGATTGTAGCAGGATTGATGTATTCTCCTATGAGGACAGGATTGATTAGTTCTCTTGTTGAGGCATCCTACCCATGCAATCTGGGACTCATGGGAAGTACCTCGCATCTGATCAATGAGCAAGGAAATGAAGTTAGGGACCATAGTAGTACCGATGGACGCATACGCTAGGATGACCTCCATTGATCTGGGATCAATGATATTGGTCTGGGACCAGTGGTAGGAGTTGTACCATACTATGACACTGACTTCGGGTCAGTTGAGACTGGTCTGGGACCAGTGGTACATACTCTGAGACTGACTTCGTGTCAGTGCAGTACTGGTCTGGGACCAGTGAGAGTGGTACATACTATGACGCTGACTTCGGGTTGGTTGAGACTGGTCTGGGACTAGTGGTACACTCTCTGAGACTGCGATACTGGTCTAGGACCAGTGGTAGGAGTGGTACTTACTATGAAGCTGACTTCGGGTTGGTTGAGACTGGTTTGGGACCAGTGGCACGCACTCTAAGACTGACTTTGAGTCATTGGAGGATGATACTGGCCTGGGACCAGTGGAGTTGTACTCACTATGACTCTGACTTCGGGTTGGTTGAGACTGGTCTGGGACCAGTGGTACATACTCTGAGACTGACTTTGAGTCAGTATGATACATCCTCGATCATTTCTTCTTCTTCATAATTCGGACAAAAGCAGAGCAGAACAGAACAATGCAAGAGTAGAGCAGAACATAACAAAACAATACAGATCAGTACAGGGCAGAACAAGACAAAGCAAAACAGGTAGAATAGAGTAGACCAGGGGAAGGGATAGGCTATACAAGGCAGTGCATTTGATGGATGAATAGTAACGACAGATAGACAGATTGCAGATGAAGTTCTCCCTAGTTGAGAGGGAGTGTTAAAATTCGCAGCAAGGGAAAAACTTCATGTGGGTCATCTTATTCATGGTTGATGATATTTTTATTAGATTCCTCTCGTCAAGAGGTGTAGGATTGATATAAATATCATCCGATTCTGATAAGTATTCATGGAGATATGAATTTATTTTGATTATGGAATTATTATCAAGCCAACCTACAACTCATGTACGCTCAGAAGCCCAACAGTCACATCTATTCAAATACCAACGTTGTGTATAAATATAAGAGGACTTTTCCTCATTTGGACTCACTTATCTCAACGCATCTCTCTCTCTCTACTGCGCAGAAATGAGTCTCTTCTCTACTGCGCAGAAAAGGGCCTCTCTCTCACACATGTGAAGCCGGAAGTTGTTGAACCCGAAGCTGCAACTGCAAATCCAAAGTTTGACCAGCGTTGACCATTATATCTCCTCCTTAGAACTACGCTATAGGTCCATCTGGATCTCCTCTGAAATTCGCAACTTTTGTGGTGGAATGAAGTCAATCCGACGAACGGTTTGCAAGATATCGACTGCCCTAGTTTGAAGTCAGAAACTGCCGAAACTGAAGCTGCAACTGCAAAAGTAAATATTGACCTGCGTGGACTAGAAGATCTCCTTATCTAAACTATGTTGTAAGTTCATCTGAACCTCCTCTAGAAGCTGCAACTTTTGGTGGTGGAATCAAGCCGATCCGACGGTCGGTTTGTGAGATATCGTCTGCCCTAGTTTGATGATGAAGCCGCTAATGTTGATGTTGCTAATCTAGGGTTTGCTACTGCTGATATGAATCAGATTTATTGTACTATTTCTCTCTGCTGAATTATTGAAGATAAAAGAAGATTTGATCAAAGGGTTTCCCCACACATTGTGGGGTTTGTCCCTAGCTAGCCGCCACATCTTGTGTCTCTTGTCTTGGCTTGTTTTCTATCGATCGTTTAATGTTCTATCTGCACTTTACTTTATGTACATGTGATTGCTAATCTATGGAATATAATAAGAAAAAGAAGTAAATTGTTATAAGCATAGAACATACCATAACTTAACACGACAAGATAATGAACTACAACATATCAAATTCCCACATCTAAAACCTCTCGCTCATCGCAATTGGTGAGTTTGGGCGGGTGCAAGGTAATTTTTACCCGGCAAAACAACGCGATTATGATTTCACTTACTTACCGGTATATTAAACTACAGCATAAAAATTATTGTGTCTGGGTCTATCGCATTTGGAACTGAACTGCGCCGGGGCTGATTCCTGTTTTTGCTTCTTTCCTGCAATTTCAATATGCGATCGCATCGCAACTCCAAACCTTGTCAGGGCCAGGGCCGATAAGCTGTTATGTTCTCCCCTTTGCCGATTGCAATTGTGATTTGTGATTGCCTCATCGCATCAAAACCCTGAACCTAGCAGCGGCTGATTTGTAACACCGAAACACTTACCGTTGCGATATGCGATTTGCAAGGGCCAATGGCGGGCTACCACTTGGCACCTCCTTATTCGCTGAAGACTTGCCACATCATCCCAATCCTACCATGTAGGCAAGTCAAACTTGAACTTTGACTTACGCTAACTTCTGCATACGAACTCGGATTTGAGTGTCATTCACATTGTTGGATAATGACGAGCTCTTCAATCTGAAGCTGAGTTTGAGAAAATTCTGACACTTTGATTTTTTAGCATAATTCTGAGCACCTGATCAGCCTTCTTCTAGAAGTTTCACCCACATTTTATATTAATACCCATTAATTATTTTAATTTACTAAGTTTATAGTTAGGGTCCCATTACAAAGAATTAATTATTTTAATAGAACAGTCTCCAAGTGGAATTTCCCAAAACGATTTCTAGATATTGGAGAGTGCATGTGTCTAAGCCTCTGTGCAAATTTTGAGACTTAGAGCACATCCTATGCTACTAGAAATCAACACAGACGTGATTTTTGCTTCCCATGTTATGAGCTTTTACTTATAATGCTTCTATCATATTGCTTCTTTCTAATTTGATGCATCCTATCTTATTTACAATATTCTACTTATTACAAGTGAAGGATACTTTCTCAGGAAGATTATCTTTATCACCTTTTTTCTTCTTCCTTATCCTTCTTTGTCTTTGGTTCTTTTACTTCATCAGTAGCATAGTCTCCTTCCGTGTCCCTCTTACAATAAGGACAGACTTTATTGTAGTTCCCAAGATTATGACAACCATAGCATCTTTCCTTAGCCATGTTCTTCTTTTTCTTCTTTGGAGTACTAAAATTTCCAAATTTTCCCTTTTGTTTTGACACTAATTGTTCCCTTCTATCTGATCTTTCGTCACTTTCATCCTTCATCATGTCTTCTTTTGCCATGCAGAGAGACCATAATCTGAGGAATGGGATATATTCCTCTTCCCTAATAGTAATGAGGTTACCTTGTTCATTAGTTAATGCATTTAGAATAGCATAGTTTATTTCATTATCAGATACCATCTCTCCTAGATCCTTCAATTGACCTTTTATTTGAGATGCCTTAGAGAGACATGATGATATCCCTTCATCCTTTGATATTCTTAATTTATGAAGGTTAGATCTAAGTGATAAGATATTTTCTATTGTTCTTCTAGAGAAAAGTTATCCCAACTTATCATATATTTATTTAGACGTCTCCATCTTGGCTACATAGGAAATGAGTGAATCTTTGATGGACTCCTTGAGAATATTTTGAGCCTTGATATCCCTTTCCATGTAGTCAGAAAATGCTTGTTCTTCTGATGGCTTGTAGACCTTCCCATGGACATGATCAATGACTTCATTTGCGTTGAGGACAATGTCTATCCTTCTTTTCCAAACAAGGAATTTTGATATCCCAACCATCTCTTGGTCTTCCTTAAAACATGAAGTCATTTTTACTAGACTGTATTATAATAATAGGTACTTACTTGATAAGATCAAATCTTCAACGTGATGATGAACTTGATGCTTCTTACTTCAAATATTTTGGTGAGGGCGGACTACCTTCTCTGAGATCTTTGCTTCAATGAAGAGAGGATTGACTTTTTATTTACTGTTCCTTAGATTTGAAGAGATTCCACTTCCTGGGTGATGTAATATTTCTAGAGTGCTTCTAGTGTTTTGGTCTTTCTTCTTGCTTCCTTCTTGAAGATAATTTCAAGGCTCTTTCTTTTGATCTAGGGTTTCAGTTTGATGAAGATCTAGATCTCTTACTTGCTTTGATCCTTCTTTGAATATTGATTCTTGTGTGTCAGCTTGCTTTGACTTCCCCTTCTTGTCTTCAACACCTAAGCTCTGATTCCATGTTGAGAAATATAGGGAAATTCAAAGTTAACAATTTCTCTTCTTGATTATTGCTTGTGATGTACTTTTACTACTTATAGTCTTCTCTTTGTTAGCTTATTAATTTGTTATGCTCATCAAGACAATTACCAATGTGTACAATAAAAGACAAGTGACACAATATGTAGGCTTCTCAACCAGGGCCAAAACCTCTCACCTCTTGAGAGGAAAACCCAATCAAAATTCTTCTTCTAGATCTTCAATTGATAAGTACCAAGACCATGACACAGACCCTTGACTCTAGTATCCTCTCAAGAACCTTGTCACTAACCTTGATGCTCTGCCTCTTCCTTTCCTTGCCTTTCTTCTTGATCTTGAACTGCTCTCCTCGACTCCTTCTAGAGAAACTCGGTCTCTATCCTTCTCATTGTTCCTTCATGACTTCCCCTAGAGAATCTCAGTCTCTAGATATTTGTTTCAGCCTCACAGAAGAAACCTTTTCTTACTGCCCCAGAAGAAACCTCTTCTGCTCTTACCCATGAGAAATTTCACTGCCCAAGAAGAAAATTTTCCTGCCCTAACTTCGCACTACTCAGAAGAAACTTTGTTGTCCCCGAAGAAAGTCCTTTTTGTTGATCCAGAAGAAACCCTAACTTCACATTACCCAGAAGAATCCTCTTTCTCCCTTCTTTGTACTTCTAATTATTCTCTTTCTTTTCACTTCTTCTTGTGTCAATGCAAGTCGAGTTTATTTTCTTCAAATGGAGGATGAGTGTGAGTATATATACACCTAATCACATGTCCTTTAGGCCGACATGTTTGGTGGAGGTAGGCCAACTTTTTCTAGAGAGTTCATTCATCGTTGTAGGCCAACTTGAAGAGGATAAATTACAAGTTCTTGGAGGATACTTTACATAGACAATATTGACTTTTTGAAAAGTGTAACATGACTTCATTACATTACAATGACTATAACATTTTATGACTAGATGACAAATCAATCCTAAAGACCCTCAATGGGAGTCTTGACTCAAATACAAAATCCCTTGCTCATGAAACCCATGAAGCATGTCAATAAAATAATTTTATTTTTCTTATTTACATCTCATTATGTAAAATCATAATTACATGTCATTATGAAGACCAAACCTAGTTACACTCTTCAATGCTTAATTGGGGCCGAATTGACTATCTTAGAGCCAAAAATTCAAATTTCAAAATTCAAAATTTTCTCTTTTAAATCTGACATGAAGAACATGTCTTATGCAAATTAATTTAATTACTAAATAATAAATATGACATGAAGAACATTCCCTACACATTATTCATATATTACAAAAGGCTAAAATATAAATTATGAAGATTAACCATAGCTACAAAAATTCAACAGTTCTAAGGATAAATAATTAAATTACTTTAGTGTCTTAGATATAATCTCAAGTGTTGATATCAAGTGAGGCTTAGGATTTAATCCTAGCCATTGATCACTTAAGAGATTAGGATTAGGGATTTGGCTTAATGAAATTTTAGAATAAGCCTTAGGGAGAAGTGAAGACACATTATGTTGAGGAAGTGATTCTGTCAAGAGTAAGAGTTTCAATTAGACTATAGAGAAGTGAGGAGAATTCCAGTGGGGAATTTCGAGAGAAAATTTCAAGGAAGTCCATGATATGAAAGAGAAAGGTTGAGTTAGTTGAAGAGAGGGTTGAATCATAACAGGAGGGCAGAAATATCCAGAGGTTGAATTAGTCAAGTGCCAAGGGTTGTACAAGGGAAAATAGGGGTTAAATTGCTACTGAGGGAGGCTAAATTTTCCAAGGTTGATTTTCTTCAATAGTGTCGATTTCCAAGGGCCGATTTCATTGAGGTCAAATTTTACTAATGGATTTGAGTTCCAAGTTCACAACAAATTTTTTTATGTATTCTTTGTGTGTCTAGGCCCAAATTTCATAAGAAATTTAATATGATCGAAGATTGAGTTGGCCACAAATTTTCTATTGTAGTGTGATTGATTTCCTTATTTTATTTCCATTGCATTTTATTTTCTAAGTTAATATACCAATATGTGTTTATTTTATCAACAATTTTACAAATATTTGAGATAAATATTTTGTGGGTTTTTGATAATTTGTTGAAGTAAAATAAAATAGATATGGTATAAAATAATTAACATAATGTTCTTGAATACCCCTACTACGACCTGATTACACAATGTTAACATTTAATATCTACAATCATATAAAATGTAAAATGATTCTTATCTTATTTTAGGACAAAATTGTTAGTTTCGCCTCCTGTTATTCTAAGTGATAAAAAAGACCATTTCATAGAGCATTTTGACTACTACGATGTGATTAATGAGGATGATGACATGGAGTGTATATGCAAGATGCCACAATAAATGACAAGGTGCATTTTTAGGAAATAAATGCAATAGATTTGGTGTGCTAAGTCCACTTGACCAGTCTTATATGCAAAGCTACCACATTTAATTCATAGACCATCCTTAGAACAAAGAAAAATTTCCTTGATTAAATGACTCATATCACACTAAAGCATAAATTAACTAATGGCCTATATTTGTGGGTGTTGGAATTATTAGTGTAATCTATACATGTGAGCAAAACCTATTCATATGTATCATTGCGTACTTGTAATTATGGCTAAGGTCATATTCTTTCTTCTTTTATTTTATTTTATTACTAGGTATGGTTAAAGGTAGCCTGTTAATTTTCCACTGTTCTATGCTAGAACAATCACTTATCCTAATTCTTTCTTTAATTACCAATCACTTTCAAATAAATTTAATCTTCCAATAATAATGAGAAATCATCGATAGAGTAGTAAATCTAATGCAATAGAAGACAGTCAAAACATGAGACAAGAGAGACACAAGATTTGGTCAAAGACCAGGGAAAAAACCCCGCAAGTGGGAAAACCCTTTCAAATTATTCTTCTTTTAGATTGTCATCAAATGTTCAACAAAGAGATACAATGTTCCAATTCATCAATACATAACAATGTAAACTTTCAAACGGGAACTGTAAACTCAAAACGAAAACTCTACCCAAAAAACCCCCCAAAAACATTAAATAATCTGAAAACGAAAAGTGGGTATTCCAGAATGATGTTTTTTTTAAAAGGAAAATTTTCAACATTTTTTTAAAATGACAGTAAAAACCATTTTTTTTTGTGCAAAAAAGATGAAAAACACACACTAAAAATGAAAACTGTTGATGCTAGAATAACATTTTTTTATTTTTTTAGGGTACAATTTCAACATTATTTAGCAATGGTGTTCAAGATAAAATAATGGGACTCGAAAACCCTTAAAATTCCAACAATTTTCATCCTTGTCATTAAAGATAAAATATGATGACTCTAAAAAGCCCTAAAAATTATAAATGTTTTCAACCCTAGAATTAAAGATAAACTATCATAACTCAGAAAAACTATAAAATTTTGACAAATTTTCAACCATGGAATTAAAAAACCTCAAGTTTTTAACATATTTCAACCATGCCATTTTGAAAAAAATATTTTAAAAAAATAAAAAATGAACACTTGAATGAAATGGTAATTATTCCGAGAGTAACTTTTATTTTGAAGGCTAAAAGTATAGCCCTTTTCAAATCTTAGCCAAAGAAAATTTATCACGCCCACACATAGGGGCCCTAGCAGACCAGGGCCCTTGGGATGTAGGTCCGGGTAGGAGTGCCCAAAGAGCTTGGGTCACAGGCATGGGTGCCCAAAGAGCCTGGGCAGGGGTTCGAGAGGACGAGGCTAGGCCCGTGACCCAAGGGACATTAACGACCATCACTGATTCTGAGAATCGACCTTAAGCACCCAAGGCCCCTAAGCCGCAAACCAGGGAAAGGGCGGGTGAGGCGCCCCTGCCCAGACTCGCTACCAAGGGCCCCTAGGCTGGGGGATTGGGTGCAGGTGCGCGAGGCGCCTCTAACAAGGCCCGCGGCCTAGGGGCCCTGGGTGTGGGAAGGCGGGGCACCCTCGCCCAGGCCTGCCACCTAGGGGCCCTGGGCGCCCAAGGCTGATTCTGAGAATCAACCTTGGGCACTCAAGGACCCTGGGGCACAACCCTATATGGGGGAAAGAGAGGTGCCCCTGCCCAAGCCCTTGGCCTAGGGGACCGAGGTGCCTAGGGAAAATTCTTAGAATCAACCCTGTGTGCTCGAGGCCCCTAGGCTATGGACCTGGGCAGGGACGGTTGAGAAGCCCTCGCCTAGGCCTGTAGCCCAGGGGACTTGGGTACACAGGTCCCATAGGTAGCAGGCATGAGTGGGGTCGAGTGAGGTGCCCTCGCCTAGGCCCGCGGCCTAGTGGACTTGGGCACCTAGGGTTGATTCCCAAAATCGACCCTAGGTCCCCAAGGATGATTTCCCTGGGCGCTCAGGGGCGATTCCAAGAATCAACCCTAAGAACTTGAGACCCCTGGGCTGTGGACCTGGGTGACGGTGTATTGGGAACAGGTCCCCTGGGGTTAATGTTGGGGTTAAAAGCCCAAGTGTTGGGGCTAAAGGCCCAAGTTTTGTGTAAAGAATGAGAATTCTCCGTATTTTGTGGCTGCGGAGCGCGAAGATTTAAAGAGTTACTAATGGTTTTCCACCCTTATTTTGTATAAGTCATGTCGGCTTTAGAGATCTACCCATGGTTCGTGGACCATGGGATTGTATAAAAAGGGATTCTTAGAAGAGTCTAAGGCAGTTCAGTTCATTAGAGTCTTGTTATGTTTTATGTATGGGTTTGTGAGAGCTAAGAGCGAAGAGTCTTAGCATAGGAAGAGGCTCTGCAACTGAGTGCGCAGAGGCCTAGGGTAGAAGTCCGCAACTGAGTGCGCAGACCCCTGCAGCTGTGTGCGCAGGGTAGTTAGAGTCTATACTGGAAATCTGGATTATCAATAAAGAGGAATATTCTGTAATTATCTGTGTATGCATTATTTTACTTCTATTATGAATGTTTTGATTATGTTATGTTGAATACTGGAGTATGAAGTAATTCTATATTGATGCGCAAATCTATGTATTTTACTTTGTCATATGAATGCAAGTAGGAATATATGTTTACGTGAAGATAACCATAATGCATGTTAAAGTAACCAATACTTAAGCAAATCTGGGTAGATACAAAAGTAAGAGTAATTACAGAGGCGCGTAAGTGCCTAATCTATCTATTTAGGGTCCGTGAAGGACGATAAGAGACTTTCACAGAGGCCTTGAGGACGAATAAGGGAAGTACTTTGATCAGCCCTAAAGGGCTTATCGATCTAGGCGAAGGAAGGTTAGGGAAAATAACTGACATCACAACCATCTCAGGGTGCGGAAACGTGGTTCCTGCATCCCCCCATACTACTTCAGGTGAGACTTCAATCCGCGCTCCACGAATTGATGTCGAAAGGGCTAGTAGTGTAGGGATTTTCTTGGTTACTTAACGCTGAACCTGCTTCAGAGCCCATCAAGCCAAAAAATGGTTTCGTTTCCGGGACTAGGATCTACATAATGAGATGTGTGATGTCATATCATTGGAATCCAACTAAGAAGAAGATTCAAGACTGGTTGGATAGAAAGATCCACGAATTCACGGTGCAAGAAAACATGAATCCGTGATTGACAAAAGAATAGTAGTTGGACAGATATTTGTACACAAAGATACACGAAATCTTCTTTTGTTCCTTCCCAGCTGAATTATACAAGTGGATTGCGAAATTGGTAGACGCCCAAGGGTGGTGGAGGCTTGACGGTCCGATTATCTGGACCCCAAAGTTAGTGCGGAAGTTGGAAGCCTCTAAAGATAAGATTGTGTGCACTGTCGATCATTGGCTCGACCGCATCATAGGAGGGTTTGTGGCAGAGTTCACGGTCAATACTTCGGTCAGTTACAACGAAGTAGAGCGCTGCTTCTTCAAAGGGTCATGAGATAAGTATTTGAAATCATTAAATACTTGGATTAAGATTCTCTTGTGTGAAAAGTGGGTTATGCAGTTACCTTGATGTTTGGGGCTAAGCGAAGTGGAAGGAATTTTAGGGACAGAGGATGAAAAGGCCCTGAATATAGCTCAATATATTGAGCCTCCTTTGAGTGACGATGAAGGAGCAGCACAGGCTTCTCTGTTGAGCGCTATTCAGTTGATAAGACAGGGATTCCCGCGAATACCTACACCGCCTCCATCCTCACCTCATCCACCCACACCGCCTCCATCATCACCTCCACCACTTACCCCCTCACCCACACCGCTGCCACCTCCACCACCGTTCAACATGGCGAACTCCGTAAAGCTACTTGTGTTCAAGGGTGTAGGAAATGAAGATCCAGACCAGTTTTGGTTCGTCGCGAAGGTTGTATGGGAAGCTCAGGGTATCACAGACGATCAAATGAAGAAAGCAACATTGGTCAATGCTTTGTAGGACCACGCACTAACTTGGTATATTAAGTATTGCACTGATAATCCGACGTCTGCGTTGGAAGATATCTAGATTGCGCTAAATAAGGAATTTAGTAAACCTAATTCTGAGGCGCAATCAATTGTGGGATTCAAAGAGATCATGATGAAGCATAGTGAGACACCTTGTGATTTGGATCAGAGATTGAAGTGTATGATTCGTGAAGCCAACATGAATCTGACTCATGGGCAGCACCACAAAGGGTTTGTGGCATCGCTCCTGCCTCATCTAAGGGTTGCACTATCACAACAGAAAATTGGGACCCAGGCAGAAGCACTGGAAATCGCAATGAGATTACACGAGACATGGATGCAAGATGCTAATCTGGGGGTTCAGTAGATTCATGCGAAGTTCCAAAGCCTTTGCCTCGAAATGAAAATTCTGAAAAAAGAGAGAACAACTCGGCCAAAGGCACGTGAAGAAGTATGGTGCCTAAAGTGAAAAAGCCAGGGGCATGACAAATATCATTGTCCAGTTTTCGCAAATTATGTTGTAGTAGGGGGACCAATGCCTCTGAGGTCGGAAGCTGCAGCAGGGCCAAGTGCAAGGCTCTCACTATGGTGTGCTATCTGTCGGGTAGTTAGGAAACATGTGACAAACAATTTCCATTTGCAGCAAAAATTCGTATAGACACCATAACAACTCTTTTGCAACTTCTATCAATCTGTGGGTCACAATGAGTGCAATTGCTGGAGTTACAAATTGATGATGGACAAGACACCTGCATATAGGGTGCAAGTAGAAACGCAGCTCGTGGACCAAGGAAATGGAGGAAGACAAGGCGAGTATCAGGGGTGTGGGCGAGGCTGAGGTGGAGGAGGACCTGGTAGAGGTCGAGGGCAGATTATTCGTTATAATTGTGAAGGACTAGAACACTACGCACGAGATTTTCTGAATCTGACATGGTTGTCATGCCACTATTGTACTTAATTTGACCATGCAATGGAGGATTGCCCTATATTGTTAGCTAAGATACGTGAGAAAGGGGCACAACCTGAGCAACCGAATCAGAACCTATAGATGAAGAGGGCTGAGCCTCGCGAGGAAGACCCTAAGGTAAATATTGTGCTGCGGAGTGGAGTGAAAACTGGTGAGGACAAGGGGAAGCATCCCAAAGAAGGTGAGTGGATCTGCAAAGCACGAGAAAAGGAGACCAGGTTTGATCTAAAATGCATAAAAGAAGCATTTATGGAAGCGAAGAAAAGTTTCATTAAAGCCTCTACCTCAGGGAGTCAGGAGAAACCGGCTGAATAAATGGACCCGTCCATGCTTACCACGTTCTTGGAGACCCGCATGAAACTGCTTCGCAATAGTAAGGTTGTGAAGGGAATGTAGGAGTTGATCAATAGGTGCACTGGCAAGGAAGATGCGACTAACGGACCGCTCGTAGTTAGGAAGCTTGGTAAGCATAAGGCACGAACTGGACGTGAGATGAGACTCACCGCGCAGATAGGAGAATACAAAATGGACCAAGTTATCTTGGACCTAGGGTCCGACGAGAATGTTTTTCCGAAACAGACATGGGAAAGAATGGGGAGACCTGTGCTAGAGTGGTCTCTAATTCAATTAAGGATGGAAAATCAGCAGAAAATCATCCCAATGGGGAGGTTTCAGGGGGTAACAGTTGATATCGAAGCCACAAGCGCATTCGCGATTTTGAAGTGATAGAGATTGTGGATGACAACAATCCCTACCCTACGCTCCTTGGGTCAATTAGGCTACTAACATGAAACGAGTAATCAATATGAAGAAGCGAAAGATGATATTTGAGAAGAAATCACTCCGCGTAGTGGTGCCACTAGACCCTGCAGAAAAAATGCGCTATACTGAACCGGTTCGCGATTATGAAAGTGATGACGATTTGGACCAGATTTACAAGATAACGGCGTGGGATCATGATTGGGTGAATCCAACAACACATGGACGTATTGCATGGGACCGTGAGAGCTCCCACACAATAGATTTAGATGAAGAACTAGAGCATTGGCATAATCGAATGCATGAAGTATATACACTACATTGTAATATGATGACTAAGTCGTTGCGTTGTGTACCATCAAAGGTAAGAAATATGCCTCACTATGATGGGTTAACTGATGTTGATCACTTTTTGGATGCATTTGAAAGGGAAGTACCAGAGAATCATCACTTCCAGGCATTGGATTGGGCGTTACGCGCTACGCTCGCAAGATGGTGGGGTATGCACAAAGATAGTTTTGATGATTGGTACGAATATAGGAGGATGGTAAGGGTATGATTTGGTCATCCGAAGGTGTGACTAATGGCAAAATATGATGGGAGAAATGATCCATGTGACCATTTGACCAAGTGGACTGAAGTGTCTGGAACGAAGCCTCAACCGGAATGGGTCCATCTATTTTGTCATACCTTGAATGTTATATCAATGAATTGGTACTTGGAGACGAAACTCCACCATGGCATCGAAGAATGGGATATTTTACGCCAAGGATTTTTGATGCCTTTAAGTTTTTAGGATGGATTTGAATCTATCGACGAAGCATTGCAGGATGTTAAGAAGGAAATTTTCAGGATACTGCAGGATCCTCTAGATTTGATTCAACCTGATTGGACCACCCAACTGAGCCACGCGCTGGAGTTCTACAATGTCACAGTGGAAGAAGAAGACGAAGACCTGAGGAAGATTAATATCCCAGAGACTGAAGGTAATCGCAAAGTCGAAGGACTGCAACTAGAGAATCTAGACATAACCAAGACACTCAAAACCAAGCAGGTGAAAATTGGCACAGAGGCAGAGTCGAAATTTGCAAAGATTGGGGACTACTGTGACAACGCGACAATAGACAAGGTCACCGAACTACTCCACAAATATCAGGATCTGTTTCCCACGAAGTTTTCATATCTGAAAGGGATAATAGGGAACCTGGGTGCCATGAAGATCACCCTAAAATCAGATGCAAAACCTGTGAAGCAAAGACCTTACCACCTCAATCCGAAGTATAAAGAAGGGGTCCGCTTAGAGATAGACAAGTTGCTCATGGCAAGTATTATTGAACCGATGGAAGAATCTGATTGGGTAAGCCCAATAGTGGTTCAAGAAAAGAAGCAGAAGGAAGAAATAAGGATATGTGTAGATCTCAAGAAGTTGAATGATGCCTACGTGCATGATCCCTTCCCAACTCCATTCACCAATGAGGTCCTGGATAATGTTGGTATCCAGGAAGCATATTCGTTCATTGAGGAGTTCTTTAGGTACCATCAAATCAAGACCGCGCCAGAGGATAGAAGTAAAACAACCTTCACGACTAAATGGGGATGCTTCCAATTTACGGTGATGCCTTTTGGGCTGAAGAACGCGTCGGCGATCTTTTCACGCGTAGTCATCGCGACATTCAAGGATTTCATTCATAAATTTCTAGAAGTATACTTTGATGATTGGAAAATGTTCAAATTGGTGAAGCGCCATGTGGAAAGTCTACGCTTGATGCTAGATACATGTTGGAGGTACCAGATCGCGCTCAATCTGAAGAAATGCTTGTTCTGCGTTCCTTTTGGGATCTTGCTGGGTCATGTGGTATGCTGACAAGGCTTGATGGCATACCCTGTGAAGATCGTTGTCATATTCAATTTGGAGGTGCCAAGGAGTGTGAAATAGTTGCGCACAACGTTGGGGCATACGGGATACTATAGGAAATTCATCAAGAGCTATGCGCAGATCACCACGCCGATGGAAAAACTATTAAAGAAGGATGTTACATTCTGTTAGAATGAAGAATGCCATAAGAGTTTGGATGTGCTAAAGGAGAAAATGGTCATTGCATCGATCCTAGTCTTCTCGAATTGGAAGAAGGAATTTTATGTGCATGTAGATGTGTCATGTATTGTGTTGGGAGCAGTATTGACACAGGCCGGTGAAGGGGACTTGGATCACCCTATAGCGTTCGCAAATAGGAAGTTGTCCAAAGCTGAGAAAAATTATTCCACGACAAAGAGCGAAGGACATTATTTGTTGGGTGGACATTTTAAGATGTATAAGACCATTCGACATTGAAATACTTGGTCAACAAGCCTGTGTTGGGGGGGAAGATATGTAGGTGGCTATTGTTGTTCCAGGAATATGATTTTGAAGCTATTTTGAAATTAGGACACTTGAATGTTGGACCTGATCATCTGTCGCGCATTGAAACTGGCGAAGAGCCTAATAATTTGGAGGAAGGGCTACTTGACATGTAGCTCTTTACAGTGCGTGTTGCAGACAACCACTTTGAAGATATTATACACTTCTTGACGACAGGTACAACTCCAGAAGGATATACAAGCCAACAGAAGAAGGAAATGGTAGTGCGCACAGTAGACTTTTCTGTCACTAAAGGGAACTTGTGCAAAATGGGACCAGATGAAATATTGCGACATTATGTGCCAGAGTTTGAACGAAACAACATCCTCGTTGAGGCTCATGGTGGAGCTACGGGAGGTCATTATGTAGGAAAAGCAACAACGCAGAAGATTCTATGCACTGGGTTGTGGTGGCCAACCTTGCATAAGGATTCAAAAGCGTATTGTAGGGCATGCGATGCATGCCAAAGGACAGGCATACCCTCATGCAGGGATGAGCTACCATTTAATCTACAGGTTTCGCTACAACCATTCGAGAAGTGGGCGATTGACTTTGTAGGACCAATTCAGCCTCTAGGAAAGAAGACGAGTGCGCGTTACATCATCACTGTGACTGAGTACTTAACCCGATGAGTGGAGGTGTAGCCTGTGAAGGACTGTACAAGCACAACAACTGCCAAATTCATCTTTGAGTACGTGCTAACAAGGTTTGGTTGTCAAAAAAATTTAATGAGTGATCACGACACACAGTTTCTAAATGAGACGATTAGTTCTATGACAAAGGAATTTCAGGTTTACCATCAGAAGAGCATGCCATATCATCCGCGGGCTAATGGGACGGTGGAAGTGTTTAATAAAATATTGGAGAGCACGCTGACAAAGGTTTGCAATTCTTAAAGAAATGATTGGATGTTTGCGTGCCCGCGGTGCTATGGGCTTATAGAACGACTTGCAAGAAGTTGACTGTACAAACGTCGTTCATACTGGTTCATGGCATGGAAGCTGTGATGCCAATGGAGTAAATTATACCTAGTCTGCACATATTAGCACTCATAGGGATGGTGGATGGTGGAGCCCTAGAGGAGAGGCTCACACAGTTAGCAGAGCTTGAAGAAGATAGATTTATAGTTGGATTCCATCAACAAGTTCAAAAGGAGCATGAAAAGGCATGGCACAATTGACACATCAAACTGCGCACCTTCAAGGTAAATGATTTAGTTCTATTATATGAAAGCAAGTTTGATAAATTTCCAGGAAAATTCCAGATGCATTGGCTGGGGCCATATTTCATCAAGGAGATTACCGGTGGTGGAACAGTGTAGTTGGTAAAGTTGAATGGAGAACCATTCCCAGGGTGAGTGAATGGTAGTTGATTGAAGACATACACTAACGATCTGGCTAGATGACTACATGGTGGAAGCACAGTCTTAGTGCTCCAGGTAGTTGAAAGGAAGCGTTGTACTATAAACTACACTGCTCGGGTTGGGGAGCTACGCGATTGGGAACTGCATGGAATGAGGGCATGTCACAGCGTCAGCAACACGCAAGGAGTTGCGCTATCCAAGAAGGGACCATGCAAGGCAACTGGAAAGTGATCGTTATGGTCACTGTTCATGACTTAACAGTGGGAAAATGGCTAAATGGAGTGGGGTGGCGGCATTTAAGTAGAAATTTAAGGGCAAGATCTGTGAAAGTCTACCCCCAATCCAGCATTTATGAACGAATTTTGGGGGAAACAGTCAGATTTTAATTCGAAAATGCCTATAAATTACAGGTGGATACCTAGCAAAAAACACTTGCCATTTTGAGAATTGAGGTGTTGATCTCTCAAGCGTGTATGAACCATGAGTACTTTGAAGCTTTTATAGCAAGTTCAGTGTTTGAGAAGTTTCCAAAGGAGACACAGGAGTTGTTTTCTAGTATCATGTCGGCGCTCGCAGAAACCGCAATCATTGGAGAAGCAATGGCAGCTGAGGGAACTGCCCTAGAAGTAGCAATGGAAGCTGAGGGAGTTGCCCCAGAGGTTGCAAGCGTCGAAGTACCGCAAAAGTGCCTAAATCACCAAGGTCGCCTAGGCCAAGGCCTACGCCGACCAAAGAGGGTCCAAAAAAAAAGAATGATAAGCAGAAAGTGCCACAACCGGTGCACACATCACCCAGAAATCACCCACAGAAGGAAAAGCCCACCGTGCAGGAGAAGGGAAAGCTAATTGACCTGGAGCCTGAAGAGGATGTTGAAGAAATCCCTATGGATGAGGAAGACATTGACATGGGGGCAAAGGACATTGACGTTGAGGGGTCCGACCCTATCTCTAAGTTGCCCAAGTACATTTCTTCGCGTAGAGGCAAGACAAAGGTTCCGAAGGACATTGATGAAAGCAAGGTCACGCTACATACACCCTTGCTGCCGAACAAAATCATCTTTGAAGGACCATGCCTGGGGCGCGTCCCCCAATTAAAATTGGAGGATTGGGATTTGGTTGATATGGAGCGCTTTCCTCACTTAGCGACAAATCAACTCATGCACTGCATATACTATAAATACTCTGGTGTGACCACGCTGGAGCCAAGAAAGTGGGCAAAAGGGGTGGATAAGGGCGGTCTGTTAAACATGTCGTGGGTACCACATTACAGCCGCATGCCCATAACCATGATAATAATCAAGCAACTGTTGTGCTTGGTGCACGATGGGTGCCTCTGGCTAGAGCCGATACCGATCACTAACATGTTGATCCATAGGATCACTCAGCTGTCGCGCACAAGAGAAAATTTGTCCATGGAATTTGGCATAAAGACAGGTGAGCGCAGCCTTGCCGAAGCAATGAAGGATAAATTTAAGCTCGATAAGAAGCTGCGTGGCTACTCCATCACTAGCATAACCAACCTCGGGGTCAAGGTAGTCGCCCAGATCCTTGCAAGAAAGACTATGAGGAAGTGTCGTGCAGATGAAGTGTTGGCACCAGTAGTGTCACTAGTGGCCTAGTGTGCGGAGGGCATACAGTTCAACTGGGCATGCTACCTCTACAGCGAGTTCCTCGTGAAATGCAGAGAGGCACAATATCAAAGCAAAACTTTTCACTATGAATGGTTGTTATTGTCCATAGTGTTGGTCGCATGGTAGTTACCAGAGGATAGTTAATTTCCTCCAGTCGCGTAGGACCTACCTGAAGCAGTGAAGTTCGCTTCGCTCTAGGCTACGAAGGACCCCCAAAGGGTCAAGGACAGCAAGGTCTTTTGGATCTTGATGGAGATGAGTATTCACATGGCCATCAACTGCAAGCCGTGGTTATCGCCAACAATTTATGATCAGCTGACAAAGTATGTGGAGTTCAAGGCAGAATTTCACCATGTCTCCATGTGTGCGTGGAAGGATCTTGAACAAGATCGTAGCG
Source organism: Pinus tabuliformis (assembly GCA_031772625.1). Lineage (NCBI taxonomy): Eukaryota > Viridiplantae > Streptophyta > Pinopsida > Pinales > Pinaceae > Pinus > Pinus tabuliformis. Next base: position 912,936,651 of record CM062804.1, read on the forward strand.
GTCCTCAACCGCTGGTCGACAGATTGGCACACAGCGTCGAACTTGACAGCTGGGTCTAGAAAGTCTACAACAAAGCGAGAAAAGGAAGAGAGCAGGCAAAAAATGGAACCACTGGCCAAGAAAAGGAAGAAGGAGGTTGAGGATAAAACCAAGGCAGAGCACCTGCCACAAAGCAAACAGGAGGACAGGAAGAAGATGAGGAGTGTGGCTCTGATAGGAGCAAGAAGTCACCTTCCCTGGAGACAGAGGAGGACGAACAAAAATCAAAGCAGGGAGGGGCAAACCCAGAAACTACTCCATTCTGAATTAAGTGCACCAGGGAACAGGAGAAAGTAGGGCCGCAGAAGAAGTCCAAGGCTAGCAAGACTTCCCTCGCCCCAATCACCTTGACTAAAGATGATCTGAACTAAATTGGTGATGCGGTGAGGGATGCGACCGCAGAAATGCTGCATCAGTTTGAGTAGCAGCAAAAACAAGCCTTGGGTGCCATTCATATGGGTATGCGCAAGATGGAAATCTAGGCATTGCAGGTACAGACCAATGTGGGATGGAGCAGTGTAGCTTTTCAACTAGTTTAGCGCCTGGAACCTTAGAAGCAGTAGGGATGGTGCACACACTGGATCCCTGGGAAATAGCGCTGTCGGACAGAGCGCTGACTACGAAAGCCAAAGCTGACAAGGCCACTATCAGCAACCTCAAGGGGGTTCGACTCAATTTGACCGTGGTTCCAAGTGAATCCCTTCACACTTTGCAGGATGGTGTGATTGTAGAACTTCGAGCCCACGAAAAACGCACAGTACATGTTATTAGTGAGAAGAGGGTGAATAACACTCAGATGGTTGCACAGAAGAACTCCGCTATTGATCTCTTTAAGGCCATCATGGACAAGAATGAGCGCATGACCAAGGTAGTGGCTGAGGCATGCAAGTCTGTCCTGGAACTGGACATTCCTGAAGATGAGCCAGTGGATGTGCGAATTTGGAAGCTCGCTGCCAGAGTGCGTGAAGCAAGGACAAAATTGGCAAAGGTTCAGTTTGAACTGAACCTTAAGATTGCAGAACTTGCGTTGAAGGCCCAGCCTTTGACTTCGCCTGAAGTTAGAGAGCAGCGCGAGGCAGCTGTTAGGGACATTGTTGCAGCAATAGATAGCGTAGTAAAGGATTGCACTACGCTCTTTGAGCAGTCACTCGAAGTAGTCATTAGCTTACAGGAGGATCCCAATGTGTAGAGGCTGGAAACAGAGGCGCGAGAATTGCAGCAGCAATATGACAAGGTTAAAGCGGCGGTGCACACCGTCACCATTACCCAAAAGCTAGCGAAAATGCATGAAGCAAAGGCATTGAAAGAGCAGATGGATGCAGCACAGCACAGGGAAGCATTATTGAAGGCTCGATTGAAGCCTTAGCTAGATGAAGCATATGTTCTCACGGCCACCATTGAAGGCAAATTGGCTAGTCTACAGGAAACGTAGCAGAAGCTACAGGTAGATGGAGCAGTTGGTCGAGCAGATGAAGCAGGCAGCAACACAGTGCATCGCCGAAGTCACAGTGGTACAAGTGGAGCTGGGAGGTATTTGCGACAGGATCTCCGCACCGGCAGAGTGACTCGAGGGCGAGTCACCAAATTTGTGTTGGGGGCCTGTTGGGAACAAGTCCCCTAGGGTCAATTTTGGGTTTAAAGGCCCAAGTGTTGGGGCTAAAGGCTCGAGTTTTGTGTAAAGAATGAGAAGTCTCCGCATTTTGTGGTGGTAGAGTGCGAAGATGTAAAGAGTTACTAAGGGTTTTTTTCCCTTCTTTTGTATAAGTCATGTCAGCTTTAGAGATCTACCCATGGTCCATGGACCATGGGATTGTATAAAAAGGGAGTCTTAGAAGAGTCTAAGGCAGTTCAATTCAGTAGAGTCTTGTTATGTTTTATGTATGGGTCTATGAGAGCTAAGAGCGAAGAGTCTTAGTGTAGGAAGAGGCTTTGCAGCTGAGTGCGTAGAGGCCTAGGGTAGAAGTCCGCAGCTGAGTGCGCAGACCCCTGTAGCTGTGTGTGCAGGGTAGTCAGAGTCTGTACTGGAAATATGGATTATCAATAAAGAGGAATATTCTGCAATTATCTATGTATGTGTTATTTTACTTCTGTTATGAATGTTGTGATTATGTTATGTTGAATACTGGAGTATGAAGTAATGCTATATTGATGCGCGAATCTATGTATTTTACTTTGTCATATGAACGCAAGTAGGAATATCTGTTTACGCAAAGATAATTGTAATGCATGTTAAAGTAACCAATACTTAAGCGAATCTGGGTAGATACAGAAGTAAGAGTAATTACAGAAGTGCGTAAGTGCCTGATCTATCTATTTAGGATCTGCGAAGGATGATAGGAGACTTTCGCAGAGGCCTTGAGGATGAATAGGAGATGTACTTTGATAAGCCCTAAAGGGCTCATCGATCTGCGCAAAGGAAGGTTAGGGAAAATAACTGACATCACAACCATCTCACGGTGTGGAAACTTGGTTCCTGCATCCCCCCATACTGCTTCAGGTGAGACTTTAGTCCATGCTCTGCGGATTGATTCCGAAAGGGCTAGTAGTGTAGGGATTTTCTTGGTTGCTTAATGCTGAACCTAGCTTAGGGCCTATTAGTGTCGGTCTTGAGCCCTCCATCGGTGATCAAAAGCTCTTTGCATGTGCATAGGTAGGTGTCTCATCAGTATCAGTTTTGCATCCCGTTAGGCATGCCATAAAACTGATGGAGGAGCTGGTCCTTGTTCCCTTCTTGGCTTTGCTGGATCAGGACATATCATTTAATGAGCTTGTGTTACACTTGTTTTATTTTTGTCTTGAAGTCCCAAGTCTTAGGTCTAGGGTTTTGGTCAAAAATCACTGCAAGGTCATGAGTCAGAGGTCTAATAGTCCCCAGCAAGCCGGAAGGAGGTATGTAAATATGTTCCACTGATATTTTTCATCAGGTACAGCTCATTTATACCTTGGATTTAAAAACCCTGTTTTTAAAGCCAAGGTCATGTGAAATTTGCAAAAAATAAGGAAAATTTTCAAAATTCTTCAAAATGCCGGCAATAACCCTGGTCTCCTCGCCAAAGTCCATCAGATGGTCAACCTGCAAAAAGAACGGAGTTAAAGCACTCAAAAGATCAAATTCAGGACAAAGTGAACTCAAAACAGTGTTAAAAGTGAATGTCAAAACAAAAACATTAGAAAGTGGGTTTGGTAAGTTAATTTTTTCAAATTGGGCCTATAAAGAGTAAATTTCCCTCTAAACAGCCTCATTATGCATTTGAGAGCTTGCAAAAACGAGTGAGAGGTCAAAAGAGGCGATTTGCAGAAAGTTGGAGTCATTCTCAGGGGCGCGACCACTCAGGCTCAGTGTGCGATCAGTTGGGTAGGGCGCGACCACTCAGCGACCCCTCTGCAGTGTATTTTTCTAAAGGGCGCGACCACTCAGGCAGGGCGCGACCACTCAGAGCAGGGGCGCGACCACTCAAGTTGTCTTCTACAGAACCACTCCAAATCGACTAAATCGCCCTCTTGCTTGCTCAACTGATCGAGGTAGGGTCTTCTAGTGCGTTTGAATGCTTGAAACATGAAATGATGGGCTTGCATATATATGTTTATCACCAAGAAATGTAAGGAGAAATGGATTTGGGTGATTGCTTGTTCATGTAGGCATTATGCTAGGGTTGATGTTTTTTCAAGGCTTTAAATCCCTATTTATTCCCTCCTTGTTTCCTATTAAATTCACAAATGTCATAATATGTTTATATCTTATCTCATTTGCAATAAATACTAAATCTCTCATCCCAAAATTCCTAAAACCCTATCCCTCCCCCAAATCCCTTTACAAAACCCTAATGCCCTTTCATGTATTCTACCCAAACCCTAATACCTTCCACACGGCAAGGAAAATAAATGAACAACAGCAAGGATAAAAAATGTTATGTAAAAAGAGAAAAGAGCAATAATATGGCAAAATGACCAAATAAAAAAAAGATGTTGCTGTGCATAGTCATTGGAAAATAGAAGACACACTGTTGTTGCGTATCCATAGCAAAAACAAGAAAAATGCAGCTGTGTATATGTATAAAATGGACATATTGCTGTAAATATTGTTTGCAAAAGAATATTGTTGTGTCTCCCCAAAACTAAGCCCTGTTTTCCTCTCTACCCCTTCCCTAAAATCCTGTTCAATTAAGATCCCTTTTCCCTTATGACAAGATGTAAAAGAAGCCTTGTTCCCCTATGACTAAATGTACATAAAATCCTTTGAAAAACATTGTTTACCTTATGATGTACATTGAAAAAACAAAAAACTCAAAGGAGCAAGCTATCTATGCTGTCCTATACTCCTGTTGCAAATGCATGTCCTTTCCCTTGATGACTATCATAAGTATTTTCCCTAATAAAGTATTTCTTTGCAAATGATTTCCTAATGATGGAAGATGAGATGATATGTTTGACATTTTGTGAATTATCCCTTAAAAATCCCTGTTTTTACATATTTTCCCATTCCTTATTAAAAATCCCTCCCCTAACATTTCCCTTATGATTTTTTCCCCTTGAAATCAGCATACTTCTCAGCATTTTTGCAGGCAAGGGCAGCAGTTTACTCTATCTATTTGCTTCACTTTGCTCAAAAGCACCATGTCAACCACTGAAACCTATGAGCAAGGTGATGACCGGTCTTCTTCCACAGAGATCGAGGTACAGCAGAGGCCTCGTAAGGGTGGAAAAGGTGGTCATCATAGGAGAGAGAAACCCACCTCTTTGGCAGAATTGCAGGCCTGTCCTATGGCAGTGAATTGTTTCCGTTATATGTCATGTTTTCAGTTCTGTGAGAGGCTTGCCCAGATTCAGCACCACAGGGAGTTGGCCCGCTTATTTGTTTTGCACCTTCATGATGGGCAGGTCACTCTTGCAGGGGTGAATTTTCTACTATCTCTGGAGGTGATTTCAGAGGCTACCGGGATACCAAATGTGGGTGAGGTGTGGCCCAAGCGCAAAATGTTGGATTATGTTTATTTTGAGCCATATGTCAGGCCAGCATTCATGAGTCACTTGTCAGGGGTCTTTCCCTTCAGATTCCTCCGGGGGGAGTATGCTCCGATCATGCGGTTTATCATGCATTACTTCACATGCGAGGGAAGATTTTCACAGGTCTTCTCTTGTCACATTCGCCTGTTGATGCACTTTACCCGAGTGAGGATGATGAACATCCCGGTTTTCTTCTTCCAGGACATTCAGAGGATGGTGTCCGTGTTTCAGAGGCGGTCCCCAGCTCAGCAGCATAGGAGTTTGTGCCATCATGGTCTCATCCAGCTCATTGTTTCCCATCAGTTGAGTCAGCAGGGCATTCCATGGGCAGACTTCATTTCTCATGAGTTATTTACAGTGCCACCACAGCCACACCCAGAGCCAGAGGTCATTTATGAGGAGGGAGGTCCATCTCACCAGCCCGAGATCATTGTTCCGAGACAGGTTGCTTCCTCACCTCAGGTCACCTACCAGAGAGGTCACAGGACCTTGTTTGCAACAGCTCGACGAGTACTTTCTCCACAGCAGGTGGAAGGGGTCTCGCCATCATCATCTACAGGTCAGCGAGTGTTATCTCCACACCAGGTGGAAGGGGCCTTGCGTTCTCCATCAGCAGTACGGGAGGGCAAACAGCCCATGACAGAGGAGGAGAGAGCCGGTGACACACAGGTTGACATCATTGATCTTGATGCTCGCTCCCCCACTTCAGATTTGCATGAGATCATCCGACAGAGAGAGGCGGAAAACCGCTTGTTGCAGCAAAAGCTCCAAATGGCTCAATGGAACATCACTTATCTGGAACAGCGCACCAAACAATTAGAAGAGGAAAAAGAACTTGATGAGCTATAGAGGATCCGCAGTGATCGAACTTTGAACCGTAGGAGGCCCGGTGACCCATTGCCTGCTGACCGGGAGTCTTTGCTCATTCAGGAGAATGCTCGCTTGGAGAGGCTGTTGGAGAAGGCCAACCAAGACAAGAGGCTGTTACGGAACATGAAAAATCATTATTGGGCGAGAATGCATGTTTGCAAAGCAAAGATGAAGATACTCCAAAGGAAGTTGCCCGAGGCCCGCAGGAGGAAGAAGAAGACCAACCCGCTCCGTATCTTGGCTGAGGCCTCTCTCACTCACCATGATACTCATTAGCCTCCTCCTAGCAGCAAACCCAAGAAATTTTGAGAGTTTTGAGACATTTTTGGCATTTTTGAGAATTTTACAGGTTTTGGCCATTTGAGTGGTCTCACCCCGCGCGCGACCAGTCATGGGGAAAGCTCAGAACGGGGAAAACTCTACATTTTTGGAATTTTCATGCAAAAATACACTTGCCTATGGATGGGTTTCAGATTTTATGAAGATTTGGGCTTCCAAAAGCTCAAAATACATGCAAATTTTGACTTTCTGCCCCTTTTTTGAGTTGCAGAAAGCTGTCTTGGGAGAAATGACTTATGAGGGGTCAAATCAACTCCAAATTCAGAAATTCCAGTGGGGTTGGAAAGTAGACTCATAGACCTTTCCAATGAGATATCTTGCACTTGATTTGGACACTGGGAAGGCCCTCAAATAGAGCTGTCAATGCGCGCGACCAGTCAAAGTGAGGGGCGCGACCACTCAGGGAAATTTCACTGTTTTGACCAGTTCGGCCAGCAAAACACTGTTTTTACTTTGGTTGACTTTTGAGGCATGTAAATGATGGATTTTTGTGTAATTTTCATAGCACTTGGACACATTTACTCTCCTTTGACACTTCTATAAGTTTCTTTGATGTAAATAGTGAATATTTAATGCATGGATAGATTACCTAAGTTTTAGAGGCAAGTTGTTTTGACTGCCTATTATCTAGTGCTCAGTTTAAAATTAGTTGAAACAGCTCCTAGGAAGCTGAGCTCGACCCCTAGAGGTGGGGAAAGGAGTTATATCATCTATATTATGCCTTCTCTTGCTCATTTTCATGGTTGGACTCTTGAGGGAGAAGCTCCTATTGTATATTTTACTTGTATCTCTGCAATTTGAGGAGAGGGAAGACCAGGGTTTTGCAGACATCATTGGGATTCTTGTGGACTATTGTGTTGATGGTGTGTTCTCTTATTGTAATTGTAAGTGTGTTTATGTGTTCCATCTCTTTCTTTACTGCAGCTTATTAAACAAATGAAGTGATAAAGTTTGAATTCATGCTTGACATGCTCAGCTTTCAAATTTGTTTAATGTTTATGTTTTCCACTGTCTAGAGAGGATTCAAAGTCATTGTTTGCCCTCTTTAGCTTCTAATTTTTCTTCCTTGATCATCCATCTCAGCTAAAGGCATCAGCACAAACTCCTACCTTGCCCCAAAGACCCACCTGCAAAAACTAAGCTCAATCCCCGCACCCTGAATCGCACTCCCTCCAATTGCCACCAAAAACACCAAAAACTTTAAATCAACCCCCCTTATCAGTTTACTAGCCTAATATCAGTGTTCCTAATTGGGTCAGCTCATCCTATTGAAAGATCTACCGATTTTGACCGGAGAGAGCCTTCTCATACCCCGTAGGGCTAGCTACGAGGTGAAATGGTTTGATGTTGCCTTGAAGGTTTACCTTCCTCAGCCTAGGGTGAAATCTCAAGTGCTAACAGGGCCCATCAAGCCAACAGGGTGCCTCGCCCTCCTTGGCATAGGCCCATGACCCAAGGGCCCTGGGTGCCTAAGGGTGATTCCCGAAATTAACCCTCATCTCCCAAGACCCCTAAGCTGCGAGCTTGGGCACGCGCGAACGAGGTGCCCCCGTCTAGGCATGTAGCCTAAGGGCCTCGGGTGCAGGCGAGCAAGGCGCCCTTGCCTAGGCCTGGAGCCCAGTGTTGATTCCAGGAATCACCGCTAAGTGCCCATGACCCTCGAGATGTGAGCTTAGGCTGGGAAGGGCGAGGTGCTCTTGACTAGGCTATGGGCCGAAGGGCTCAGGGCCAATTCCTAGAATCAACCCTGGTTAGCCAGGGCCCTTAGGCGAGGGAAAACAAGATGCCCCCACCCATTCTCATGACCTAGGGGCCTTGGGTACCCCAGGCTGATTCTGGGAATCAGCAAGGTTCAATTCTGAGAATCACGATGGTTGATTCCAAGAATAGACCCTAGGCGGGAATTGCCAAGGTTCGATTCTGGGAATCGCCCAAGGTCATTTTCGGGATTCACCCAGGGTCGATTCTAAGAATAGACCAAGTTAGATTCTGGGAATCAACCCTAGGCACATAGGGTATCTCCTAGGGTTGATTCTAAGAATCGCTTAGGGTATCACCTAGGGTTGATTCCTGATATCACCCAAGGTATCGATTTTGGGAATCGCCCAGAGTCGATTCTGGGAATCACTCAGGGTCTATTTCAAGAATCATCCCTGGGCGTCTAGGGTATTGCCTAGGGTCAATTTCAGGTATTTCCTAGGATATCAATTCTAGGAATCGCCTAGGGTCAATTCTCGGAATCATCCAGGGTCGATCCTAGGAATCACTGAGGGTCAATTCTGGGAAGTTCCCAGGGTATCAACCAGGGTTGATTCCAAGAATCGCCTAGGGTCAATTCCGGGAATCACCAAGGGCCAGGGTCAATTTAGAGAATTGCTTAGGGTTGATTCCCAGAATCGCCTAGGGTTGATTCTGGGAATCGCCTAGGGTCAATTCCAAGCATTTCCCTTGGGTACCCAAGGTATCATCGAGGGTCGATTACGTGAATCCCCCAAGGTTTGTGTTGGGTATTGACCAGGTATCGCTGAGGGTCAATTTCGGGAATTATCGAGGGTCAATTCCGGGAATCGCCGAGGGTGATTCTAGGAATCACCTAGGGTCAATTCTAGGAATCACCGAGGGTCAATTCCGAGAATCGCCCTTGGGTACCCATAGCTAGGGTCAATTCTAGGAATCTCCTAGGGCTAATTTCGGTAATTGTCCAGGGTCAATTCCAGGCCCAGAGACGGGGTCGATCTGGGAATCACATAGGGTTGATTTCCTAAATTTCTCCTTTGCACCTAGGGCTAGGGTTGATTCTGGGAATAGCCCAGGGTTGATTCCGGGAATCATTTAGGGTTGATTCCGGGAATTTCTCAGGGTCGATTCCAAGAATCGCATAGGGTCGATTCTGGGAATCGTCCAATGTCATTTCTAGGAATCGCCCCTGGGCACCCAAGGCCATCGTTGATTCTAGAAATCGCCCTTAGGAACCCAGGGTCAGGGTCAATTCTGAGAATCACCCCTAGGTGCCTAGGGATGATTTTGGGAATCGCCTGGGGTCTATTCCGAAAATCACCCTTGGGTGCCCAAGGTGTTAAAATTATGCAACTGCGGTCAAATTCCACTTTGGAAAACTCATATGATGAAGATAATAATTGGAATAGATTCCCCTTTTCTAGAGGACCAAAATCAACCTAAATATCACCTCATTTGGACAAGCAGAAGTTTGTTTTTGAATTTATGTTCCCACTCATGTATATTGGATCAGGTCGGCCCTATGCATATGTACAATTGGACAGGTCGGCCTCAACATCAATTGGACCCTCATGGAAGCCTATAAATAGTAAAGAACGCAAGCTCATTTGGATACATTGATCAAGCAATCTTCTCTTTTATTCTATTGTCTTGGTTCACACAAGTCTGTCGGTGAAAATTTGCACAAGGGTCCGAAACTACAGGGTTGAAGCTCGCACAGATCTAGGGTTTCTGTTTCTCAGTTGCAAGCATGTAACTGAATATTTTCGACCCTAGACGCATGCAAAGAGTGGTCAAGGGTGCAACTGGGAAGTCTCATATTCTCGCACATAAGCCTAAAGGGAGCGTTTATGGTTTCTGAAGCATATTAGGTACTTTAGTCCCCTGACGCACACACATAATGGTCAATGGTGTGATTGGGAAGTCTCAATCACTCGCACATAAGCTTGAAGGGAGAATCTATGGTTTTTGAAGCCGATCGGGCATTTTGGTCCTTAGTGGCACCAACAAAGTGGTCAAGGGTGTCTCTGGGCAGCCTCAGTCACTCGCAAAGTAGCTTGAAGGGTGCATATAGGGGTTTGAGGTAGATCTGAGTGTATTTGTCCCCATTCGCACACATATAGTTCACCAGGTAGCATCTAGGACTGCCATATTCACTCCCACATATCCTCCATGAGACCAGGATTGAAAGATAAAATTTCAATATTCTAAATTCTCCGCTCAAAGACAATAGTATTCAATAGCTGACTATAGACAGTAGAAGTACATTACAATCCTCGAAATCAGGATTTTGAGTATAAGCTTGATTGGGTTCATTTCATGGATGTCATAGTTTTTTTACAGGTTAGTTGCATAGGCAAAGATATGGATCTCTTTTACTGAATCATTTGATGACGATCTAAGAAGAAGAAGAATTTGCAATGGCTTTCCCCATAGCGGATTTTGTGCTAATCTTGGACCAATCCTAGCGTCTCTATGTGTGCATGCTTTTCTTCTATTGTTCCTTTATGTTTCACTACATTGATGATAATGATGTTGTTATTTCTACATGGTTGCATATGTTGATGATTAATTATGTAAATTTGAATAATGTAATGATGATATGGGGTGAAATTTATGTGTTAATGAAGAAATGCAATTATCTAAGCAAAGAACAATATAGCGTTAAGAAAAATTAACATGGTATCAAAGGTGGGCTGAAGAAAATCCATGGAGATCACCTCGATGATGACACCATTGATGGAAGAAAGAAGAGGATGGTGGAGACCTAAAGGAATTCTAGGGTTTGAAGAAAATGTTAGACAATTTTTTTATTAGGCTTTGATGGATATTATCAGGATAGGGTTTGAGATAAACCCTGGATTATGGAAAAATATGAGATATGAAACCTAGTGTGGCTAATGTGAAGATGCTCAAACACTTGTGAAAGATTTAATGAATCCCTAGATGGGATAATCCCTAGTAGGCATGGTTGGTTGACTAAAGGTAACATTGTTATGTGGATTATGGATGGTGATGGTTGGTTCAATAGGGAGAGGATCGCCTCATTGAAGATAAGTATTTCTTGACTTATGATGCCTCTTACGTTTTTTTAGACTTATCGATCTAAATATTGTGTTTATTGTTTACACTTCCTGCATATGTATTTGAGTATATGGATGTTTGATCTTATTTAGAATATTAGTTTGCAGTGCTAAGACCTTCCTCAGATTATAAACAAAATGCTTTCATTGTTCTTAAGGATTCATCAATTTTTGCAAGTAAAATGAAGAGTTTTTATGTTAATTTTATGAGCAATTTAACGTAAACCAGAAAATGAACAACAGCATAAACAAGTACATAACATCATCAAAAATACATTACAACAAGCACATGAAAAAGGATTTCACCCCTCCTGGGCTACGTCTCCTTGGTCCAACTTCCAATGGCTTGGGCCTCTCTATTATGCTAAAAAGTGTAAAATCTATGTTTATAATGCTCAAATGCTTTTGAAACCTGCTCCAATTAGTCTAGAATATGGCTATCTAGCCTCTTTCTTCATCCAATTTGGTGGAAAACTCAAGACGTTATGAATTCCCCTTGTTTTCCCACTTTTCATTCTACAAATTTCTCCAAACCCGACATGATTCTACAAATTTGCTCAAAAAATCCGCTAACTCGGCGAAAATTTCGCCACACGGCGGACCATAATCTGCCAACACCGACTGTCTTATCGCAAATCACAATCGTCGAAGTTCTGTGGGCTTTTGGTCTGTGAACAATGTGAGAAATGTGGAATTTCGATGTGGCAGACTTGACGGGAGTATTAACGGAACCTAAAGTCACTTCACATCCGGGATCCTTTTGTATTTCACAATCAGAGGATAACCTGGGGTCTTGTATATGTGGGACTTTGTAGCATGCTGTAATTTAAGATTATGAGATCGCATTGCAACCTAGTACCTGTCGGGTCTGATTTTGTAATGTCGACCCTTCACCGATCTGTGATTGTAATCCATCGCATTGTGCCTCCGACCATTTTCTGAAAACCTTCTCGCCTACCTTATCGCATTGCACCCTTCCCTTCTCGAGGCTGATTTTTAACACCAACATGCCTCCGATTGTGATTTGTGACATGTGGGGGCCAATGGCGGCTTGCCACTTGGCGCCTCCTCATTTGCTGAAGGACCTTGCACATCATCCAATCCTACCATGTGAGAAAGTCACTCCTCCCCACTGGAAGCCTTTTGGACCCCAAAAGGATCACTTTCAATTGTTTAGAAGGTGAGGGTATAGTTCGCTCACCTTTCCAACCTCTATCCATTTGGATTTTGAAAGAGTTGTACCCTTGAGCCCCACTCGAAGATAATCGACACTTCCCCTTTTTGTTGTCGTTGTTCTTCTGCCAAGTACAGTTGAGCGTGCTTACACACCCTGCCGGTTCAATTTACTTATTGGGTAGGGGGGCTTATGGTCGAGCCCCTACCAGTCCTCTCCCGGTGGTCGAGCAACTAAAGTTCCTTCCTTTCCTAACATCAAGCAAGCAATAAATTCCAATCCCGTTGGTCGAGCCCTGCCGGGGGCATCCTCTCCCATTGGTCGGTATAGTGTCTTGCTGAAGCACATCAAGGAATTCTGGAGAAAAGCCTTCAATAGATGGAATTTGAATATTCTCTCCTTGATCTTCCATCAAAGGAGGCTCATACAATCTTAAATTATCAACATTAACAACAACATAAATTTTGATATATGAAGGCAAATCCAACCTGAGAGCATTGTTACCAATTTTTTCCAAAATTCTGAATGGACTATATCTAATTGGTTTTAGCTTTCTACCTTCTCCTTGGAGCCTCTCTTTCTTAATGTGAAGCCAAACTTCATCACCAACTTGGAACTTGTGATCTCAACGATGCTTGTTGTACCTTACTTTGTACTTTCCTTGGCTTTTGTCAAGTTTTTCTTAAACCTTTTGGTGTACTAATTGTATTTGTTCAATGAGCTTTATTGCTTTGTCTATGTCGCTATGACCTTCAATAGAAATATCTTTTCCAAAAAATAAAATCCAAAGGCTATTTAGGCAAGTATCCCATGCATGCCTCAAATGATGAAGTTTGAGTGGAAGATTGCTTGGCTCGGTTGTAAGCATGTTGAATATAGTACAACTATTCATCCCACAACTTAGGATTCCTTTTGCAATAACCACGCAGAAGATGTATCATTGTTATGTTCACTACCTCTGTTTGACCATCTGTTTGTGGATGAAAGCTTGTACTCTTTTTCAATTTGGTGTCCATGCATCCCCACAAGTTTGACCAAAAATTCCCCACAAAGCAAGAATCTCGATCACTAACAATGGATGTGGGCAATCCAAAATGCACCCAAACATTCTGAAAGAATAACTGAGCAGTTTGTTCAGCTATAATTTTATTTTTACATGGCATCAAAATACACATTTTGTTGAACCTATCCACATCTACATACAAGTAATCATGACCTCTTTTTGACAATGGAAGACCTCCAACAAAATCCATAGAAACACCCTCCCACGATCGTGAAGGAACCATAAGTGGTGTGTACAATCCTTCCTATTGCTAGGCTTATTGATTGCACATAATGAACATCCCTTAATAAAATGAGACACACTTTCAAGCATACGAGGCCAATAAAAATACCCATTTAGATGTGTCACCATCTTACTTACACTGAAATGACCATCAATAAGAGAACTATGTGCTTCTCTTATGATGTTAACTCTTTCTTCTTGTAAAATACAAAGCTTGCCAAGGTGGTACAACAAGTTATCATGCAAAAGATAATCCAATTCCTCTACCTAGTTACCTTGACTCAAGTAAAACAAAATTATGCTTGAGTAAATTAGTTGCACTAACAATCGACCTATAAAACATATCAACAACTTTATTGTAGATACCTTTATTATACCTTATTACCAAGTGGAATTGTTGAAAGAAACCCATCCATCGGAAGTGCCTTGATTGCTGCAAATTTGATTGATATTGCAATGGCTGATGATTAGTTTGAATGAATGTTCCTTTACCCATCAAGTAGTGTTTCCATTTTTTCACACTTTGCACCAATGCATACAATTCCTTGTCATATGTAGGATAGTTAATCACTGCACCATTAAAAGTTTCTGTATGAAAACAGATAGGCTTACCATGTTGCATGAGGACTAAACCCATAACATAGTCACTAGCATCTGTATGAATCTCAAATCATTGTCTCAAGTCTGAAGTGCGAGTATGGGAGCTGTACTGATCTTTTCCTTCAATGCATCAAAGGCCTTTTGTTGTTTTCCTCCCCAGTGAAAAACCTTTTTCACGCTGGTCAACGCGTGCAAAGGAGCTACCATAAGAGAAAAATTAGCAATAAATTTCCTCAATATTGGGCTGCTCCCAGAAAACTTCTTACCTCTATAATTTTCCTGGGTCTTGGCCAATTCAAAATGACATCAACCTTGGAGGGCTCTATTTTCAACTCACCTCCTCCAACAATATGACCCAAGTAAACTAAAGAAGTCTTTCCAAACTCGCATTTTGACATCTTCAGATACAACTGTTCTTTTTTCAAGACATCAATTACTTTTCTTACATGCATGACATGTTCAACACGAGATTTACTAAAAATTAAGATGTCATCTAAGTATACTATGACAAATTCATCAAGAAATGGCATCAACACATCATTCATCACACACATGAATGCAGTGGGAGCATTACATAAATCAAACGACATAACTAGCCATTCAAACAAACCCTATTTTGTTTTGAACAATCTCTTCCAAATGTCTCCTTCAGCTATTCTAATTTGATGGTAGCCACTTCTTAAGTCCATCTTAGTAAAATACTTTGCATCTTTCAATTGATCCAGTAAATCATCTATTCGAGGAAGTGGATAACGGTTCTTTACCGTAATTTTGTTTAATGCGCGAAAGTCCACACATATGCACCATGTTCCATCCTTCTTTGGCACCAAGACAATAGGTGAACCACAAGGCGAGGAAGATGGTCTGATGATCCCTTTATTCAACAACTCTTGGATTTGCGTCTTGTTAAAATTGGAAACTAGGGAAAAAATCTATGTGGGTCTTCTTATTTATGGAAGCTTATTTTTTCTTGGATTCCTCTCGTTGAGAGGTGTAGGATTGATCTAAAGATCATCCCATTCCGACATGTATTCTTGGAGATATGAATTTATTTGTGTTACTTGACAATTTGTCAAGGTCACCTAGCAACCAAATTACCCCATCTCAACCTCAAAGTTGCACTATAAATAGAGGTGGACTTCAAGTCATTTTGGACACACACTTCTTCTAAGATCTCTCTCCACTTGTTTGGGTTTGGTGGCTAGAGAGATAAAAAGAGAGAGGTCGTAGACACAGTTGATGGAGGAAGTTTATACGTTGTCTTAGAGGAGGTCAAGCCATGCCCTAGTTGCAAAGAAAAGAAGGATTTGGCCGCAGTCCTAGAGGGGAGATCTAGCCCTAGACACAGTGAAGGAAAAAGCCTTAATTGCAAACACATATACGTTGTCCTAAAAAGAGTTCTAGCCACAGTTTAAGGAGGCCTATCTAGCAGCAAGGAAGAGGCCCTAATCACAGTCTTGAAGGTCCCTAATCCACAATCCTGAAAGGGCCTCATCCGTTGTCAAAAGAGACCCTCAAATGCAGGTCTAGAATAGATCTTGATCCGTAGTATTATTCGATGTCCTAGCTATTGTTCTGTTGTGCCCTAGACACAGTTGAATGGGGACCCTAGCCACTATATTGAGAAGAGTTTAAGCAGTAGAAAGGAAGTCTTCTATATGTAGTCACAAGAGGCTCAATTCACAGCTGAGAGGAGGGCTAATATAGGCCCCAAATGAAGACCATAATCTGCATCTACAAAAGGCCAGAATCTGCAATCTATTGACCCTATACATAACAAGAAAGAGACTCATAATCCGCACCAAAAGAAGGATCTTATTCACAGTATAAGGAGGCCTGGAAGGACAACATTTCGATTGATATAGATAAAATAAGAATGATGACAACACATTGATAAGGGTTGATCCTTAGGATTGTTTCAAGGTTGATAAATCACTGCCATCATATCAGCATATGTTATTAGTTGCTAATTGTTTGAGGATCATAGACCTATCTTGCTACTAGGCTAGGACACAGGTCATATCCAGCAACATAGGTTTTTCTATCAGTCTTGGACTGTGTGGCATACTGCATACTTGAAGGCCTTCATTATTGATGAGATGGATAACTGCTAAAGCAGTGTTAGTTAGTGTAGCAAGAAGACTACAGTGTTCTGGAAATTATATTGAGTCAAGGTTTGACTATGTTCGACTCAGTTTGATGACATTCCTATTGATTCCACTTGGATGGAAGATTTTGTCTAGTTTGACCAACATTGACTTCTCTGGTCAAGGGTTTTCTACTATTGTCATAAATATCAAATTTATGTATTTGTACTATCTCTCCCTTTGTTGAACTATTGAAAAATATAAGAATAATTGATCAAGGGTTTCCCCACATTGGGGTTTGTCCCTGGCTAGTGCTACAACTTGTGCCCTCTTGTCTTTTCTTGTCTTTTGTTGTTTATGTTTATGTTTTATCTGCACTTTAATATCATGTTGATGTGATTGCTAATCTAGAAATGATATTGAGCTAATATGAAAAATTGAAGTAAATTTCTCTAAGAATAGAACATACTAAAATTAGCACGTCTTAATTTTTGCGCTTTCCATCATTGACATCTTGTACATGCAAATGTTAGGAAGAGGACAATCTTGCTGCAACTGTATTTCGTGTTGGATTCCTTTCTTGGGAGGTAATCCTTTTGGTTCCTGAAACATTTCATCATATTATTTAACTACGTCAACCAATTAAGATTTCAAATTCGAATCACAACCTTTAAAAGCTTCATTATCAACATTTTTGGGTTTTATCATGAGAAGCACTAAATTCTTGCTCGAATTCACCAATCTTTTCATCTGCCTTGCATTAACAAGCAAAATATTTGTCTTCTTGTTGTGAGATCTCACAATATATTCTACTCCATTTTTGAATAAATGATATTTGTTTTCATGTCGATGGATGATAGTTTTTTCGTCATAAAGGTACAGGCCACCGAAAACAATGCCACTAACGACACAACGTCAAGCTCCATTTCATATATGAATTTTGCAGTGATAGAAAATTTCAATTTTCACTTTCTCGTAACTGGCAATTGCACATTGTCACATACCCATCCAAGTGGATACGGTTTATGATGTGGAACAGTTTCCAGATTTAAACTCTTGACAACGTTTTCTAAGATAATATTGGCTTGATACCCGCTATCAAACAATGTATCAACCTTGTTATGTTTTGAGATCACCCTTATGTGAAAAGGTTCTATTCTCCTCTTTTCATTTGGAGTTTCATTTTGCGAGTCTGAAGAACTAGTGTTGGCAATGGATTATTTTCTTTTTAACCCCATGGTTGTGATTTTAATTTCATCGCCTGAATTGGATCCCAAATCCTGTTGAGTGGTTGCAATTGTCTTCTATTTTCCCTTGTTGTTGTATTTCTTTGGTTTCATTTTCGGATGAAGCTTCCAACAGTGAGCTTCATCATGACCCTCTCTGGAACAATGTTTACAGATTGTTTTCTATCCTTCTTTTTTGATACACGCATTTTTCTTTGCCTTCCCTTTGAAAGCCTTCTCTTTTCCCTTACTCTTAAATGGATTTTTACTACCTTCTTCTAGGGTGTTCTTCCCTCTTGCCTCAAGATGAGTGGCTTGCACACACACATCATCTAGATTACTGGGATTAAACATTAAGATAGTATGCCTAAGGTAACTGTGTAAACCCCTATGTACTTCAACAATGTGTCTTGTGACTGAAAATCTACACCTAACATCAAAGATCTTTTTTTGAATTCTTGGGTATAATCTTACACATTTTGACCTTTAAGCTGTCTAAATTTCTGCCAATTCATAGTGGTTTTCTGCATATAAGCTAGAGGGTAGAATTGTCTTGTAATTGCAACAATGAAATCATTCCAAGAAATTGATATCTTATCGTGTTTTTTAATCTCCTCTTGGGTCTTTGATTCCCACCATACAAGTGTTGCAACCTCCATTCTCGAGGAAGTTAATTGAATCTTTATGTCATCCTCCGAAGGTTTTGAATCCTACAATAGACCTCCAACTGACGAATCCAATTATCAAGCTTCTCTACATTCACTTCACCGTTATACATGGGCAACTTGAATTTAACATCAAGTTTTAAAATAGGTGATTTACCAGTTCCCTTTGAAGAATGATGATGAGTATGAGTAAGGGTTGTATTAGTGGAAGAGTGTGGATATGCTTGTGAATAAGAATATGAAGAAGATGGTGGACAAGGTTGAGGTCTTTCTCCATTCCCATTATTTCCGTTTCCATTACCTCCTCCTGAAGAGCCTTCTCCGTTGGGAGGTTTGGAACTTTCTCCTTGCAACTTGCTATTCCTCTCTTCATAAAGGACCTTCACCATCTCTGTCATATCAAAGAAATTGTTTTTGAAGGTCTTCTCATCTTCTATCACGTTTGTAGGTTCTCCTTCATGAGACATGATCTCTGGAGTTTCAACTGCAACTTGAGCCTGAACTGGATACTAGAGATTGTGGCAACCTTTCTCTTCTTCCCCTTGACCCAACTTCAAGGCTTCCAACTAGCTTTCCTTCACCTCTTTTGAGTTTTAACCTTGTAAGAATGACATAAAATTGTAAACAATTAAATCCTTCTTTCACAAAACAAACCTAGTGCTCTAATGCCAACTTGATCTGATTTAGAATATTAATTTGCATTACTAAGATCTTCCTCAGATTATAAACAAAATGTTTTCATTGTGCTTAAGGATTCATCAATTTTTGCAAGTAAATGAAGAGTTTTATGTTAATTTAATATGAGTAATTTAACATAAACAAGAAATTGAACAGTAACATAAACAAGTACAGAACATCATCAAAAACACATTACAACAAGCACATGATAGAGGAATTCACCCCTCCTGGGCTACATCTCCTTGATCCAGCTTCCAATGGCTTGGGCCTCTCCATTATGCTCAAAAGTGTAAGAATGTGTGTTTACAATAATCAAATGCTTCTGAAACCTGCTCCAATCAGTCCAGAATACCTAAAAAATGTCTATCTAGCCTCTTTTTTCATCAGATTTGGTGGAAAACTGAAGAAGTTATGACTTCTCCTTGTTTTCCCACTATTTGTTCCACAAATTTCTCCAAACCTCAGATGATCCTATATATTAGCTCCAAAAATATGCTAACTAGGCGAAAATTTCGCCGTGCAGCAGGCCATAATCTGTTGGCACCAACTGTCTTATTGAAAATCGCAATCAGTGGAGTTCTTCAGGCTTATGGTCTGTGAACAAGGTGGGCAATGTGTGATTGTGATGTGGGGGACCCGACAGGAGTATTAACTGAAACCTAAAGTTGTTTCGCATCCGGGATCCTTTTGTATTTCGCAATCGGCGGATAAACTGGGGTCTTGTATATGCAGGACTTTGCAACGTGCTGCGATTTGTGGTTGCAAGATCACATCACAACTCGGTACCTATCGGGGGCCAATTCATAATGGAAACCCTTCGTCTATCTGTGATTGTGATCCATTATATCATGCCTCCCACTGTTTTTTGAAAACCTTCCCGCCTACCTTATCATATCGCACCCTTCCCTACTCGGGGGCCAATTTTCAATGCCGACCTTCTTGCGATTGCAATTTGCGACATGCAGGGGCCAATGTCGGCTTGCCACTTGTCATATCCTCATTCACTAAAGGACCTTGCCACATCATCCAATCATGCCATGTGAGAAAGTCAAACCTAAACTTTGACTTGCTATAACTTCTGCATACGAGCTCGGATATGAGTGTCGTTTGCATCGTTGGAATCAGAATGATGAGCTCTTTCAATTTGAAGCTAAGTTTAACAAGATTTTGACACTTTGAGTTTGGAGCCTAATTTTTAGCACCTGATCAATGTTTCTAACCTCCTTGATGAGATGTGATGAGTAGATCCTTCTCGAGGATCATTTGAAATGTAGGAAGGATGGCTAGAACTGGAAAATATAAAGAGCCACTATATGAACAGGTGACACAAGCTGCCTATGTCTATTGATAAGGTGCACAGGTATTTGAACACTACAAGGTATTGTTTCAATGTCATATTTCGGCTATTAAGCCCCTAAGGTATGATGATAATGTCTCCTTCTCAAATGGTCCATTCATTTGAAATTGATTTGGATCTATGTTTCCTATGATGAAATGGTGCACCTGGTGTTGAACATTTTGATCTTCTTAAATTCTATGAGGCTACCTAATGTTGATATATTGATATAATTGATGTTTGGTTAACATCTATCTGTTGGATATCTTGATCCTATAAAGAAGGCTAGCACCTTGACTCTAGTAGATGATACTCTTGATACTTTTCATACATAAGTCATGATGGATTTCATATAAAATGATAGCTCATTGACTCTTTATAATTCTTGTGATGAACATGATGAAAGTATGGGAAAAAGAGTTGAAACTCTTGTTTTGTTGATAAAGTTCTATTAAATGACCTTAATTGATCCTATCGATAATGAAAAGCATGGTAACCTTGATGATAGAGGTATAACTATGAGGTTTATATTCTAGATCATGTCTTGATATGATGAGTACTATGAATCTGAATGCCCTAACTTGATGGTTTGACTTGATAGAAAGTGTTATTGGGTTCATAATCTTTGAGATATGACGTTACATCTATCTATTGCCTTGAGTCTAATCACTTGATGAAAGATTGATGTCATGGATATATGTTTGATTTGATGTTCTAACAAATCTATTTTTACATGGCATTAGTATAGACAGGTTGATAACATGAATGAGAGGAATGGAGTGGATTCCCATTCAGAGGAGAATTTCTCCTCAAGATTATTACTCATATTACCATTTGCATTTATATTATGTATTTTTGAGGTATGATTAATATGCATCTAACATTGTTGAACTGCAGCAAAGTTCTCATCTGAGATAAGAAGAGTTTTCTCTGACTTAAAGCCTCAGTCGTACGGAAGAAAGGCTACAGGTGTGACTATAGCCTCCCAATCACGCAGATACAAGCTCAAGGGTGTGACAAAGGCCCTGAGATAATTTTTTGGATAATTCGACCACAATCGCTCACATAGCATCTTGAAGAGTGCAACTATGGGTCCCAATCGCATAGAGGAAGGCCTATGGGTGTGACTATGCCTGCAGAACACAAAGAAATGAAGTCTTGTGCATGAAATCAGATGTTCACCTGGAGGATGTCAGTGCTACAGATGTGTTGCAGATAACAGAAAGATATGAGAGAAGGAAAAGTTTGAATGTTTGCTATAATATGAATATGTAGATTGAACTTGTGTTTGTAGGTGACCGAGATACATATATGTCATTATGTTTATGTTTATGAGCCTCTGATGATCTAAGTAAGAGGGAGATGGCTTTTGAAGCTCAAAATGATATATCATGGCATGATGAATCGATTTATGGAATTTGGGAAAGAAATAATATATTTCAAAGCTATTGAAACATGTTTTTGAATAATGGAAATGCAAATCTTTGGATGTTCCAATTGAATTAGAATATGTTGTGAAGAGATACTGTTAAACTTTACTTGGAAACCAACAGTTGATTGAAGCATTGATGTTCCGTTTTTGAACATCTATCCATATATATGATGTGCATAGAACCTAAATAAATTCTTGATTGAGCTGCTTCACTCACATAGCGTTGCCATCCAGCACCCTTTCGGGATATTTGCATGAGATTATTTATTTTTGAGTCTGATATATTTCTCCTATGATATGTGGTTGCATGGATGTATTTTTGTTGATAGAGATTATTGTTGATGAGCAAATATGAGTGTTGCCTCAATATGATATCTACCATGATATTATTGATGAAAGGTCCATATCTTTACACTCGACGAAATTGAGTATGATGTTGCTAGCATGGCTAGCCGTGACGCAAGATATAGAAGCTCCTTAGATATCTGTTTGATCAGGATCTGAATATGGCATGGATACATTGTGATGATAGAGAATCCTATATATATAGTTGGGACTGAGATAATTTCATATATTGAGACAGTGCAGATGTTCGAGACAAGCTTAGGCTTGTGATTGACACCTCCTTGAGAGGGAGGAAGATTATGGTATCCTTTTGTGACTTATATAATTATTTATTATCTAACATGAATTTTAATTTGATGTCTTACATGAACAGGAAACAATTTCTATTGAGACAAGCAGATACCAGATTTGAGTATGATGAGAGTGATGTTGATCGAGGACATTGAGCCAACTCTTCCTCCCTATTTGAGCTCCCAGGGTGAGGAATTGAGATAGAGGACTCCTTGGATTGAGGGAACTATGGACAATAGGGTATGACCCCTATTTGTTACCCATATGGTTGGAGATGTTGCTCCCCTAGCTTCTTAGGGTCGGGGAAAGCTACTCCCTTGTCTGGTATTTTCACTGTATACCCTAGTTGGTATCATACCCACAAGCAGGACTTGTCAGGAATATTGCTCCTCGTTTGGCCAATCGGTTGAGAGTGTACTTGGGGTGTACAACCCAAGTCGATTATGATGTAGGTGTTCTACCACATGACTATTCAGGGTCATTGATGGGAATATCAGTAGGCAATAAGATGAGTTGAGATAACCCTATGCAGTTCCAAGTTGAGATTGAGCTCCCTGATGTGATTCCAGGGTTGAGATGTGCTACCTTGTGTATTTGGATATCCTATTTCTTGACATGGGGTGAGAGTGTCTCGTAGGACCTTCCCCACTGTCATGGACATGAGGTTAGAGTGTCCATTAGGACCTTCCTCACTATCATTGGTGTGCAGGTGGAGACGTGCTCCCTGATGATATGCTCTATGATGATGATTGATGATGAGATTATGGATAGATCAATATGTACATTGATGATTTGTGATGATGAGATACTTGAGATGGTCATGGAATGATGACTACATGATAGAGATGATCAATGAAGATACATGATGACACTTGAATGGCATATTGATCTATGGACAAATATCAGCAAGTGGAATTCTCCCTAGTTGAGAGGGAGTGTTAAAATTGTGCAACTGCAGTCAAATTCCACTTTCAATAGCTCGCATGAAGAAGATAATAATTGGAATAGATTCCTCTTTTTGAGAGGACCAAAATCGACCTAAATATCACCTCATGTGGACAACCAGAAGTTGGTTTTTGAATTTATGTTCCCACTCATGTATATTGGATCAGGTCGGCCCTAAGCATATGTGCAATTGGACAAGTCAGACTCAACATCAAGTGGAACCTCATGGAAGCCTATAAATAGAAGAGACCTAAAGCTCATTTGGATACATTGATCAACCCATCTTATCTTCTCTTCTATTGTCTTGGTTCGCACAGGTCTGTCGGAGAAATTTCACACAAGGGTACGAAACTACAAGGTTGAAGCTCGCGCAAATCTAGGGTTTCTATTTCTTGGTTGCACACACGTGACTAAATATTTTCGACCTCAGACGCATGCAGAGAGTGTTCAAGGGTGTGAATTAGAAGTCTCAGATGCTTGCACATAAGCCTGAAGGGAGCATATAGATTTTTTAAATCAGATCGGGTAGTTTGGTCCCCAGACGCATGCACAAAGTGGTCAAGGGTGTGACTGGGAAGTCTCAGTCACTTGCACATAAGTCTGAAGGGAGCATCTAGGGTTTCTGAAGCAGATCAGGTAGTTTGGTCCCCAGACGCACACATAGAGTGGTCAAGGGTGCATTTGGGCAACCTCAGTTGCTCGCACAATAGCCTGAAGGGTGTGTCTGGGGGTTTGAGGTAGATCTGAGTGTATTTTTCCCTAGTCAGACGCATACAGTTCACCAGGGAGTGTCCAAGACTGCCATAGTCACTTGCACAACTCCTCCTCTATGCGACCAGGAGTAAAAGATGAAATTTTAGGATTCTGAAGTCTTCGCTTAGTAACAACAATGTTCAGCAATTGACTACAGATATTAGCAGTACATTACAATCCTCATAATCAAGATTTTGAGTATAATCATGATTAGGTTTGTTTCATCGATGTCATAGTTGTTTTACTTGTTAGTTGCATAGACAAAGATATGGTTCTCTTTTGTTGAATCATTTGATGACGATATAAGAAGAAGAATAATTTGCAAGGGTTTTCCCCATAGTGGGTTTTTCCCTGGTCTCGAACCAATCCTAGTGTTTCTATGTGTGCATACTTTCCTTCTATTGTTCCTTTATGTTTTGTTGCATTGATGATAATGATGTTGTTCTTTCTGCATAGTTGCATATATGAATGAGTAATGATGTAAATCTGAATAATTTAATGATGATATGGGGTGAACTTTATGTGTTAATGAAGAAATGCAATTATCTAAGAAAAGAAAAATATATCCCTAAAAAAAAATAACACAAGGTTGATTTTGGGAATCATTCCTGGGTGCCTAGGGCCAGGGTCAATTATGGGAATCACCCAAGGTCGATTCCGGGAATCGCCTAGGGTCAATTCTGGGAATTTCCTAAGGTCAATTCTCAGAATTTCTCCTAGGCACCCAAGGCTAGGGTCGATTCCAAGAATTACCCCTGGACCCCTAGGGTTGATTCCGGGAATTGCTCAAGGTTGATTCTGCGAATTTCCCAGGGTTGATTCCAAGAATCGCCCAGGGTCAATTATGGAAATCACCCAAGGTCGATTCCAGGAATCACCCAGGGTCGATTCCAAGAATCGCCCTTAGGCGCCCAAGGCCAGGGTCAATTTCGGGAATCGCACAGGGCCAATTCGAGGAATCACCCCTAGGCGCCCAAGGCCCCTGGGTCGTGGAATTGGGCAGGGGTGCCTTGCCCGCCCCTTCCCAGGCCCATGGCCTAGGGGCCCTAGGCACCCAGGGTCAATTATGGGAATCGACCTTGGGCACCTAGGGTCCTTGGGTAGCGGCATGGGTGGGGGTGGGTGAGGCACTCCTGCCCAGTGGCCTTGGGCATCCATGGCCGATTCTAGGAATCAACCCTATTAAAAAATGTGTAACTAGGTTTGGTCTTCATAAGTATGAAATTTATTCTTGTAAATTATAAAATGAAAAAAAAATATTATTATTGGAGCATGGGTTTCATGCTCAAGTTCTTTTATTTTATAGGTCAAGCACCCGTTGAGTGATTTTAGGGTTTTTCCTAGATTTAAGAGTCATTGTCATACTGAAGACCCTATGGGCACAATGTATCTTGTAAATAAATAAATAAAAATTGTTTTTAAAGTGTCGAAATACCTCCAAGATCAAGTCAACCTAGAATTTGTCAAGTCGGGCTACATGAAGGGCCACATCTACCCATGAAGAAGCCTATATATAGAGAGGAACTCATCCTCCATTAGACACACTCACTCATATTATTATATTCGAAGAAGAGGACTAAGAAAGGTTGAAGAAGAAGGACAAAGAAGAAGTCAAAGGAAGCCGAAGTGCTTGGGCTAGATCTCTCTCTCCCAAGTGGAATTCGAAGCTAGGGTTTCTATGTTGGGATTATCTTTGGTTTGATCTTGGAGGAAAGAGAGAAAAGAAGTCAAGCGGAGGTCACTTAGGGTGTCTCACTAGCCCTAAGTCTCAAGGAAAGGCAAGCGAAGGGAAGAGAAGTCCATGTGAAGAAGATCGAAGTCTTCAAGAGGAGCAACAGTAGTTGTCAGAAGACATAATTTTGTATCTGCAGTAAGAGGTCAAAGTTCTTGCAGTAGGAGTCCGAGTTGATCTTGATCTTGGAGGGTATTTGTCTAAGTCATTAGGTCATGCTCTTCTTCAATTGAAAGATCTATAATAAGAGAATATATTTAAGGGTTTTCCCCTCAAGGGGAGGGGTTTTGGCCCTGGCCTGCAACCTATAAACTGTGTCACTATTCTTATTATTTTGGTAGTTGTTTGATGTATCTCACTCTATAATAATAAGGAACAAAGCTAGTAAAGAAAAAGGTAACGCAAATAGTTATAAAGTTAAATAGAATTAACATATTCACTACCCTACTGAATTCCCAACATGGTTTCAGAGCTAAGGTTATCTAAGGGCATCATGAAGATCTCCTCTACAGTGAAGAAGTTCATCAAGAAGATCACAAGCCATCTCAAGAAAGGTATCAAGGAAGCATGGAGTTTCTTATCTTCTTCAAAGAAGGTATCAGTCAAAGAAACGAATGAAGGTCTCTTCTCAGCTCTCTCTAGCACATTCCAAGATGAAGACATTTGGGTAATTGACAGTGGTGCATCAAGGCACATGACTAGCCATTCCAATCGATTGAAGACCTTATCAAAAGGAAAATTTGCTTATTCAGTGGAACTTGGAGATAACAAGAGCTATCCCGTGAAAGGTATTGGATCAACCTCGATAAATCTGGAAGACAGAAGCAACATTCACCTCAACAACATTCTGTTTGTTCCAGGTTTGCACAAGAACTTACTTTCAATTTCAAGTCTATAAGATAAGGGTGATAGACTTGCCTTCATTAATGGAAAGGTCGTTGTATGGGGTAAAGTCTCAAGTATAGATCAAGCTAAGGTCATTGGCATTCGAGAAGAACGACTTTACAAACTAATGTCTCCTATGGACCAAGCCCTAGTTCACATCGAAATTAGCCCATGTGAACTCTGGCATAGAAGATTTGGTCATCTACATTTCAAAATCCTTCCAACTCTAAGTTCCATAGTAGAAAAAATCCCGAATCGAAAGGAAGATCATGGAGGAGTTTGTAAGGGATGTGCATTAGGCAAGAATACCATGAGACCATTTGGAATCAGTGCTTCATGGTCCAAAAATAAAAATCTTGGATCTCATTCATTCCAATGTATGTAGCCCTATTACTCCTAAATCCCTTGGATGTCATCTGTATTATGTCACATCCATTGATGATCATTCAAGAAAAACTTGGGTTTACTTAATAAAAACCAAGGACGAAGTATTCTCAAAATTTCAAGAATTCAAAGCCGAAGTGGAAAACCTTACAGGAAAAACAATCAAGATATTAATATCTGATAATGGAGGAGAATATACATCCAAATAAATTATAGCATTATGTAAGGAGTCTCGGATTAAGAGGGAGATGATAGTCCCACACAATCTCAAACAAAATGGAGTTGCAAAAAAAAAAAAAAATAATAATAAATAAATTAAATTAAATTAAAAATAAATAAATAATAAATAACATACATAAAATTAATTAATTAAAAAAAAAAAAAAAAAAAAAAAAAAAAAAAATTAGATCCATTGAAGAAAGTGTAAAAGAAATGTTACATGATCAGGATCTACCTAAGTTTATGTGGGGGTAAGCCACGAAGACAACTATCTACATTCAAAATCGAAGTCCCCACAGGTCTCTAGACAAAAAAACTCCAGAAGAAGTGTTCAATGGAAAGAAGCCATCTATAGATCATCTCTGGATCTTTGGGTGTCCTATATATATACATATACCAAAGGACAAAAGAAAGAAGATGGATCCTTTCAGCACGAAGGGAACACTTGTTAGGCATAACAACTCATCAAAATATTATAGGATCTACATGGAAGATGGAAATCACATAGAAGTAAGTCATGGTGTCTTATTTGATGAATGCATAACATTCAAGAAATCAAACGAACTTTCCATAGACTCTGACGATGAAGAACTTATGATATTTGAGGAGGAATTTGACAAGGGGGGGAAAGAATCACACCATGAAGTAGAAGGTCCCCATGATCCTATTCAGCCTATTGTCATCCCTGAAACAAGAAAAATGCCTAATTGGTTTAAATATACTCTACTTGATGTAGAAGGTCATGAGGCAGTGAAAGGATATTTTAGAGAAGGTAATAAACCCAAGAGATATCCTGGGTATGCTGCATACATGACAAAACTAATAGAAGTAGAACCATCTACTTTTGAAGAGGATGTAAATAATCAGGAATGGAAATATTCCATGAATGAAGAGTAACAATCTATAATGAAGAATGGAGTTTTAGAGATCGTACCTAGGCCTGAAGACAAATTTGTGGTTACTTACAAGTGGATCATAAGATCAAACATGTGACTGATGGAAGTATAGATAAGTATAAATCAAGATTTGTGGCTAGGGGCTTCTCTCAACTTAAAGGCATCAACTATGAAGATACATTTTCTCCAACAACAAGATATACAACGATTCAATCATTAGTGTCTCTAGCAACACGGATGGGATGGAACATCCACCAAATGGATGTCAAGACTGTGTTTCTGAATGACACAATAGATGAAAAAGTATATATAGTGAAACCCTTGGGATTCAAAGTTAAATATAGGAAGGAATATGTTTGCAGATTGAAGAAATAATTATATGGCCTCAAGCAAGCACCAAAGGCATGGTATACTAGAATGGATGCATACCTACAAAGAATACACTTCACAAAAAGTTATGTTGATTCAAACCTTTATATTAAGGTTGTAGATGGTGAACCTGTAATCATTATTCTGTATGTAGATGATATTCTCTTGATAGGTGTAGAAGGTCAAGTTGAAGAATGTAAGAAGCAACTAGCAGTAGAATTTGATGACGGATCTTGGGTTGATGCATTACTATTTGGGAATAGAAGTCAGGTAAGGGCATGATGAAGTTTATTTGGGTGAAGGAAAGTACATGATCAAGATGCTGAAAAGGCTTGACATGATGGATTCCAAACCTATGACCACTCCAATGATTACAAACTTGAAGAGACTAAGGAATTCTGAATCTAGCTCTGTGGATCCTTCCGTGTATAGACAACTTATTGGCTCATTGATGTACTTGGTTAATACTCAACTAGACATATGCTTTTCAGTAAACGTTCTCACTCAATTACAAGTGGAGTCGAAGCATGATCATTGGGTAGCAACAAAATTGTTATTCTGAAATATCTATGAGGAACCATCCACTATTATCTAAAGTATGATCGAAGGAATGATGTCCAACTGATTGGATATACAGATTCCAACTGGGGAAGTAGTGAGCAAGATGGAAGGATCACTATTGGAGTATGTTTCAATTTGGGATCCTCCATGGTCTCATGGATGAGAAGAAAGCAAGACACAGTTACTTTGAGTAATGTTGAGGTTGAATATGTTGTAGCCTGTGAAGTAAGCAAAGAAGCAGTATGGTTGAGGAAGCTGCTATCTGACCTATTTGAAGGACTGATGAACCCTACAATGATACTTTGTGATAACACCAATTGTATATATTTTTCTGAAGATCCATTGTTTCATGGAAAGACAAAGCATATAAACAACAAGTATCACTATATTCGAGAGCTAGTGCAAAATGGTGTGTTGCAGCTACAATATATCTCCACTGATGAGCAGGTTTTTTACATACTAACAAAGTCACCTCCAAACAAGAATCTTGTATACTTTGAGAGACAATCTTGGTTTGGTTGATGTATCATCCCTAATTGAAAGGGAGAGATAGACACTACGTTCTTGTCTTCACTTGAGAAGAAAGAATGGAGGATTGGGTAACAATATGGCATTCAATACTCTTTGATAATGAGGTAAATCATTTAAAATAAGAGTAGTCATGGACCGATATTCTTTGAGGATTAGCTACCCAAGATAAGAATAGTCCAACAAAGGTCATACTCATTGAAAACCCGAGCGTAGTATGTACCTTGAGAGATAATGATTATGGTGTCTATAAGTCATTTGTCTCACCAGCATTGTGCTCTGATCTTGTGGAGAGATAAATTTTTTAGTCAAGGCCTTACTATGTGACAATGTTGGTTAAATATGATGTTAAACAAATGGGTTACCAATCTGACACTTTTTATGAGATCTCTTCATATTCAGAATGACCATGTGACTCTTATGAATAGGTAAGAGGGAGTGTTGAAAAATGTGTAACTAGGTTCAGTCTTCATAAGTGTGAAATGTATTCTTGTAAATTATAAAATGAAAAGAAATTATTATTATTGGAGCATGTGTTTCATGCTCAATTTCTTTTATTTTATAGGTCAAGCACCCATTGACTGCTTCTAGGGTTTGTCCTAGGTTTAAGAGTCACTGTAATATATTGAAGACCCAATGGGAACATTGTATTTTGTAAATAAAACATGTTTTATCTTTAAAGTGTTGAAATACCTCCAATATGAAGTCAGTCGAGAAGTTGTCAAGTCAGCCTACATGAAGAGCCACGTCTATCCTTGAAGAAGCCTATATATAGAGAGGAACTCATCCTCCATTAGACACACTCACGCTTCTCATTCTATGTGAAGAAGAGGAATAAGAAAGGTCGAAGAAGAAGGATGGAGAAGAAGTCAAAGGAAGTCGAAGTGCTTGGGCTAGTTCTCTCTCTCCCAAGTGGAAGTCGAAGTTAGGGTTTCTGCACATGGGTTATATTTGGTTCGATCTTAGAGGAAAGAGAGAAAATAATTCAAGCGAAGGTCACTTAGGGTGTATCACTAGACCTAAGTCTCAATGAAATGCAAGCAAAGGGAAGAGAAGGTCATACGAAGAAGATCGAAGTCTTCAAGAGGAGCAACAGTAGTTGAAACAATTACCAAAAGACATAATTTCGAATTTGCAGTAGGAGGTCGAAGTTCTTATAGTAGGAGGCCGAGTTGATCTTGATCTTGGAGTGTATTTTTTGAGTCATTAGGTCAAGGTTTTTTCAATTGAAGGATCTATAAGAAGAGGAGATTTAATGGTTTTCCCCTCAAGAGGAGAGGTTTTGGACCTGGCTTGCATCCTATATATTGTGTCACTGTTCTTATTGTTTTGGTAGTTGTTTGATGTATCTCACACTATAATAATAAGGAACAAATATAATAAGGAAAAAGGTAACACAAACAGTTATCAAGTTAAAGAGAATTAACATATTCACTACCCTACTAAATTCACAACAAACCCTGGGCGCCCAGGGCCCCTAGGACGCGAGCATGGATGGGGGATAGTGACCCTACTCAGGCCTATAGCCCTGGGTGCCTAGGGCCAATTCTCGGAATCGACCCTAGGCTGCGGGAAGGCAATATTTGCAGCCGCCAAAGTTCCATCAGAAGATTTGCAGACATCAAAAATCCATCGGAAGATACTTTGGGAGATTTATAGACATCAAAGGTCCATTAGAAGAGGAAAATGACCAAACTGAAGCACAAAATGTTATGGAAGAAGACAATTATGAAATTATAGAAGATGGTGAGCATGGGTTATATGATATTATTGATTAAATTTAAGTTATTCTTGCAAATCAAGCTTATTTTTTGGAACTATTCAATAGTTATACTTGTAATGTTTTGACTTTGAGATTTTATGAGAAGAATAGGTATTCAATTATTGTTGTTATATGTTTAATATTTGTACTATGTGATTTTCATTTTTTTTTGTTTTTCAAGTTGTCTGTGATCCTCCAGGCTTGACCTATGGCTTGAGGAGCTACGACCGAGGGGCATCTAAGTCGTTAAACTCACCTGGGAATCACACCCTGCTTGGGCCACACCAGCCCTTAGCTGACTACATTTTTTAGCATGTCTCCTCCCCCTAGCATAGGGCACAGCCACCCCACGTGAGGTTTCATCCTAGGTCGACTTGTTGATGAGACTCATCCTCAAATAGTTGGGCTAGTGGGACTTCACTATGTGATTTTCACTTTAATTTTTATGTGAATCATTAATTTTTGAAAAAAAACCATGATTATTACTTTTTTAACATAAAATTCATGAAATTTGTTATTTATAAAAAAAATAATAATAATAATTAATTAATTAATTAAAATATATCTATCTATATATATATATATATATATATATATATATATATATATATATATATATATATATATATATATATATATATATATATATATATATATATATAGATATATATATATAGATATATATATATAGATATATATATATATAGATATATATATATAGATATATATAGATATATATTGTTAAAATTTTCCCATAAAAATCGTTTATTTGACATGTCATTTTTGTCAAAAATGTCTCAAAATGTGTATTTTTTTTGTTATATCTATATTCAAAATGTGTATTTTTATGTCAAATGTTAAAAATTATTTTTTTTTTAGTGACAATTATTTGATGTGCATTGAAATATTAATTAACGATAGATAAATATATGTATATATATATATATATATATAGAGAGAGAGAGAGAGAGAGAGAATCATAACTTTAAAATATATTATGTAAAAATCGAAGATCTCACTAAAAAAAATGAAAAGAAAAACAAAAAACACAAACTTGAAAAACACTTAAAAATAAATATCTCAAGGGAGAAAAAGAAGGAGAAGACGACGACTACTTCAAAAATTGTTAAATTAAAAAAAATTATCCACACTTAATACATTAGAAAATTTAAAGTGTCAAAAATAAGTCTTCTGGAAAAAGGGGTTGATGTTGCATCAACACTTTTCCAAATCAACATGAAAATCACTAAAAATTTAAAAATAATTTCATACTTGATACATAAGAAAAATTAGAGTCTAAAATTATGCTAAAAAAAAGGTATATTCTCAATCAACACTTTTCAAAATCAGATGATTTTTTGCTACCTCAAAAAAACACGTACTCAGTACAGTTCATGTTTGATAGTTTACATTGTTACATTTTTCAAAGGCCAACACCTTTGACTATCCAAATCTACTAACCAATATCCAATGAGAGATGAGCCCAAAAGTCAAATTTGATCCAAAGTCAAAGTCTGCAATTTTTGGGAAAAGTCAACAATAGTCAAAGATGCCCTAACCAGTCAATGTTTGATATTCAAATTTTCTCCAAAGAAACTCAGTCAACAATTAAGGAACTCGGCCTCCTTTGTTGGTCAAATTTAATTCAAAACAGTCCCAAAACAACTCAATCAAAGTAGAGAATCCTTGTTCTCAACTTCAGATTTCATGGTCAAAGTCAACAATCAGCAGTAGCTAAAGTAGTCCAGAAAACCTTGCTCTCTTTGTCAAACAACTTAACCTTCCAAAACAGAGAAATTCCCAAGTCAAGTGAATTCAAACAAGCTCCAAGATCAAGAAGTCAACACTAGTCAACGTCCCAAAATAGAAGATGATTTCGTTCAACAAAAAAAAACATTCCTCTCCTTCGCACGTGTGAAGATAGACCTACAATTTCAAACTTGTACAAACCAATATATGAATAGAATATGTGTGATGTGATGTCCAAATGAGGTTGCCTTGATGTGTATTTATATGCTTCTTTGGAGACCTAATTTTGTCTTTAGGTTGACCTGTACTTTTGTGTACTTGTGGGATTTCCATTAAAAACAATATTTTTCCTTCACCAAATTAAATTCTTCCAAGGGAAAAGACAGTCTTCTTTGGATGAGGAAGTTTGTCCCAAGGATGGAACTTGTCCCTGAGCTACCAAAAAAGCACTCCCTCTTGGCTAGGGAGAAATTTTCAACTGCATCATAAATCTCATCTCAAACATCTTGTCACTGCCATCACTGCATCAATTCATGTCTTGTCTATGCTCATCTATTGAACACTCGAATCTAAAGAAGAATAATCATCATCATAGGGGAGCTCAAGCTACCACCCTATATCCAAGTACAATAGGTAGGATAACCCAACTTGTCATGATAGACAAGGATCACAAATCCTATTTCATGTTGATCTTCCCACCTTGACCCTCAAGATTCAAGTGGTATAACACCTACATCCTTTCACGTGGGGAGGATTCCCAACTTACTAGAGGTAAGGATCACAAACTCCCAAGTCTCTCCTCATCCATTGGCTAGATGGATGGAAATCCCAACAAGCCCAATATGCGGGTAGGATGCAGACTGGGGTATAATCTGTCAAGTCTCTAACAGATGGTAGTGGAGGATAGCCCGACTTGTCATAAATGACAAGGAACGCAAACACCCTATAGTGACAATAGGCAGGATATCCCAACTTTTCATGAGTGGCAATGATAAAAAATCCTATTGTCTAGAGATATTTCAATCCCAGGAGCTCTCATGGCTCAATTCCACACCCTGGGAGCTCAGATAGGGGGGAAGAGCATAGCTCAATGTTCACGATCATTCAGGACCCTTACCTGGGAGGGTCACTTCCATCAATCCAAGCTTCTTTCTGAAGACCAAGCACTTTCATTTCGGTAAAGCCTTGATGAGTATGTTTTCTATTTGCTTGTCAGTAGAAATATGATGGAGTCTCACAACTCCTCTATGCACCATGTCTAGTATATAATGATACTTGGTCTCAATATGCTTAGACTTATCATGAAATACAATATTTTATGCTAATCGGATCCCACTCTTGTTGTCGCAAAAAATCATTGTTCTATCCAGAACCTTCTCATACAACTCTCCAATGAGTTTCCTCAACCATATTGCCTTGTAGATAATGCTCATAGTAATATACTCTGCCTTAACCACACTCAAATCTATCTACTTCTACTTCTTGCTCATCCAATATCTCATGGCAGAACCCAAACTAAAGCAACATCCTAATGTGCTCTTCCTGCTAATAACATTCCCGACTTGGTTAGCATCAATGTAACCATGAATCCTCACATCTCTGATAGTATATATTAGACCAAGGTTAACTTCCCCATGAAAATATCTCAGCACATGCTTGGAAACGACCTAGTGTGCATGAATAGGATTGGTCATGAATTGACTCAAAGTTTTAACTGCAAAACATATCTCCATACAAGTGTTCACGAGGAATTTCAATGCCCCAATCAACTATCGATACTTAGAGGGATTCGCCAAGTTAGGTCCAACAACATCTCTAAATAAATTCTTGAAGTTCATCTCCATCAGTGTGGCCAGGGACTTGCATTCTACCATTCCAAATATTTCCAACAATTTCACAACATATTTTCCTTGAGAAAGGAAAATATCTCCATGATTTTACCACACTTCTAATCTCAAGAAGTAATGCATCAAACCAAGATCTTTCATTTTGAATTCATAGGCCAACTCCCTCTTACACTTGATCATTATAGGCTCGCTACCTATCAAGAATAAATCATCAACATATAAAACCAAAATTAGAGGCATAACTTGGACCACTTCAAAGTATAAGTTTGGGTCAACATTACTTCTCATGAATTCAAGCTTCACCAAGTAACTATCAATATGGCATACTAGGCTCTTGGGGCTTGATTCAAACCATATAGTGCCTTATTTAGCCTGCAAACATGAGTATTTTTGTCTTGTACTTCGAATCCCAGTGGTTGTTCAACGAACACCTCTTCCTGAAGCATGTCGTGAAGAATCACAGTCTTCACATCCATCTGGTGAAGAGTCCATCCATGAAAGAGTAAGGGAAACAATGGATCTAATAGTGGTATAACAGTCAGCTGATGCAAATATATAAACATAATCTTCTCCCTATTTCTGGGAGAAACCCCTAGCCACGAACCTCACTTTATATTTCTCAATATTTCCATCACCTCCATGATTGATCTTGTATAGCCATTTCGAAGTCATGACAAACTTTCCTTTGGGTCTTGGAACAACATCCCACACATAATTCTTCATAATGGATTCAAACTCTTTGACCATGGGATCCTTCCAAACCTTCTCTTTCACTACTTATTCAAAAGTAGGAGGCTCAACTTAAATGATGGATCTCATAGCTACAACATACCCCTGGTATCAGCATGGCTTCTTACCTTCTCTAAAGGTTCCTCTGCCAGTGACATGTATTTCAACATCTTGTAAAGTATCACAAAGCCAAAGGGGTCTCTTCCTGACAGGTATATCACACAGAGGAGGATCTAAGGGGTCCATAGGCTCCATGGGATCATCAACAACATATTTTTCTGACTCAGACATAGAGGGGTCATCTAGAAGGTCCACATCATCATCCCTCTTCTCAACATGAGGAGGAGGAGGAATATCCCTGGCTTTTCCAAGGGAAACTTCTTCATTTAAAGCCACATCCTTGCTAAAATCAACATTCCTCTAACTAGGTATGTATATTCTAAAATCTTTACAATTATCACAATATCCAACAAACATACCTTTCTTTCCAGTGGCTTCTAGCTTGTTCCTCTTGTCCTTCGACACATGAAAATACATGGGGCAACCAAATATCCTCAAATGTCCAACATCTGGATTCACACCTGTGAACACTTCTTCAGTAGTCCTGTCACATAGGGATTGATGAGGAATCATATTTTGAACATACATTATTGTATTAGTGGATTCTCCCCAAAGGAACTTGGATAGTTATTGATCATGCAACATGGCTCGAAAAACTTCCATGATAGTCTTATTCTTTCTTTCATCCACACCATTTTTCTCAGGATTATAAGGTACGATCGTCTCTTTCTTTATTCCAGCCTTCTTGTAAAATTCAATGAACTCATTAGAAGTATATTCTCCACCATTTTCGAACCTAAAGACCTTAATCCTTTTCCCTATTTGATTCTCTATCAGTGCCTAGAAATCATGGAACATTTTGAATGCTTCTTATTTGTGCTTCAAGTAGAATATCCATGTCTTCCGGGAGAATTCATCCACAAAGCTTATATAGTATATATAGCCTCCCAGGGATTTTACCAGCATGTGACCGCATAGATCAAAATGGATGAGTTGTAGAATATCATTGGTCCTGCTTTTTTTGGAGGGGAATGGTCCCCTTGACTTCTTTCCACTGACACATCTTGCACATACTCCATCTTGGCTAGATTGAACATCAAGCATTCCAAAAACCATCCTTCTAACTTTGGGCATGGCTTCATAATGTAGATGTGCAAACTTTGGTGCCATAGATCACTTTGATGATTGCTATCATGTATGTTATGCAACCAACTCACAAAATAGAAGAATGAGATAGATCAATGACTTCAAAAGTAGCCTCTTCGAGGGGTAACCTCCTTTGCATTACACAAATGAACAATTCTTGGATGATACAAATGATAAGACCTCCTTTATATATAGGAGTCTAAGGAGTCACAATATAATCAGAGCCGACATAACAATAATAATGTAAGGGCACAACAATAACAATAGTGGACTTCTATGGGGCACAATAATAACAATATGGGGACAACATGGGCACAACAATAATAATAAGGGGATACAATGACAATAATAATAAGGGAATACACTAGTATTATAGGGACCTAACATGCCCCCTCCTTCAAAAAATTGTTGTCCTCAACATTTGAGTAGTTCTAGATGCTTTTGTATTAAATTCTCATCCTCCCATGTGGAATCTTCAGCGGGTAAGTTCTTCCACTTGATGAGATACTCTGAAATTGATCGATTTCGTAGCTGTCGATTTCTTGCTTTAGTGACTACTTCAGGTTCCAATATGATTTTTTCTCCCTCGTCAAGTTCTTTCAATAGTGTTTGAACTGGGATATTGTCACCTATAACCTTATTTAAGCATGAAACATGGAATACTGGGTGCACTCGAGAAGATGCAGGAAGTTCCAATTTGTATGTCGTAGTACCAATCTTTTGCAACACCTTATACGGACCATAATACTTTGGTGATAATTTATTATCCTTCTTAGCTTGCTTGAGGGACATTTGTTTGTATGGTAGTAGTCGTATAAATACCTAGTCACCTACATCAAAACTTCTTTTGCTGCAATGTTGATTTTCCTGTTGTTTCATTCTATTCTGCGCCAAAGTGAGGTTATCCTTTAAGAGTTGGATAACTTTTTGTTGATTCTCGATGTTATCTTCCACTGCTTGAGCCTTATAATTTTCTCTTAAATATGATGTGATGGGTGGTAGATAATTTCCATAAAGTGCCATAAATGGGGTCATTTTTGTTGTAGTATGGAAGGAAGTGTTATACCACCATTCAGTCAGAGGCAGCCATTTGACCCATTGTTTCTGTTTATCAGATATAAAGAAACGAAGATATCTTTCCAAAAAAAATTTCACTATTTTAGTTTGCCCATCAGATTGAGGATGATAAGATGAGCTATGAGCTAACTCAGTACCTAGACAAGAAAATAATTCTTTCCAAAAATTTCCAGTGAAAATATGATCTCTATCGCTTACAATAATCTTAGAGTTTCCATGTAGCTTTTGAATTGTTTCCATAAATGCAGTAGCAACTATATTTGCTTTAAATGGATGAGATAATGCACAAAAGTGTGCATACTTGGTAAGTCTATCAACTACCACCATGATGACACTCTTTCCTTCGGACTTGGTTAAACCTGTGATAAAATCCATTGAAACCTCCTCCCAACGTTGACTTGGAATGGATAAAGGTTGTAATAGACCACGGGCCTTAATTCTCTCAACTTTATTTTTTTGGCAAATCAAATATTCCGCCACAAACTTTTGAATATCAGATTTAAGGTCATCCCAAAAAAAATCTTTCTTAGCCCTGTGGTAAGTTTTTAAAAATCCTGAATGCTCTCCTAAGGGACAGGTGTGAAATTCTAGAAGACTCTTTTGTTTGAGTTGGGAATTATTACAGAGGTATAAGCAATATTTGTACCATAACGAATCATTTTTCCACCTAAATGTATCATATGTACTGGGATCTTGCTGCAACTTTTGAATGAGTTCCCACACTTCTTCATCATTCTTCCATTCATCCATTGCTTCGTTTATCCAATATGGTTGGATAATAAAAATGGCACAAATCAATACTTCCACATCCTCATCCTTTCTTGAGAGTGCATCTGCAACAACATTTTGCTTCCCTTTTTTGTAGATGATTTCAAAGTCATAATCCAACATCTTTGTGACCCATATTTGCTGCTCTTCTGAAGATAATATTTGCTCTAAGAAGTATTTAAGACTATCATGATCCATTTTTACCTTGAAGTGTCTTCCCATTAGGTAAGGTCGTTATTTCTTAAGTGCATGTAGTATTTCCAACATTTCCTTCTCATAAATAGCTTTGTGTAAATATTTTCCTTTGATTGGACGACTTTCAAAAGCAATGGGTCTTTATTCTTGCATTAAAACAGCACCAATTCCATTTCTTGAGGCATCACATTCCACAATAAAGTTTTTTGTGATGTCTAGCGTAGCTAATACCGATGCTTGGCACATTCCTCTTTAAGATGTTCAAAGGCTTTCTTTGCTTCTAGAGTCCAAGAAAATGCATATTTCTTCAGTAATATTGTTAGAGGTGTTGCTATTCTCCCATAATTTTTAACAAACTTGCGATAATACACTGTCAACCCGAGAAATCATCGCAAATGGTTTATGGATGTGGGGATTTTTTCCATTCCTTAATGGCTTTAATTTTTCTAGGGTCTACCTTAACACCTTCATGAGATACAATATGACCCAAATATTCCACCTATTGTACTCCAAAGAAACATTTGGAATTTTTTTCATATAATTATTTCTCCACCAATAGTTTGAGAACTCTATCAACATGTTGAACATGATCCCTCCAAGACTTGTTGTAGATTAGTATATTATCAAAAAATACTAACACAAATTTTCTAAGGGTTTGAAAATTGAATTCATCAAACCTTGAAATGTAGAAGGTGCATTGGTAAGGCCAAAATGCATGACCAAAAATTCATAATGACCCTCATGAGTTCTAAATGTTGTTTTCGGAATGTCTTCAATCTTCATTCTGATTTGATGATATCCTAAATGAAGGTCCAACTTGGTGAAGTAAATTGCTCCATGCATTTCATCCAATAATTCATCAGTGACAGGAATGGGAAATTTATCTTTAATAGTGAGCGTGTTGAGATCCCTATAATCCGGACACATGCGCCATGATCCATCCTTCTTATGCACCAATACTAGTCAAGCAGAGAAAAAACTTTGAATAGGTTGAATTATACCAACCTCTAGCATTTCTGCAACCATACGTTCAATTTCACTCTTTTGGGCATAGGGATATCTGTAAGGCCTGATGTTTGGAGGAACACTTCCTAGAATCAAATGAATAGCATGATCATGATCATGAATAGGTGGGAGGCCTTTGGGAGTATCAAATACCCTAAAATGATTGTATAAGACTTTTTGGAGATCTAGAGAAATAGATGATTTCGATGTGGGAACCTCTAGCGAACATAATTGTGCAATTATGCCACATTGTTCTTTCTTTAGGAGCTTTTTCATGTCTTTAGAGTTGATTATCTTTCCTGGTTTCCCTGTGATACCCCTTAATTCAACTTCCTTTCCTTCTGAAAAAAAAATAAAAATAAAAAAATAAAATAAAATAAATAAAAATAAAAATTATAAAATTATAAAAATAAATATAAATAAATAAATAAAATTAAATATAAATATAAATATAAAAAAATAAAGAAAATATATATATATATAGATAATAAAATAAATAAATCATAAAATAAAAATAAAATAAAATAAAATAATCAAGAAAAGTTCTTGAAAATTAAAAGCTATGGTACCCAAAGATTGTAGCCATTGGACTCCTAGTACAACATCAACACCACCCATTGGAATGGAAAGCGTTGGACTATTCAACACGTATTCTCCCATGGATAGCTTGATATTATGGCACTTTCTAGAGCAATTTATGGTTCCTCCATTTGCAACCATCACTTCACACTTTGGTGCTGGATATAGGAAGTAATTCAATTCCTTCAATATCTTACAATGAATAAAAATATTGGTACTTCCCGAATCAATCAACATTATTTCTTTTTTATTCTTGATATGTCATTCTATCTTGATAGTTTGAAGAGTGGTAATTCTGGCCAATTCATTACAAGATATGGTCGGATTCATTTCTTCTTTCTCTAGGGTTTTTTCCTAGTGTGTATCCTCTTCTTTTGATGTTTCTTGTTCATTTTCTTCTTCCTCTTCACAATCTATGTAAAATAATTTCTTCTCAACACACTTATGACCTTTAGTATATTTGCTATCACAACTGTAACAAATCCCTTTTGCTCTTTTTTCTTCTAATTTTTGTGGTGTTAACCTTGTAGGTTGTGGAAGGCTAGGGATAACAACACTTCCATCTTTATAGTTGTGATTGGTAGGCTTCCTTGTTTCCATAATTTTGTTGTCAGTTTTTCTTGTCAACCTGAATGCCTTCTCCAATGAATCAGATTCCCAAAGGCGAACCTCATGTTGGATGTTATCTTTTAAAGTCCCTATGAACAGATCAATCCTATACTCCTCCATAATATATTTTACCCTTATATTCAATTTTTGGAAGTCCTCAATGTGCTCCACGATTGAACCCTTTTGTTTGAGATTTATCAATTGGCTAAAAAAGGTGTTGCTTTTTGTATCCTCATAATGTGATATCATTTCTTCTATAAAAATTTCCCAATTGACAATTTGTTTATGAGAACAAAGACATCGATACCATACAAATTGATTGGGTTCCAAATATACAGTCGCAATGCGTACCTTTTGTGTGTTTTGCACATTATGGAGATCAAAATATTGTTCCATTTGTAGTATCCATGTTACGGGATCCTTTCCATCAAACTTCCTCATATCGATCTTTGGAACATGGTGGGTATTCAATACAATGTTAGAGTCTATGAAATCATTCTAACATTTCTTTATTCTCATCATGAGTTTCCTCTACTACATTTTCGTCATTAGGAAGCATTTATTTAGCAATTGTGCCAAACCTCCTTTCAAAGCTTCCATGTCTTTCTTCAAATATTCAATGTTTACTCTAAACCATCCATATTAGCTTCCATGCCTTTATTTAAAACCATCCATCTTAGTTTCTGTTACTTTTTGTTAGAGTGAAATTTATTGCACTTGGTCTCGTAATTTTGATATATCATGTTTCATTTCTTCCTCTCCTTCATGAGTCATGCTAGAGCTTTCAGGTTACTTACTAGGTGTTTCCATTTTCTTTATTTGGGGCATCAATTAATGATAAATATGCTTCATTGTGCTCTTTGAATCACTTCAAACAAATTTTTCAAACCAAACTTATGCAAAAACAATTAAAAAGACTACACAACTTTTTTTCTCTTTGTAGGAGCTCGATATTGAATATGTTGTATGTCTGTAATTCAGATCTCCAAGGTGTGAAATTTCGTCCTGTGATAGCCCTCTGTGTCCTCTTTCTAACCCCACAATTCTGATCGAGATTGGATTCTCTAAGAAAGAGTTATGTCAAATCTCCCATGATGACATGTGTCACTGTTTCGACCTTCAGACCTAAAAACGATACACAGAAAACTATAGTCTGTACTCTTTCTGTAACTGTTTACGAAATTTCAATTTGATGCTCAGAGAAAAAGTTATAATGGTTTTCCCAAGGTGACATGTTTTAGATAAAATTCAAGAGCCTACAAAAGCCCTAACTTCCTCAGTTCATATCTCCGAAAATATATCGAGACAAGATTTAAAATTTGGTCCCAAGGTTCATCACGATTTCGAGTCAATTTATTTTTATTTCAACTTCTGAAGCTTCGTAGAAAAAAAGTTATAGTGAAAATTCCACGATGACATGTTTGAAGCAGCGAAACCCTAGAATCCAAACCTCTAATACCAATTGTTATGCAACCATCTCACAAAATAGAAGAATGAGATAGATCAACGACTTCAAAAGTAGCCTCTTTGAGGGGGAAACCTCCTTTAAATTACACAAATGAATTCTTGGATGATACAAATGACAAGACCTCATTTCTATATATAGGAGTCTAATGGGTCATAATATAATCAAAGCCGACATAACAATAATATTGTAAGGGCACAACAATAATAATAGTGGGCTTCTATGGGGCACAATAATAACAATATGGGGACAAAATGGGCACAACAATAACAATAAGGGGCTACAATAACAATAATAATAAGGGAATGCACTAGTATTATAGGGACCTAACAATGTATCATTGTCGTAGGGGTCTACCATTGACTCTATAGAGTCCTTCAATTCTAAATCCTAGGGTGAATGCATCGCTCATGCGAGATTCTGAAGGCAGAGTGAGGACCTTTCCCCTTATGAAGGAAACTCTCATTCATTTGTCTTCCATAGTATATATAGATACAATGTTCTTCTTTAGACCTAGAACATACATCACATCATGAAGAAGAACTATTTCCCCATAGTCCAAATGAAATTTGACAGAACCAAAGCCCTTCACTGGATATGTAGAGTTGTCCCCAATGATGATCTTTATATTTTTCTCCCTCTCAACTAGATTTGAGAGGAATTCCCGATATCCATAGAAATGTCTAGAAGCCCCACTATCTACCAACCATCATAAGAATCGGGAGGAGAGGGACTAGAGAGAGAAGAAATAAGAGTATATTTAGATAGAGTAGATACTGAATTATTTCCATAATGGAGTTCCTTGACCTCTTTTGAGGATGATGGCCTTCTTCACGATCATCAACAACATCTCTTCTCCTCTTCTTCTATCATTGAACCTGTTGTTGTTAAAGCCACAATTGTTGTTGTAATTGGACATTGGAGCATTCTCATTTTCTAGGCAACCTTTGGAAAAGTGTCCATACCTATGGCACTTGAAACACTCAAATTTGTCCTTCTTAAATCTTCTTTGAAAGTCTCTAGATGTTGGATTTCTTGAATTAGATGGGCCTCCTCTTCCTTTCCTTTTCTTGTCCTGAGCAACAAATGTGGAGGGTTCTCCTTCTTCATGTTTTTGAATCCTCCCTCTAGAGATCATCCTAGATTCTTCTTGAGTACATTTTCCAACTAGCTCATCAAATGTCGAAAATTTTTCATTGTTGCTTATAGTGGTGATGAAGGTTTCCCAAATAGGAGGAAGGCCTTGAAGAGTGACTAGCATCAACTCTCTATCAGATATAGGATCACTAGCAGTATACAATTGATCCATTAATTGGGATATCCTCATTACATAGGATTGCACAGATTCCCCCTTGTTCATCTTAATGTCCTTGAGTTGATTCTTCAAGGAGAGAATATGATTCAAATTTTTGACCTCATAACTCCCAACTAGATTATCATAGATGTCCATAGACTTATTCAATTTTCCAACATAAGTAAGCAAATTATCTTTCAAATAATAAATAAGAATTTTCTCGGATTTGAGCTCACCTTTCTTATATTTGGACTTGGCAACAGCTGGAGCATTTTCCGATGGCTCAGGTATTTTTCCTTCCACATATTCCAAGGCATCATTATCATCCAATAGGACTTCCAACCTAATCTTCCAAGCAACAAAATTAGATGAGTCACCCATATTCTTTGTATCCTTGAAGTAAGAGGTAGACATATTGACCAAGTCAAATAAGCTCATTTAGCTTCTTCCAAATATGATTGCTTCAAAGGTTATTGTTTTAGTCTCTTGTCTCCTTAGGCTTGTCTTAACTTAGCTCTAATGCCATGTTAATTTCCCACTGTTCTATGCTAGAACAATCACTTAGCCCAATTATTTTTTTAATTAAAAATCACTTTCAAATCAATTTAATCTTCTAACAACAATGAGAAATTATAGATAGAATAGTAAATCCAAGGTAGTAGAAGACAACCAAAACATGAGACAAGAGAGACACAA
Source organism: Pinus tabuliformis (assembly GCA_031772625.1). NCBI lineage: Eukaryota > Viridiplantae > Streptophyta > Pinopsida > Pinales > Pinaceae > Pinus > Pinus tabuliformis. The sequence continues at coordinate 912,981,095 of CM062804.1, forward strand.
TATTTAGTCAAAGACTAGGGAAAAAACCCCACAGGGGGAAAACCCTTCAAAATTCTTCATCTATTAGATTGTCATCAAATGTTTAGCAGAGACATACACCATTCCAATTCATCAATACAAGAGTCAAAGATCAACAAATTTGACTATCTAAATCTACTAACCAATATCCAATGAGAGATGAGCCCAAAAGTCAAATACAATCCAAAGTCAAAGTCTACAATTTTTTAGTAAAGTCAACATCAATCAAAGATGCCTTAACCAATCAATGTTCAGCAGTCAAAGTGTCTCCATAGTAGCTCATTCAACGACCAAGGAACTCAGCCTCCTTTGCTGGTCAAAGTCAATTCAAAACAATCCTAAAACAACTTGGTCAAAGGAGTGAGAATCCCTATGGTCAACTTCATATTTCTGTGGTCAAAGTCAATGGTTAATAATAATCAAAGTAGCCTAGAAAACCTCGCTCTATTTTTCAAACAACTCGACCTTCCAAAATAGATAAATTCCCAAGTCAAATGAAGTCAAACAAGCTCCAAGATCAAGAAGTCAACGTTGGTCAGCATCCCAAAATAGAAGATGATTTTAATCAAGAGAAAAACCATTCCTCTCCTTCACATGTGTGAAGATAGACCTGAAATTTTAGAATTATATGAACCAATAAATGAATAGAAGATGTGTGATGTGATGTCTAAATGAGGTTGCCTTGATGTGTATTTATATACTTATTTGGAGACCCAATTTTGTCTTTAGGTTGACTCTTGTGGGTTTTCAATTAAAAATAATATTTTTCCTTGGCCAAATTAAATTCTTCCAAGGGAAAAGAGGGTCTTCTCCAGATGAGGAAGGTTGTAAAAAGGAGGGAATTTGTCCCTGAGCTACCAAATTAACACTCCCTCTCAGTTAGGGATAAATTTCTGGCTACATCATGAATCTCATCTCAAGCATATCGTCATCACCATCACAAAATCAATACATGTCTCATCTATTCTCCTCTGTTGAACACTCTCGAATCTAAAGAAGAAGAATCATCATCATAGGGGAGCTCAAGCTACCACCCTATATCCAAGGACAATAGGCAGGATAACCCTTGGAAAAGCAAGGGATATTCCTCCTCCTCCTCTTGTTGAGAAGAAGGATGATGATTGTCGACCTTCTAGATGGCCCCTCTATGCCTGAGCTAGAGTAGGATGTTTTTGATGATCCCATGGAACCTATGGAACCCTTGAATCCTCCTCCATGTTATTCCCCTTCCAGGAAGAGACCAATTTGGCTTCATGATACTGAACAGGATATTGAAATACATGTCGTTGCTAGAGGAACCTTTAGAGAAAGAAAGAATCCATGTTGTTACCAGGGGTATGTTGTAGCTATGAGCTCCATCATTCAATATGAGCCTCCCACTTTTGAAGAAGTAATGAAAGAGTAGGTTTGGAAGGATGCCATGGAAGAGTATGAATCCATTATGAAGAATGATGTGTGGGATGTTGTTCCAAGACCCAAAGGAAAGTCTGTCGTGACTTCAAAATGGCTATAAAAGATCAAGCATGGAGCTAATGGAAGTATTGAGAAATATAAAGCAAGGTTTGTGGCTAAAGGTTTCTCCCAGAAAGAGGGAGAAGAATATGATGATATATTTGCACCAGTTTCCCGTTTTACCATTATTAGATCTATTGTTTCCCTTGCTTCTAGTTAAGGATGAAATCTTCACCAGATGGATGTCAAGATTGAGTTTCTTCATGGCATACTTCAAGAAGAGGTATTCGTTGAGAAACCATTGGGATTTGAAATACAAGATAGGAATACTCATGTTTTCAGGTTGAAGAAGGCATTATATGGTTTGAAGCAAGCCCCCGGAGTTTGGTATGCCCACATTGATAGTTACATGGTGAAGCTTGGATTCACGAGAAGAAATGTTAGCCTAGTCAAACTTTATCTATAGGATCAATAAACCTCTCTACGTGTGTATATTTTCCCTTGCATTGTGGGCTTGTAACTCCCTCTTGAGGGAATGCTTCCTTTCTCAAAGGGACACTTCACTTGAGTTGTGTATAAATATGCAACTCAAGCTATTATTTGTATAATATCATCCTATTATCTTCTCAAACTCTCTATAAAGTGTTTCATGCCTAAGAGTACCTATAAGTTTGGATTTCTCTTATGCTTGGCATTTATTTCCATTGTGTGGATATGTGCATTTCTTATGCAACACACTTGTACTTGGGGAAATTTATGTCTCTCTCTTTCTCTAATGCACTAGGTTTATCTCCCTTTAGCTTTGAGGCATTGCAGAATTTTGGTTTGTTTTGTTCTATTTAACGTAGGTTTTAACCATGTATAATTTAATTCTACACACAAATTCTTAATTAAAATTAAATAAAATTAAAATTAAAAAAATAAATAAATTTTAAAAAAAATAAAATAAAATAAAAATCATGGAAAACACATACATTAACACAAAGATTTTATTCTAGAAACCCAACCTCGGAAAACTAACAATATTTTTCAATATATTCTTCTATACAATACTATATATATATATATATATATATATGAACCATCAATCCATTTACTTTGGATTAGAATATAATTATAGTTCCTCAACCAAAACTATAAAACCTTGGGGAAAACCACCATGTGCCACAAAAGCACTTTTAACAAAAAATGTGTACCAAAAATTGTCAAAAATGGATGCAAAAAAACCACCCAATTTTTTTTGGTGGTGGGCTACACCTAAACCCCCATAGAGGGGGGATTCTACCCGCTTGTGAAACCTTAGAGTAGGGAAGCTTCATCCCCCCTTGTGACCCCCTCGCTACACCCGATGTAGCATACAACACATGATTATAGTCGTGCAAATAATATAAGAGATACCCAACATTCTCCCACTTGTTTTTTTTGCACATAGGGGATAGCAAGAGCACATGTTCAACAATACAAAGAAATAATGCATGTTGTTTCTATACACCAAGAGAATTTTTAAATGCTCATAGATTTTCAATAATGAATTTGCAAAATTCTTCAAAGTGTCCACCCTTTCCAATAACACTTTCTTGTTTTCAATCGTATCTCTCATGAAATGATATTAAACATCAATATGCATTGTCTTCAAATGATAAGTTAGATTATTTGCCAAGAAGATTTCACATTGAATATCACAATCTATCCTTACAACTTGTTATTACCAACCCAATACCTGAACACAATCTATGTAATTGTATTGCTTCCTTGCTTGCATAAGTGGTTGCCATATATTCAACTTTTATATTTGAGAGTGTCACTAAGGTTGTTTCTTGGTCATCAAAGTAATTGTTCCTATAGATAGATTAAACACATATTCACTTGTAGATCTTCTTGTAATGTCCTCGATATATTACTTGGCCCAAAGGACGAAGTAGCATATCAATCATTGTAGCCTATAGTCCTGGGTGAAGGGGAAAACCCCAAAATACCCAATGTTTGGGTAAGTTTGGGACAGTTTGGGAAAAAAGCCCAAAGTTGTGGTTTGATGTGACCTTCACTCGATTAATTAAAGAGAAAATCCCCCTCAAGGAAATCTATAAATACAAGAGGTTGAGAATATTTTAGGCATCACTGGTTTGGATCATTCATCTCTATTTTTCTTAGAGCTTGAGGCTTTAAGGGTTTTAAGAACCCATCTCTCTCCTTGGACTAGTTTCAGTGGAGCTAATCCCACCATACCTAGTCACTCTTATTTTTCTTTTCTATTAGTTTCTTTGTTCTAGAAACAAGGACTTAATTATTGGAAGGAGTAACAAAGTAATTGAGAACTATCTAAGGCAAAGAAATATCTAATCACCCTAAAAATGGACAAGTCTCTCTGAGGGAAAATTATGGGCATAAAACATTTATTCTGAGATATTCGCACCCCTATTTTACTAAGGCTTGACGTCACTCCCTGGATGAGGCCTTCTGCTTAGTTTATGTGAAATCACTTTGGAACAGTTCGTTACTCTGTAACAAGTTTGTGTTGTACCATCGCAACGTTTGTCAAATGTCTGAGGAAAATAGAAGCTGAATCGTGGGGTAGATCGAAGTTCTGGGCAGTTTTCTTATCAAACGAATTATTTTGAGATAGGATGAAGCCCTACTTGAATTTCGATCATTCAAGTGGTTAGCTCTAACTCGTAAGTAGATCCGAAATTACCCAAAGAATCATTTGATTCATGACACATTGAGACAAAGGGTTTATGAGTTTTTATTTGTTGGTAAACCTTGTGTTGAAACTTGCTTGCAAGATAGAATCTTTGAACATGATAATCGTGTGTGACTAATATATATGTTTCCTTATAACATTTACTTCATTAATTCATGTCATCAAGCAATTATACAATCAAATACATAAATAAAGATAGATATCATAATGCACAAGAGAGCCAGAGGCTAGGGCAAAATCCACTAGGGGAAAACCCATCAACCCTTTCCTTATAGATTCTTCGTCAACAAGAGAAACCCAAGTCAAGCTAACTAGTGATCCAAGTGCCAAGTCATCCCTCCAAACTCTATCATGTTTTGTCAATAAGATAGTCAACCAATCTGCCACATGTTTGTCCTTAGATGCCTCATCCCACAGTGCTTTAGGTTTCTCACATTACACAGGAATAATAGTCTTCCTATAGCTCATATTCCACTAAGATGGAAGTCTTCCTGAAGCTCGTATTACATAGAGATGATGGTCTTTCTGAAGCTCACATTACACAAAGCAAATTATGTCTAGGTGTCTTGGATCCAAAGAAGTGTAGTCCAACAAAAATCTCATATCCATAGAGGTATAATGTCGCTAAAAACTTTGATCCACATAAGTTATGATCATAGAAGTATAATGTTCAAGAAACTTGCATGTCACGGAGAGAGAATATGCCACAAAATATTATATAATTACATAATTATAGTGCCATAGAGATCTCGTATACCACAAAAGAGTAGCTTCGAATTGTCTTCCACAAATGAGATCCAAATTGGTTGCTAAAAGATGGAGAATATATGCCAATATATAGTTCTCCATTCATGTGAAGAGACACATACTTTGGGCAAGCCAACTTGTCTTTCTGTAGGTTTGATTTGGCAAATTGGAGAGACAAATGATGCTTTTCAAAAATTCAAATTTACTTCTTTTACAAGGATCATGAAGAACATGCCCTTTTACATTTTTCTTTTGACAAAAAATAAAGCATGAAGAACATGCTAGAAAATAATATTTTTTTTCTTTTTTTGTTTTTACATAAAATACGTATTGATATAATGACAATTATGAAGACCAAACCTAGTTACAATTCCAACACTCCCTCTTAACTAGGGAGGTATTCATAATGACTCATCAGGATATTCTCAAGTTGAAGACTTTTATAAGAAAGGATCTAGATTGATAAGCATTGTTGATGATAACATCACCATAACCAACATTGTCAAAATACCAAGGCCTTGAAAGATAAGTTTTTTCTCTCCACAAGATCAGAGCATAATGTTGGGAGAAATTCAATAAGACAACATCGCCTCTCCAAGACACATACTCCACCTAAGTTCACCAAAGTATTTCCTCCCAAGACCATTTCCTAATCCATTGTCACAATACTTGACATAAGGAAATATCAGTTCCCCAGACCATTCTTATACCAGATCAATGTACTTGACTTAAAATTGTTAGTCTTGGTCATAATACATGTCTCAAGAATGTCAGTCCATGATTCTTATCCAAACCACCATTCCCCCTATCCATGTTCATGTACTAGAATTATGGTTGTTAGTTTGGTTGTAGTACATGACACATGGAGAACAAGTTGTCCAACCTCACTCCCTCTCAATCTAGGAGTAGAAATACAAAAGCCCAAGCTTGTCTTGGAAGTATTCATACTTCCCTTACATCAACTTTTTGTTTATCTGTGGAGATCCATTGTAGCTTTTCAACTCCTATCTGCACCATACTCTCGAATCATAAAGTGCTTTGACCTTCCATGATAAATTGGGTTCTCTAAAAATATTTATAGGGCATTACGATCAAATTGAGCACGTCGTCAAATATTATATCAAACGTTTTACAAAGCCAAATTGCTTCACAAATAATTGTACAAACTTCCATATCTTCTACCTCTGCAGTGCAACAGAATATTGCTTCATGCTCTTCCAAGAAACCATACCATATCCAAACCATCAGTAATATCTCTACTCATTATCAGTACTACCAACCCAATCGATGTATCCTCAAGTATCGAGTTGTAGTGTAAGATCCTTCATTTCAAATTCTTCTTCCAACTCTCTCTAAAGTCAATATTTCTTCCTTTGACCCTTGAATCCATCTTTCCCAAAATACGAATTCCTCTTTAATCATGAGGCTCCTTTTCAAAATCCTAGGATAACTTTTCTCACTGAGGAAATCGTCTTAACATGATCGTCCCACTCTTACAAGGAGAACCTTTTTGCTTCATTCTACAATCAATCAAGGCATACTTTAAGTTTCCATCTCTTTAGTTATTCTTCTAGTCCACATGTAGAAAGTCTTATTTGTTTTAGTTGTTTCTTTTGTTGCCAATGTTTGGGCAACTCTTTTCATTGACTTGTAAACCTTATTAGAAGGCTATGGAAGAACAAATACAATTAAGCAAAATACATAGATAAGAGACTATATAAGGACAATAACAACAATAGAAATTAAAGAAATGAGATACAGACTGCTTATCTTTTGAGAAAAGAATTAGCTCCTTAATCTTGTACTTCTTGTAATCATATTTTCTCTCACATTAGTGTGATGTCAATTATGTCATTATTAAGAGCTAGGTCTTCTTCTTTCAGCATAAACGATTAGTTCTAGGGTTTTTTTTCCTAGGATTTTCTTAGTTTAGACTTTTGCTAGGGTTTACAAACCCTAGATGCTTCAATATTCAACGTCTTCAAGACCTGTAAACTTTCAAATTGTAAGTTCTACATGTATACTAATGTGTTAGTTACAAACCCTAGAAATGTTATTGACAAGCCTTTTATACATGAGATGGAGTTCATTGATTATCTAACTTTGATCATAAAACTTAGTTTTCATATGCAAGGAAAGGATTTAAATGCTTATGAGAGCAACACCTAATATATTGATTAAGTCTTTCTCCTAAAGAGAGGACTCAACTTCTTATAAAATATATTAGCTTATACTTCATGATATTTCCTAAATGTGATCTCTTCATACCTTAGAAATTTAGCATTCCATAGGCTTTTAAGATTAAAAATCTCTGAGATCATTATTTGCAAGAGAAATTTAGAATTATGAATAAATTTTGAGATCAGAAGAAAAACAAAGGATTATACGTAGCTCATCAACCTTACTCTTCAACCTTACCTATCCAACCTTACACTTTGTTTGTAATAGAGATCAGCTACAAAAGATCGACCCTTTTCATCGAGTTATGGTCCTTTTCGTATCATCATGTAACTTCAGTGTTTGGATCAATCTTTGATAGCCTCATATCGAGGCTCACCATTTGAATGCCATTATAGACTTAAGTCTCCAATGACTTCTAATTTTACCACAATGTCTTGAAATAGTATTATATCTTTTAAAGGGGCTCATACATGCCTACACACTGACACTGTAGCATAATTTTGTCACAAGCTTTGGCCTCAATCAGATATCTATGATTAGAGTAGGTTTTACTTCACTTGTACTTGATGCCTTCCACCACAGAGATTGTAGACCTGAATTTTATTACTTCAAGACTTCGTATATCAGCTTCAAATATAATCATTCACAGAGATGCATTCATCAAATTGACTTGAATTAGCTCTCCGTAGAAGAATGCAAAATTAGATGCCAAACGATGGAGCATGTGTGTTAATATATAAATTCTTCCTTTATTCAAAGCAACCATCCTTCATTTATTGCTCTGAACTTCACACCACTTGAATGCCTTGTCATTTTAGTGGCATGCTTAACATTGATACTACAACTTCAAATTGGATTCCATAATAGAGAGGCTCGATTTAACTTGGATTACAAATCATATTTCAGAAAAACAAGGCTCACATCTTCACAACTTAGAGCTTAGATTTTAGACTCCTTCCTCAGATCTTAGATAGATGCTACAAGTTTCATATTAAGCTCAGAATGGTGCTTAGAACTTTGGACTAGATTTGGACCATAAAAGAAATTCATACTTCCAAGTGTAATGAGACTGCTACTATGAATATTACTGTGATGATATCCTACCTTTAGAGACTCCTACGACTTGAATTGATCTTATCCTTGCCATTCTTCCATTCAAATGTTGTTTGGATACCATATCATAGAGATGAGGTTTTTTATTACAAATTTTGGACAAACTTCAGATTTGTTATAACTTGGATCACAATTCTTATAACATAGTTTCTTCATTTGTGCAGTTCTTTATCATATCCATGTAAGGTTCTATAGACATTTGGCCTCAGATCCACAATTGTTCACAAAGAATTAGGTACCTTTCCATAGTAGCTAGATGCCACAGGTCTGCAAGATAACACGTGACTTTGTTTTGCTTTTAGGATTTCCATATATTCTTGAGAGAGGGGAGTAACAAGAGTGTTGCCAATGATCCCAACACTGCTTCTTCAATCCTAGATTTGATACCATGTTGAAATTCATTTTCAAAATATAATTTCTAAACATGATAATTACTTTTGACTAATATATATGTTTCCTTGTAGCATTCACTTCATTAAGTCATGTTATCAAGCAATTATATAATCAAATACATAAAGAAAAATAGACGTCATAGTGCAAAACAGAGAGGAGACACCATAAATTAGGCTAGAGGCTAAGGCAAAACGTACAAGGGGAAACCCATCAATCCTTTCCTTATAGATTCTTTGTCAACAAGAGAAATACAAGTCCTTGGGATGCCTCATCGCACAGTGCTTTAGGCTGCTCACATGCCTATCCTTGGATTCCTCGTCCCACGGTACTTTAGGTTAATGCTCACATTAAACAGAAATAATAGTCTTCATTTAGATCATACTCCACATAGATGGTAGTCTTCCTGAAGCTTGCGTCACATAGAGATGATGGTATTTTTGAATCTCGTATTACATGGAGGAAATTATGTCTCAGGTAACTCAGATCCACAAAAGTGTAGTCTCACAGAAAGCTCGGATCCATGGACGTATAATGTCACAGAAAACTCAGATCCACAGCAATGATGATCACAAAAGTATAATCCTCGGGAAACTTGCATGTCACAAAGAGAGAAGATGCCATGGAAATCTTATCATTATAAAAGTATAGTTCCATAGAGAAATCGTATACCACAGAAGAATAGCTTTAAATTGTCTTCCATAGATGAGAACCAAATTGGTTGCCAAAAAATGGATAATAGATGCCAATATATAGTTGTTCATTCAAGTGAAGGGACACATCCTTTGGGTAGGTTGACTTGTCTTTTTGGAAAGCTGACTTGAAAATTGGAGGGACAAATGACGCTTTTCAAAAATTCAAATTTGCTTCTTTTACAAGGGTTACAAAGAACATGCCCTTATACATTTTTCTTTTGACAAAAAATAAAGCATGAAGAACATGCCAGAAAATAATATTTTTTTTCTTCTTTTGTTTTTACATAAAATACATGTTGATACATTGACAATTATGAAGACTGGACTTAGTTACAATTCCAACACCTTGAAGTCCGATGGGGGAGGTAAATTGTGCTCTTGTATAGTGTCTAAAGGCCATGCAAAGTTCTGATCCAACCATATCAAGGCCCTCTGAGGAAGTTTGTAGGCACTAAACTGAATTGGACAAGTTCTTGAATGAAGTTGCATTCAGATAGAGAAAATTAGTAGTCCTACGCTAGTTAAGAAGGGTTCTTCTAGAGCTACAAACTAGTTAGAATACCTTGGGTCTAATACAATAGTTTAATATGTTGGATTAGAATTTGTGTTGAGCTATACTGTTAAATCTTAGATTATATTGTTATTGTGGATTTGCTACAACACTATGTTGGAAGTTTATTATGTTATTGGGTTGACATAGATTGTCATTGATGTCAATATGGCAATATTCAAGGAACTAGAGGAAGCAAACAGATCCATCAGAGGAAGAAAACAGAGCCAGAGGAAGCAAATAGAGCCATCGGAGCAATGGAGGAAGCAGATAGAGCTATCGGGAGCTATCGGGAGCTATCGAAGCAATGTATGCCACAAAAGGGTCATATGCATGCAAAGGCGCATATATACATATATATCGGAGACAGTGATAATCGACGGGTTCGATTGTGTGCCACTACCCAAAACCCCCGATTGCGATATATATATATATATGGGGACCCACGGAGCCGAACGAGTTATAGCAACAACCCTATATAATATCGCGTCCATCATATCGGGTGTCATGTATCGCATACATTGTAAAGCCTTGTCACTCCCACAAGCGCTGATTGTGATTGCAAGACCGAACCTGATGCAACATTAAAATTGACTTAATGGTATATCGCGTCTGCTATGTCGGAAATGGCAATTGCAAGTTATAAAGGGATGGCGCGATATGCTATGACTGTTGATTGCGATTTCACTACGGACCCGATGCAAGTATAGATGAGGATGCAATGAATTTGAAGTCTGCCTCTTTAACAGTTTCGCCTGTTTTTGCTCATATTTCCTGTGTATTTGAATATTTGGCTTGCGCGGGTTTTGGAGGCAGAAATACATTAAGGAATGCTCTCCATAGTTCAGCAGGCTGAACTAACGTCGATTGCGATTGTGATTAGGACGTGGCATGTCCGCTAAACAAAATAGCCTCTGTGGATGCCTGTTATCATTGAAAAAATGGGGCTCTATTACAATTTTTAAAACATAGCAACCGAAAAGCCAGGAAGCTGAATGGAAATCCAGTGTAGAGGAAACCGAAAAGCCAAACCATTGGAGAAGAGGGAAGCCAAAGGACAAGCCAGCGCAGAGGAAGCTGAAGCAAGCACAGAAGAAACTAAAGAGTTAGTGGGAAGTGGAAACAAACAGTCAAAGGCATCAAGAATACAAAAAAAAAAACAAGGAAGTGTGTGTGCGAAAAATCAGTGTGAGAGGAAGCTGAAGTGCAGGCAGAGGGAGCAGAGGCAGGAGAGACAGGAGAAGCAGGAGGACAGGAGTGAAGTGGAAGCTTAGTGGGTTTGGGAGCATAGAACTATAGCAAAACAGTTTATACCATGTTTAGGTTGAAGCCCACGGGGTTGGAGCCTCAGAACTGAAAGGACTAGAATCCTTGGGAGTTGGTGCTACTAGGTGAAAAACTATTGCCTTGGAAGAGCAGAGTTGGTGCTCTGGAGGTTGGAGCCTCACAAAAGTCCAAGTTGGTGCTTGGCAACTGATTACAACCAATTATATATTGTATTTATTTCATTGCACTGTTTGTGTTAATAAAAGCAATTATTTCAGCTATCCATTTCTGTGTTCCATATATATATGTCTTGGTGATAAAAAGAACAATTAATAAGAAACATTGATTCACCCCCCCCCCCTTCATTATTTCCAACAATTGGTATCAGAGGCGGCTTCTTCATATTAGCCTAACAGCTTGAAGAAGGATGCATAGCCATGATGAGAAATCACGAAGCATCAGGAAGACCTCCTCTGTTCAATGGCACTAACTTTGGTTTCTGGAAAAAGAGAATGCCCTACTACTTAATGTCTCTTGGACTTGAAGTCTGGAATTTCGTTCAAAATGAGTACCAAATTCCTCCCACTCTTCCAACAGATCAAGAAAAGAGGAAAGCCTACATTGCAAATTCAAAAGCCTTGAACTCCATCATTAGTGGAATCACTGATTCCGAGTTCACAAAATTCATCAATTGTAACTATGCCAAAGAAATGTGGGATAAGCTAGTTGGTTTATACGATGGAGATTCAAAAGTCAAGAAGGCAAAGCTTCAGACTCATAGAAGGCAATTTGAAAGTCTGAAGATGGAAGACGAAGAAGATATTTCATCGTACTTCCTCCGAGTAGCCAAAGTGGTCAACTCCCTTAAAGGATTGGACGAAAAGATTGAAGAAAGTACCATTGTTCAAAAGGTATTAAGATCTCTTCCAGACAGATTTGACTCCAAAATAAGCGCCATAGAAGAAGCAAAGGATCTAGATACCCTGAATATGGATGAACTCCATGGAATCCTCACTACCTATGAGATGAGGAAAGGTGGCCCAAGCTCCAAAGATGCAGCATTCAAGGCTTCAAAATCAAAGAAGGGGAAAGAAAGGAATGACTAGTGATGACTCCGATGTGGAATTCGAATTGCCTCAATTTGTACGAAAGTTGAAGAGAGGATCTAAGCTAAAAGGTAAGTACCCTCTTATCTGTTTCAAATGTGGAAAAATAGGTCATTATGCTGCAAAATGTCCTCATAAACATGACAGTGATGATGAAGGAAATTCTAAAAGAAGGGTATACAAAAAGAAAGGGACCAATAAGAAATTATTCTCTAAGCAGGATGAGTCTGATGAGGATGAATTTGTAGTCATCAAAAGGAAATCAGATGAGGAAAGTGATCATGATGAAAGCCAAGAAACATTATTCATGGCATTCACAAATGAAGATTACTCAGGGCTAGAAGGAAATGTAGATGAACTGTTAAAAAGTGTCATTGAAGAAAATGAGAAATTACGAAATAAAATCATTTCTCTCAAGGTAGAAAATGAGGAAACAAGAAGAAGAGAAGATCTCTTGGAAACAAAGCTAAAACAAAAAGAAGAGACTTGTGAAGAACATGAAGCCGAAATAGTATCTCTGAGGAAGGAATTGGAGCAAGTCAAAAAGGGTTGGAAAAGCTCTCAAATACTTGAGACTATCTTGAAAAATCAAAAACCTCAACATGAAAAGTCTGAAATAGGATATAAAGGAGAATCTTCAAGAACTAAGAACAGTTGAAAAGCTATGTCGATGCACTTTCCAACAACCCAAAAGAAGAAAAAATATGTCATCAAAGGTGCATTCTAGATTCAAAGAATGAAGAGAGAATAACTCCAAAGAAGAATATGGATTCGAATCATGGATAATATAGTAAATACAAACCAGTATTCCATCAAAGGCCCATCTCAAATCCAAAGAATGAAGCGGGATTAATTCCAAGGAAGGAAATTCAATCAAACCGTGGCTACTACAACAGGTACAAAACTATTTTTCTTGGACATTGTTTTCATCGTAAAAACTTTGGTCATCAAGCCAGACATTACATGGCTCGCCAGAGTGAAACACCAAAGCTAAAGGATCAAATAATCAAACCATATGCCCCCAAAAGGCAGGGACAAATCAAAACCTTCAATTCGTTTGATCCCTTGACCAAATTTGATCTAATTTTCTCATTATGCTACAATAATGGACACTATGAACAAAACTACCCACTCAAAAGGAGAAAAGCAAGTAGTGAGAATCCCAACATGGATAAATGTGGCCTAGCTCTATATGCTCAAAATAATGAAAATCATTGGTTTGTGGATAGTGGGTGCTCCAGACACATGACAGGGGACAAAAGGAAGTTTGACTCATTGAGCAAAAAGGAAGGAAATGTGTCCTTTGGAAGTGGATCTGGCAGAATTATGGGAAAAGGGACTGTTACCCTCATCAATGGAAAAAGATGCTCTGCTAGTAGACAGGCTCAAACACAGCCTTCTGAGTGTCAGCCAGATCTGTGATCAACGACATAATGTTGTCTTTAGCACCAAAGACTGTGAAATAAGGAACTCCTCCTCAAGGGAACTTGTGGCGAAAGGGGTGAGAACACCAGACAACATTTACATTCTGAACAAGATTCAAGAAAATAAATGCTACCTGAGTCAGACAGATGAAAGTTGGTTGTGGCACAAGCGACTTGGACATACAAGCTTCGAAAATCTTATCAATATCAGGAAGACTAAAGCTGTACGAGACATTGTTAAAATTGGCAACTAGGGCCAAACTCCATGTGGGTCACCTTATTCATGGCTGATAATATTTTTTCCTAGATTCCTCTCATCGATAGGTGTAAGATTGATCTAAAGATCATCCAATTCCGATAAGTATTTATGGGGATATGAATTCATTTTGATTATGGAATAATTATCAAGTCGACCAGCAACTCATGTAGGCTTAAAAGCCCAACAAACGCATCTATTCATCATCAACATTTGTATATAAATACAGGAGGTCTTTTCCTCATTTGGACACACATTAATCATCACATCTCTCTCTCTCTCTGGTGCACGGCGAAATCTTGCATTGGTGCACGGCGAAATCTTGCACTGGTGCGCGGCGAATCTTGGACTGGTGCACGGCGAAATCTTGGACTGGTGCATGGTGAACAACTCACCGGTGGAAACTTGACAAGTTCGATCTAGGGTCTGCTGCCCTAGTTTAGGGCTGATCTAGGGTTTGCTGCTACTGATATAAATCAGATCTTTGTACTATTTCTCTCTGCTAAATTATTGAAGATAAAAGAAGATTTGATCAAAGGGTTTCCCCATATTGGGGTTTGTCCCTAGCTAGCTGCCACATCTTGTGTCTCTTGTCTTGGCTTGTTTTCTGTCAATCGTTTAATGATCTATCTGCACTTTACTTAATGTACATGTGATTGCTAATATGTGGATAATAATGAGAAAAAGAAGTAAACTGCTCTAAGCATAGAACATACCATAATTTAACATGGTATCAGAGTTGAGGTGAAGACAAAGCCCGGGCAAGAGCAAGAGAAATCGCCGAAGAGAAGATTGGCAGGCTATCCAAAAAGAATTCATGGGGTCCTCAACACACTTCCCTGCTGAAGACAAGCTCCGTGAGAAGTCTGACTACCACAGATGGAAGATGTCTCTCGATCCAACATTAGAAGAATAGGAAGTGTTGGACCATGTGAAAGGCGGAATTGTTGAGCCTCCATCAAATGCATATGTTGCTGCTAGGAACAAATGGACCTAAGGGTGGAAGAAAAAAGACGATGTTACATCTGTGATAAAGTAGGTTACTATGCAAGGGAGTGCCCTGATAGAAGGGTCTTACACCGGGACAATGATCAAAATCCCTCTCATGGCAATCAAAGGAATGGCAAATCTAATAGCGGAGGTAAAAGGAGTGCTAGAAATCAAGGAAGAGGAAAACCATTCAAGAAGGCTAGAAATTCTAGGTATGAATCTAACATTGTTGACAATAAACAGGATAAATATTATCTACTAGTTGCTCTATCTACCTTTGCTCCTCCGAACTCGCTTGGAAATTAGCTTACTAATAGTGGTGCCTCAAGGAACTTCACTGGTTACAAAGAAGTTCTCCATACTCTGATAGAGAAAGAAACTAACCTGGAAATTGTCCTTGGAGATAATATGAAATATCCCGTGAAAGGTGTACGCTATGTCTCTCTTAAATTGAATCAAGGCAATATGATCCACTTACAAGATGTATTACATGTACCTGACCTCAAAAAAAACCTGGTGTTCATTTTAGCGATGGAAGAAAAAGGCTACTAGGTGGCTTTCAGCGATGGCATGGTACGAGCATGGAAAAACAATATTAAAGATGCCTTCACTCTTGGGTTTCGAGTTGATTCATTATATCAGGTCGGAGGAAGTCTCCTAGGTGTCATGTCATGTGACACATATCAAGCCTTGATCAAGAATAAAACCGAAAAGAAGATCAAGATCTTAAGGACTGATAATGGTACTGAATATGAATCTAACAAGTTTCATGACTTTTGTAAAGAGGCTGGCATCAAGAGGGAGACTACTACACCATATACTCCTGAATAGAATGGTGTGTAAGAAAGGAAGAACCGTACGATTGTGGAAGCTGACCGTGCCAAGCTCCATGATCAAATACTTCTGAAGTTTCTTTGGGCCGAAGCTGCAAGCACTGCCGTATATGTACAAAACTGATGCCCTCATCAAGCATTGGGTTCCAAGACTCCTGAAGAAATGTTCACCGTTAAGAAACCTGACATATCTCATTTTAGAATTTTTAGAAGCCTTGTATATTTTCATGTGCCTAAAGAGAAAAGGAATAAATTGGGTGCATCTAGAAAGAAAGGAATCTTCGTGGGCTATGGTGAAAATACTAAGGGCTATAGAATCTATGTAGCCGATCAAAGGGAAGTCGTGATTAGTCATGATGTCACCTTTGATGAAGATATGGCTCTCAGCAAGTTAAAAAATCTTCCTACAATGAGGAGCTCTCAAGAAGCTAACACCAAGGAACCCAAAGAAAAAGAGTATGACAAGATATTTGCACCTGTTACCAGATATACCACCATCCGCTCGATCATAGCCCTTGCAGCTTCTTAAGGATGGAACCTACATCAGATGGATGTCAAGACTGCGTTCTTGCATGGTCCGATCAAAGAAGAGGTCTACGTGGAGCAACCCGAAGGATTTGAGATTTATGATGGAAAATCTCATGTATGTAGGTTGAAGAAGGCTCTCTATGGGGTGAAGCAAGCACCCCGAGCATGGTATGAGAGGATCGACAGCTACTTGATGAAGCTGGGATTCACTAGGAGTGAAGCCGACCCTAACCTCTACTTTAAGGTTGAAGATGACAAACCTCTCATACTGGTGTTGTATGTGGATGACCTCTTCCTAACAAGTGCAGACCCTCTCATTCACAAATGTAAGAGGGAGTTGGCTTCTGAATTTGAAATGAAGGACCTATGACTGATGCAATATTTCCTAGGACTTGAAGTCTAGCAGAAGCCAAGGGAAATTTTCCTATCTCAAGGAAAATATGTGGTGAAGATATTGAGAAGATTCGGTATGGTAGACTGCAAGCCTGTATCTACCCCGATGGAACTTGACTTCAAGAAGTTAAGCGGTAATGCTGTTGGACCTGTTTTACGAAATGTTACTGAGTATCTGCAACTCGTCGAAGCATTAATGTTCTTAGTGAACTCCCGTCCAGATATATGCTTTGCAGTCAACACATTAAGTCAACATATGGTTGAACCTTATCACATACATTGGATTGGTGCTAAGAATCTGTTAATATATCTTCATGGCACAATTATATATGGGCTAAGATACATTGTCGGAGATGTGAGACTACTTGGATACACAGATGTTGATTGGGCAGGCAGTGTGATGGATCGTAAGAGCACTTTTGGGTGTTGTTTCTCCTTGGGATCTGCTTCGATATCCTAGATGAGCAGGAAGCAGAAGTCAGTGGCTCTGATCACTGCCGAGGCAGAGTATATTACTGCTAGCATGGCCTCCTGTGAGGCGGTCTGGTTGTGAAAGCTCTTCAGTGAGCTGTTTGGATTTACATTGGATACCACTGTGATCCTATGTGACAACCAGAGTGGGATTCATTTGTCAGAGAATATCGTATTTCATGATCGCTCCAAGCATATCGATATCAGGTACCACTATATTCGAGATATGGTGCAGCGGGGAGTTATAAGGCTCCAATGTATCGGTACAGATGAACCAGTCATCGACATTCTAACAAAGCACCTAGGGAAGGTCAAATTCCTAACTTTCCAAGAACGACTTGGTGTCGTTCAAATACCCTCTGATGAGGGTCCTATATGATGTATGGAGCTCTTGTAGCTCCGGGGGGTTGCGGTGTACTTATTGGAGTGACATATGATCACAGGGTAAAAAAATCAAAACTTTCCCTGTAACACCCCATGGTGACTATGTAGCAGGATGATTAGTTCTCCTGTGAGATCTGGATGATGCGTTCTCCATGACGATTATGTAGCAGGATGATTAGTTCTCCTGTGAGGTCTAGATGATGTGTTCTCCATGACGATTATGTAGCAGGATGATTAGTTCTCATGTGAGGTCTGGATGATGTGTTCTCCATGACGATTGTGTAGCGGGATGATTAGTTCTCCTGTGAGGCCTGGATGTTGTGTTTTCCATGGTGATTGTGGACATGATGATTCGCTCTCCTGTGGACAGGATTGATTAGTTCTCCTGTCGAGGCATCCTACCCATGCAGTCTCGGACTCATGGGAAGTACCCTTGATCTTATCAATGAGTAGGGAAATGAGGATAGGGACCATAGTAGTATCGATGGATGCATCGATGTATCTACCATACTCCCTATGCTAGGATGACCTTCATTGATCTGGGATCAATGATACTGGTCTGGGACCAGTGGTAGGAGTTGTACCCACTATGACGCTGACTTCGGGTCGGTTGAGACTGGTCTAGGACTAGTGGTACATACTCTGAGACTGACTTCGGGTCAGTGGAGGACTGGTCTAGGACCAGTAGTAGGAGTGGTACCTACTATGACGCTGACTTCGGGTTGGTTGAGACTGGTCTGGGACCAGTGGTACACACTCTGAGACTGACTTTGAGTCAGTGGAGGATGATACTGGTCTGGGACCAGTGGTAGGAGTTGTACCCACTATGACACTGACTTCGGGTCGGTTGAGGACTGGTTTGGGACCAGTGGTACACACTCTGAGACTGACTTTGACTTAGTATGATACATCCTCGACCATTTCCTCTTCTTCATAATTCGGACAAAGCATAGCAGAGCAGAACAAAGCACAGCAGAACAAATTAGAACAGGGCAGAACAGAAGCAATGCAGGCAGAATAGAGCAGAACAGAGCAGGGGTCAAGTTGTACAGGGCAGTGCATTTGATGGATGAATAGTAGCAACAGACAGACGAATTGTTGATGGAGTTCTCTCTAGTTGAGAGGGAGTGTTAAAATTGGCAACTAGGGCCAAACTCCATGTGGGTCACCTTATTCATGGCTGATAATATTTTTCCTAGATTCCTCTCGTCGAGAGGTGTAGGATTGATCTAAAGATCATCCGATTCCGATAAGTATTTATGGAGATATGAATTTATTTTGATTATGGAATAATTATCAATCCAACCAACAACTCATGTAGGCTCAAAAGCCCAACAGACGCATCTATTCATCATCAACATTTGTATATAAATACAGGAGGTCTTTTCCTCATTTGGACACACACTGATCATCACATCTCTCTCTCTCTCTGATGTGCGGCGAAATCTTGCACAGGTGCGAGGCAAAATCTTGCACTGGTGTGCGACGAAATCTTGCACTGGTGCGTGGTGAAATCTTGCACTGGTGCGCGGCGAAATATTACACTGGTGTGCGGCGAAATCTTGCACTGGTGCGCAGTGAAATCTTGGACTGGTGCACATCGAAGTCTTGGACTGGTGCATTGTGAACAACTCACCGGTGGAAACTTGACAAGTTTGATTTAGGGGCTACTGCCCTAGTTGAGGGCTGATCTAGGGTTTGCTACTGCTGATATAAATCAGATCTTTGTACTATTTCTCTCTGTTGCATTATTGAAGACAAAAAAAGATTTGATCAAAGGGTTTCCCCATATTGGGGTTTGTCCCTGGCTAGCCACCACATCTTGTGTCTCTTGTCTTGGCTTGTTTTCTGTCGATCGTTTAATGTTCTATCGCCACTTTACTTAATGTACATGTGATTTCTAATCTATAGATAATAATAAGAAAAAGAAGTAAACTGATCTAAGCATAGAACATACCATAATTTAACAGACATCCCAAGGCTATTCAAACCAAATCAAGGACTCTGTGGTCCTTGTCAACATGGAAAGAAAACCAGAACTAGCCATAAGATCAAGGATCTCTCTACATCAAAGCCCTTGTAGATCATCCATGTTGATTTATGTGGACCAACTAGAAATCAGGCACTCCAAGGAGAAAGGTACTTTGTTTTATTTGTTGATGACTATACTAGAATGATGTGGATATATTTTGTCAAATATAAATCTGAAACATTTGAGTGTTTTAAGAATCTAAAAGCACTTGCAGAAAATAAAAAGGACTCAAAAATTAAGTGCCTTAGAATAGAAAGAGGGGGAGAATTCACATCAAAAGAATTTAATGAGTTCTGTAACATACAGGGAATTAAAAGAGAATTATCTGCTACCAGAACACCCCAAAAAAATGGGGTAGTTGAAAGAAGAAATCAGACCGTTCAAGAAATTGCCAGAACAATGTTATCAGCAGCAAACTTGCAGCCAAAATTCTGGAGAGAAGCAGTCGAGACAGCTGTCTATACCTTAAATCAAACTCAATTAAAACCAAATTGTGAAAAAACTCCTTATGAATTATGGAAAGGAAGACCTGCTTCAGTAAAGTACTTCAAGATCTTTGGAAGCAACTGCTTCATAAAAATCAATGATGGCTCACCAGGAAAGTTTGATTCTCGGGTTGATGAAGGGATATTCCTTGGATACTCTACACGAAGAAAAGCCTACAAGTGCTACAATTTTCGACTAAAGAAAATTGTGGAAAGCATTAATGTAAAGATTGATGAAGACCTTCCAAAAAAATAAATTGAAGAACATGAAGATGATCTTCTCATTGAAGAAGAAGAAACTAAAGAAGAATAAATAAATCAGGAAGAAGAAGAAGAGGAAAAAGAACCACCGCATACCCCTTCAAAGATGAAGTTTCTCCAGAAATATCATCCAGAAGAGAAGATCATTGGCAATAGAGATGAAGGGATGCAAACCTAAAGAAGGATGATAATTACACCAAAGAGAAATGTAATTGATCTTCTATCCATGATAGAACCAGAAACATTTACACAAGCAAGGATCCTCATTGGGTAAAAGCCATGGAAGAAGAAATGTCCCAAATTGAGAAGAACGAAACATGGGAGTTGGTACCTCGTCCAAAGGACAAAAACATAATAGGAACCAAGTGGGTATTCAAAAATAAAATGAATGAAGATGGACAAGTTATCAGAAACAAGGCAAGGCTTGTTTGCAAAGGCTACTCACAAATTGAAGGAATTGACTTTGAAGAAACATTTGCACCAGTAGCTCGGATGGAAGCTATCAGGATGTTCTTGGCATTTTCTTGCTCAAAAGGATTCAAAATCTATCAAATGGACGTAAAATCAGCATTTCTGAATGGGGAACTCAAGGAAGAAGTCTACATGGAGCAGCCAGAAGGGTTTGATCTAACAGAAGGAAAGGACTTAGTCTGTAAGTTGAAAAAGGCTTTATATGGGTTGAAACAAGCTCCTAGAGCTTGGTATGCAAGATTGGATCACTATCTACAACAACAAGGCTTCAAAAAGGGAGTGGCTGGAAGTAATCTATACATAAAGACAGATGAAGGTAAGTTACTAGTTACTCTTGTTTATGTCGATGATCTGATTTTTGCTAGCAATAATGATGAAATGAGCCATGAATTTTCTCAAAACATGTCAAACGAGTTCAAGATGTCAATGATAGGAGAGCTATCTCACTTCCTTGGACTTCAAATATCTCAAACCAAAGCATGAGTGTGTATATCTCAAGCCAAATATCTAAAAGACATGCTCAAAAGATATGGAATGGAGGACTGTGCACCCATGAGCACACCTATGACCACAAACTACAAATTGAGCAAAGATGATGACTCCCCTCCAGTAGATGCAACTCATTACAGGTCAATAATTGGAGCCCTTCTATATGTAACAGCTACAAGACCAGACATAATGCAAGCAGTAGGAATGGTGGGAAGATTTCAATCTGCTCCCAAACAATCCCATTTATTAGTTGTAAAAAGAATTCTCAGATATCTGAAAGGAACTCCTGATTTCGGTCTTTGGTATCCTAAGAGCTCAACACTAACTGTAACTGCATACACCGATGTTGATTGGGCCGAAAGTGTAGATGATCAGAAAAGTACTAGTGGAAATGCATTCTTCCTAGGAGACTGTTTAGTATACCGGCTCAGCAAAAGACAATGATCCATATCATTATCCACAGCAAAAGCCGAGTATATAGTTGAAGCAGACTGTTGTACTCAAATACTATGGATGAAGGAAGCTCTAAAAGATGTCAACATTGGTACAGATCAACTGATTAGCATCTATTGTGACAACACAAGTGCTATTAGTCTCAGCAAAAATCCAGTGATGCACTAAAGGACCAAACACATACCAATCAAGAATCATTTCCTTCGTGAACAAGTAGCTGAACAAAACATCGACTTGGAATATATCAGTACTAAAGAGCAAATAGTTGATATTTTCACAAAACCTCTTCCTAGAGAAGAATTTGAACATCTACATCAAAAGATGGGGGTTATCTCTTTAACATCACTCAATTTCATTCATAAAAAGGTTGCAGGACAGGGGAGCAGTTCTACAAGGGGAGCAGTTCGACAGGGGGAGTCCGTGTGCATTCCTTTGCCATTGATGTCAAAGGGGGAGAGCAGAAGAATATTGCCATCAATAACAAAGGGGGAGATTGTTGACGTAGATTGTCATTGATGTCAATATGGCAATATTCGAGGAACCTGAGGAAGCAAACAAAGCCATCGGAGGAAGCAAACAGAGCCAGAGGAAGCTAACAGAGCCATCGGAGCAATGGAGGAAGCAGACAGAGCTATCAGGAGCTATCGAAGCAATGTATGCCACAAAAGGGTCATATGCATGCAAATGAGCTATTGAGAGCCATATATGTGTTTAACACTATCGGGAGCTATCAAAGGATCGAAGGATGCATTAACACTATCAGAGGCATAAACCCATATATATATGCATTTAACACTATCAGAGGCATAAACCCATATATATATATGCGTTTAACACTATCGGAGGCCAAAACCCAGAGATATATGCATTTAACACTATCGGCGATCAAAACCTTTACATACATGGCAAATACACTATCGGGGGCAGAAAGACTTAGGTATAGCGGAATACACTATCGGAGTAGAGAAGGTTATGTATATAGGTGCATATATACATATATATCGACGACAGTGATAATCGGCGAGTTCGATCGTGTGCCACTACCCAAAACCCCTGATTGTGATACATATATATATATATATATGGGGACCCACGGACCCGAACGGGTTATAGCAACAACCCTATATAATATCGCGTCTGTCATATCGGGAGTCATGTATCGCATACATTGTAAAGCCTTGTCACTCCCGCAAGCGTCGATTGCGATTGCAAGACTGGACCCAATGCAACATTAAAATTGACTTAATGGTATATCGCGTCCGCTATGTTGGAAGTGACCATTGCAAGTTATAAAGGGATGGTGCGATATGCTGCGACTACCGATTACAATTTCACTGTGGACCTGATGCAAGTATAGATGAGGATGCAATGAATTTGAAGTCCGCCTCTTTAACAGTTTCGCCTGTTTTTGCTCATATTTCCTGTGTATTTGAGTATTTAGCTTGTGCAGGGTTTGGAGGAAAAAATACATTAAGGAATGCTCCCGATAGTTCAGGAGGCTGAACTAACACCAATTGCGATTGCGATTAGGACGTGGCATTTCCATTAAACAAAATAGCCTCTGTGGATTCCTGTTATCATTGAAGAAAGGAGGCTCTGTTACAATTTTAACACACAACGACCGAAAAGCCAGGAAGCTGAATGGAAAGCCAGCGTAGAGGAAACCGAAAAGCCAAAATAAATGGAGAAGAGGGAATCCAAAGGACAAGCCAATGCAGAGGAAGTTGAAGCAAGCATGGAAGAAACCGAAGAGTCAATGGGAAGCGGAAATGAACAGTCAGAGGCATCAAGAATACAAAAAAAAAACAAGTGTGTGTGCGAAAAATCAGTGTTGGAGGAAGTTGAAGAGTAAGCAGAGGCAGCAGAGGCAGGAGAGACAGGAAAAGCAAGAGGATAGGAGTGAAGCAGAAGCTCGACAGGTTTGGGAGCATAGAACTACAACAAAACAGTTTATACCAGGTTTGGGTTGGAGCCCACGGGGTTGGAGCCTCAAAACTGAAAGGACTAGAATCCTTGGGAGTTGGAGCTCCCAAGTGCAGAACTATTTCCTTGGAAGAGCAGAGTTGGTGCTCTGGAGGTTGAAGCCTCACAAAAGTCCAAGTTGGTGCTTGGAAACTGATTACAACCAGTTATATATTGTATTTATTTCATTGCATTGTTTGTGTTAATAAAAGAAATTATTTCAGCTATCCATTTCTATGTTCCATATATCTATGTCTTGGTGATAAAAAGAACAATTAATAAGAAACATTGATTCACCCCCCCTCTCAGTATTTCCAACAATTGGTATCAGAGCGGGCTTCTTCATATTAGCCTAACAGCTTGAAGAAGGATTCATAGCCATGATGAGAAATCACGAAGCATCAGGAAGACCTCCTCTGTTCGATGGCACTAACTTTGGTTTCTGGAAAAAGAGAATGACCTACTACTTAATGTCTCTTAGACCTGAAGTCTGGCATTTTGTTCAAAATGAGTACCAAATTCCTCCCACTCTTCCAACAGATCAAGACGAGAGGAAAGCCTACATTGCAAATGCAAAAGCCTTGAACTCCATCACTAGTGGAATCACTGATTCCGAGTTCACAAAATTCATCAATTGTAACTATGCCAAAGAAATGTGGGATAAGCTAGTTGGTTTATACGATGGAGATTCAAAAGTCAAGAAGGAAAAGCTTCGGACTCGTAGAAGGGAATTTGAAAGTCTGAGGATGGAAGACGAAGAATATATTTCATCGTACTTCCTCCGAGTAGCCAAAGTGGTCAACTCCCTTAAAGGATTGGAAGAAAAGATTGAAGAAAGTACCATTGTTCAAAAGGTATTAAGATCTCTTCCAGACAGATTTGACTCCAAAATAAGCGCCATAGAAGAAGAAAAGGATCTAGATACTCTCAAGATGGATGAACTCCATGGAATCCTCATTGCCTATGAGATGAGGAAAGGTGGCCCAAGCTCCAAAGATGCAGCATTCAAGGCTTCAAAATCAAAGAATGGGAAATAAGGGAATGACTATAGTGATGACTCCGATGTGGAATCCGAATTGCCTCAATTTGTACAAAAGCTGAAGAGAGGATTTAAGCTAAAAGGTAAGTATCCTCTTATCTGTTTCAAATGTGGAAAAATAGGTCATTATGCTGCAAAATGTCCTCATAAACATGATTGTGATGATGAAGGAAATTCTAAAAGAACGGTATACAAAAAGAAAGGGAACAATAAGAACATCTTCTCTAAGCAGGATGAGTCTGATGAGGATGAATTTGTAGTCATCAAAAGGAAATCAGATGAGGAAAGTGATCATGATTAAATCCAAGAAACATTATTCATGGCATTCACAAATGAAGATGACTCAGGGCTAGAAGGAAACGTAGATGAACTATTAATAAGTGCCATTGAAGAAAATGAGAAATTACGGAATAAAATCATTTCTGTCAAGGTAGAAAACGAGGAAACAAGAAGAAGAGAAGATCTCTTGGAAACAAAGCTAAAAGAAAAAGAAGAGACTTGCGAAGAACGTGAAGCTGAAATAGTATCTCTGAGGAAGGAATTGGAGCAAGTCAAAAAGGGTTGGAAAAGCTCTCAAATACTTGAGACTATCCTGAAAAATTAAAAACCTCAACATGACAAGTCTGGAATAGGCTATAAAGGAGAATCGTCAAGCACTAAGAAAAAATATGTCATCAAAGGTGCATTCCAGATTCAAAGAATGAAGAGGATAACTCCAAAGAAGAATATGGATTCGAATCATGGATAATAAAGTAAATACAAACCATTTTTCCATCAAAGGCCCATCTCAAATCCAAAGAATGAAGCGGGAGTAATTCCAAGGAAGGAAATTGACTCAAGCCATGGCCACTACAACAGGTACAAAACTATTTTTCTTGGACATTGTTTTCATTGTAAAAACTTTGGTCATCAAGCCAGACATTGCATGGCTCGCAAGAGTGAAACACCAAAGCTAAAGGATCAAATAATCAAACCATATGCCCCCAAAAGGCAGGGACAAATCAAAACCTTCAATTTGTTCGATCCCTTGACCAAATTTGATCTAATTTGCTCATTATGCTACAATAATGGACACTATGAACAAAACTACCCACTCAAAAGGAGAAAAGCAAGTAGTGAGAATCCCAACATGGATAAATGTGGCCTAGCTCTATATGCTCAAAATAATGAAAATCATTGGTTTGTGGATAGTGGGTGCTCCAGACACATGACAGGGGACAAAAGGAAGTTTGACTCGTTGAGCAAAAAGGAAGGAAATGTGTCCTTTGGAAGTGAATCTGGCAGAATTATGGGAAAAGGAACTGTTACCCTCATCAATGGAAAAGGATGCTCTGCTAGTAGACAGGCTCAAACACAGCCTTCTCAGTGTCAGCCAGATCTGTGATCAAGGACATAATGTTGTCTTTAGCACCAAAGACTGTGAAATAAGGAACTCCTCCTCAAGGGAACTTGCGGCGAAAGGGGTGAGAACACCAGACAACATTTCTGAACAAGATTCAAGAAAATAAATGCTACCTGAGTCAGACAGATGAAAGTTGGTCGTGGCACAAGCGACTTGGACATCCAAGCTTCGAAAATCTTATCAATATCAGCAAGACTAAAGCTGTACGAGACATTGTTAAAATTGTCAACTAGGGCCAAACTCCATGTGGATCACCTTATTCATGGTTGATAATATTTTTTCCTAGATTCCTCTCATCGAGAGATGTAGGATTGATCTAAAGATCATCCAATTCCGATAAGTATTTATGGAGATATGAATTTATATTGATTATGGAATAATTATCAAGCCGACCAGCAACTCATGTAGGCTCAGAAGCCCAACAGACACATCTATTCATCATCAACATTTGTATATAAATACAGGAGGTCTTTTCCTCATTTGGGCACACACTGATCATCACATCTCTCTCTCTCTCTAGTGCGCGGCAAAATCTTGCACTGGTGCGTGGAGAAATCTTGCACTGGTGCGCGGCAAATCTTGCACTAGTGCACGACGAAGTCTTGGACTGGTGCACGGTGAACGACTCACTAGTGGAAACTTGACAAGTTCGATCTAGGGTCTGTTGCCCTAGTTTAGGGCTGATGTGGGGTTTGCTACTGCTGATATAAATCAGATCTTTGTACTATTTCTCTCTGCTAAATTATTGAAGATAAAAGAAGATTTGATCAAAGGGTTTCCCCATATTGGGGTTTGTCCCTGGCTAGCCGCCACATCTTGTGTCTCTTGTCTTGGCTTGTTTTCTATTGATCGTTTAATGTTCTATCTGCACTTTACTTAATGTACATGTGATTGCTAATCTGTGGATAATAATAAGAAAAAGAAGTAAACTGCTCTAAGCATAGAACATACCATAATTTAACATGGTATCAGAGCTGAGGTGAAGACAAAGCCCGAGCAAGAGCAAGAGCAATCACCGAAGAGAAGATTGGCAGGCTATCCAAAAAGAATTCATGGGGTCCTCAACACACTTCCCTGCTGAAGACAAGCTCCGTGAGAAGTCTAACTACCATGGATGGAAGATGTCTCTCGATCTAACATTAGAAGAACATGAAGTGTTGGACCATGTGAAAGGCAGAATTGTTGAGCCTCCATCAAATGCATCTATTGCTACTAGGAACAAATGGACCTGAGGGTGGAAGAAAAAAGACGATGTTACATTTGTGATAAAGCAGGTCACTATGCAAGGGAGTGCCCTAATAGAAGGGACTCACACCGAGACAATGATAAAAATCCCTCTCATGGCAATCAAAGGAATGGAAAATCTAATAGCGGTGGTAAAAGGAGTGTTGGAAATCAAGGAAGAGGACAACCATTCAAGAAGGCTGGAAATTCCAGGTATGAATCTAACACTGTTGACAATAAACAGGATAAATATTATCTACCAGCTGCTCTATCTACCTTTTCTCCTCCAGACTCGTTGGGAAATTAGCTTATTGATAGTGGTGCCTCAAGGAACTTCACTGGTTACAAAGAAATTCTCCATACTCTAATAGAGAAAGAAATTAACCTGGAAATTGTCCTTGGAGATAATATGAAATATCCCGTGAAAGGTGTAGGCTATGTCTCTCTTAAATTGAATCAAGGCAATACGATCCACTTACAGGATGTATTATATGTACCTAACATCAAAAAGAACCTGGTGTCCATTTCAGCTATGGAAGACAAAGGCTACTAGGTGGCTTTCAGCGATGGCAAGGTACGTGCATGGAAAAAAAATATTAAAGATGCCTTCACTCTTGGGTTTCGAGTTGATTCATTATATCAGGTCGGAGGAAGTCCACTAGTTATCATGTCATGTGACACATATCAAGCCTTGATCAAGAATAAAACCGAAAAGAAGATCAAGATCTTAAGGACTGATAATGGGACTAAATATGAATCTAACGAGTTTCATAACTTTTGTAAAGAGGTTGGCATCAAGAGGCAGACTACTACACCATATACTCCTGAATAGAATGGTGTGGCGGAAAGGAAGAATCGTACGATTGTGGAAGCTGACTGTGCCAAGCTCCATGATCAAAGACTTCTGAAGTTTCTTTGGGCCGAAGCTGCAAGCACCGTTGTATATGTACAAAACTGATGCCCTCATCAAGCATTGGGTTCCAAGACTCCTAAAGAAATGTTCACCGGTAAGAAACCTGACATATCTCATTTTAGAATTTTTGGAAGCCCTGTATATTTTCATGTGCCAAAAGAGAAAAGGAATAAATTGGGTGCATCTAGAAAGAAAGGAATCTTCGTGGGCTACGGTGAAAATAATAAGGGCTATAGAATCTATGTAGCCAATCAAAGGGAAGTCGTGATTAGTCATGATGTCACCTTTGACAAAGATATGGCTCTCAGCAAGGTGAATAATCTTCCTACAGTGAGGAGCTCTCAAGAAGCTGACACCAAGGAACCGAAATAAAAAGAGTATGACAAGATATTTGCACCTGTTACCAGATATACCGCCATCCGCTCGATCATAGCCCTTATGGCTTCACAAGGATGGAACCTACATCAGATGGATGCAAAGACCTCGTTCTTGCATAGTTTGATCAAAGAAGAGGTCTATGTGGAGCAACCCAAAGGATTTGAGATTTATGATCGAAAATCTCATGTATGCAGGTTGAAGAAGGCTCTCTATGGGGTGAAGCAAGCACCCTGAGCATGGTATGAGAAGATCGACAACTACTTGATGAAGCAGGGATTCACTAGGAGTGAAGCGGACCCTAACCTCTACTTTAAGGTTGAAGATGAAAAACCTTTCATATTGGTGTTGTATGTGGATGACCTCTTCGTAACAGGTACAGACCCTCTCATTCACAAATGTAAGAGGGAGTTGGCTTCTGAATTTGAAATGAAGGACCTAGGACTGATGCGTTATTTCCTAGGACTTGAAGTCTGGCAGAAGCCAAGGGAAATTTTCCTATCTCAAGCAAAATATGTGGTGAAGATATTGGAAAGATTCAGTATGGTAGGCTGCAAGCCTGTATCTACCTCGATGGAGCTTGACTACAAGAAGTTAAGCGGTAATGCTACTGGACCTGTTTTACGAAATGCTACTGAGTATCGGCAACTCGTCGAAGCATTAATGTTCTTAGTGAACTCCCGTCTAGATATATGCTTTGCAGTCAACACATTAAGTCAACATATGGTTGAACCTTATCACATACATTGGATTGGTGCCAAGAATCTGTTGATATATCTTCGTGGCACAATTACATATGGGCTAAGATACACTGCCGGAGATGTGAGACTACTTGGATACAAAGATGTTGATTGGGCAGGCAGTGTGATGGATCGTGTTATCACTCAGGTTATCCCTTGGCTCCTTAAGGGATACGGCCGAGGTAACCACAAACCAATCTTTGGGCTGTAGGTCCTAGCCTACCTGCAGTCAGAGAGGGCTCTCTCTTTATGATTTAACTTTGTTTTGGTGTAATTTTAGGCTAGTTATGGTGTACATGGCTTTTGTTTTGATTTTGGTGGGAAGGATGATGTTTCAACCAGAGTTGGGATGCATAGAGTGGGAAGTTCAAACCATTGGGCATGGAGTCATGGATTAGGGCTTGTTGTTGCGTTTTCTTGGTCACAAGAGGAATAAAAAGCAGGATAGCTACACATAGAACAATATCAGGCTGGAATAAAGATGGAATGAAGGTCAGAGATGAAAGGCAACTAAGAATCTTTCATTAGCTAACAGCGAGGGAAGGTGAATGAAAGTTTTTCTAGGAGTAGTCAAGAATTCCTAAATAATAGTCATATGTGAAAGAAACAGGGTAAACATGATCATTTAAGTATGCACATTCATAACCATTTCTGAAGAAAACATGTAGAAATAACAAGAACTGAGCATAGGGTGCAGTCAAGCAAAACCTAAGCTATTCTTCTTTCTTGCTATTTAGATGGTAAAACAATGGTGGCATAAACATATGTAAACTGTAAACAGAGGTAGGAAAACACTTATTGAGCCATGTAGTAGCACAGGAATTCCACAGTCACTCTTTGGCCATTAAATAACACAACAGTCAGTTCTTCATCCAAAGCATTCCAGCAGTCTTTGATTATAGAGCTCTCAAAATATACAGCGCAAGTCTCGAATGAGGATTATCAACCAACCAACCCTTTAAACAATGAATTAGGGTGGTTTATATAGAGAAAATATCCAAAAATATCTATTACAACAGATCTGAGGGAAATGAGTTCTTTAACCTAATCTTGTCCTGAAGTTAATGTAAGAAGATATTTATTTGAGCTGCGCTGGAGGCAGCGGCATCAAAATGAGTTAATATGGTGTCCTTGGTGGCTCGGTGCAGTGTTTCTGCAATAATTGTGCCTTGTATTTTATCTGTACCTCTTAGGCGGTTCTGCTGCTTTTAGGTGGCTTTAATGTGCACTAATCCCGATTTGATGAGCTTTGAATGGCCTTTACTGCTTCTTTGACTTGGATGGAGGCCTTTAATGTTCACCTGCTTTGATATTGTCGATCTGATACTCTTTGCTGCTTCACTGATACTCTTCAATTTAATCTGGGCTTTATCTTTCCTCTGATACTCTTTAACACTTGAATCAGGCCACTCTCTCCCTTGATATGCTTGAAACTGTCAAATCGCCCCTTTTCTGCCCTTTCAAGGCAAAAATAATTGCTGCAAATGTTTTTCGTGGCCTCTAGAATGCTATCGGCACTGGCCGATTGAATATGAACATATATGAAGAAATCTTGTCAAATTGCGAATTTTTGGGCCTGTTGGTAGCTGAGCAATAGGAAGCCTTCCATTTTGGGCAATTTTTCTTAGCGGTGCGTGATTAGCGCTAAGCGCTAATCGCGCATCGAAAACTGCCTCTGTTTCTGCCTTCGGGCATTCTTTGCTGCGATTTTCGCCTTTCGTGCCTTTTCGGTGATGACGTCAGCGGCGGGTCCCAGTACGGTAGGGTGATGTGGCAGGGTGACGTGACAGTACGGCAAGGTGACGTGGCAACTGACTGGTTTGACGACGTGGCACAGGACATGGTGGCAGGGTAGGGACGGAGGCAGATGCGGTGGCAGTGACACATAGCAATGGCGGGTTGACGTGGAGGTGACGTAGCGCTGTCATCAGGGGAGGAGAGACAGAAGGCGGTTTGTGGTTTTATCGGACCGCCTTCTGTACGAGGGCGGTATTTGTCAGAGCCCGCCCGATACAATCGCATGGAGACACGCGTCTTTTGTACGGTGGGGAAACCGCTAGCCTATCGGAGGCTAAGCGTCGGACGTTGGGGCGGCTCCGAAATGCACCTGGGCCGTTGGATCTGGGCGGGCGGATCGGAGGGCCGACAGAGCACGGAGCTGGCAGCAGGTTAATGTACGGGGCCCGCTGAATATTAGATTGATTTATTTATGTGCGGGGGTTCAAAAACTTTGGGTATGCGGGTTATGCGTTGGTGGTGTTTAATGTTTATTCAAACATTTTAACACTAAACTTTAAACGATGAGCGCGAGAGGGTAAAAATGATGAAATGTTATGGGTAAAGGGGTGAGGAAAGAGGTTATTAACTTAACCAAATGTTAAGTTAATCCCAGGGTTAGGACGCGGAAGGCTAATGCTAAGCCCCAAATGAACTCAGCATTTCCCCAAATTGATATTATCGGGCTATAGTGCCAGGGGATGGGAATATGTACATAGGGGAGCTATTTAATGCTTCTTAGTAAGGGGAAGGGGAAATAGATATGGATTTACGTAATAATGTTAGAAGTTAATATGAAAATGACAAGAAAGCGCTAAGTTTAGAGATCTTAGGCCACTTAAAAGGGAAAAATGACTTATAGAGTGAATAAGAGTACTCCTAAGCAAAGCAAACCTTTACTTAGGCCAATGATACGACAAATGATGAAACTTAAGAGATATCAAGCATATCTTGACCTCTTTGGGGAGGTTAGTGAATGATTTGGGGAATAAGAAGAAGGGGGAGTTAGACATGCCTCGCTTGAGCTCCTCCAAATGAAAAACTGCCTCATAATTGTGATATGAATAGATATAACACTTGAAAACATGAAATGGATCACATAGCTTGATTCTGCAACCACAAAACTACTTACCCAGCCTACTTACCTAGAATTTTTTCTTCTTTTTGCATGGGTGCACTTAGACTTGCAGACCCTGATTGTCTTCTTTTCTTTTAACTGCCCTCCTATCTAAAATCAACCCTTATCTCTTCCAAGGGCCCAGATTAAGCAGTTGGGCTCCTTCATTTCTCTACCTAGCTACTCATCTGCCAAGCTTGAACTGTTTGGACAGATATTCGTTCACTATCTTCTAAAACAAGCAATTTAAACCTAGGGAAGCCAAGATTAAGCTGTTTGGCTTTCCCTTAACTGTAAAACTCTTCAAAAATGGTATGATTCTTCAAAATAGAACTTCATGGAAATATGGAACCTTGCAGCATGAAAGATGACATATTTGGCATTTAAAACAGTCAATCATGAAATATGAAACCTATTGCAATAGGAGGCTAACGGTGGCTCCACTTGGGGATGGTTTTTCAAGATGAAAAGCCAAGAACAGCAGGTCAGAATGCCTTGATCTTCAATTGTTGCTGTAAACTGAAATTCTCCTTCTTCTCAATGCCTTTGACTGAATTCTTATAAGCTGATATGCAGTGTCCTTTTGAGCTGAATAGCAGAAACATTACAGCTCTGCTTCTTGCCTTTTGGGTGCTTGTAAACATATTGAAATCTGCTTGAGCACTTCTTTGGATTTATTTCAAAAACAGATATCTGAAATAGAGCTTTCTTTGATCTTTCCTTCAAAATTTGCTGCGTTGTTCCCTCTTATTGGCCTGCTATAATAAAAAAGTGCTGAAAATACAAATATTAATGTACAGATAGTATACAGAGCTGTGTTGCATTCAACAAAAGGAATCATGATAGTGCTTTAGCATTCGGCCATTGACATGGCCTTCTTCAGCTGCGCTGCCATCCAAACTCTTCAGAAAATATGTGTTGTTGCCTTGAACAGCAGAAATAATAAAGGGGCCTTTCCACAGGAAATCAAACTTGCCATGCTTCCCTTTGTCCTCTCTTCTTGAATCCCATCTTAAGACCTTGTTGCTATGTAGAAATCTTCAGCCTTGGTTCTTTTGTCAAACATTTTCTTGAGCTTCTCATGTAAACTCTGAGCTCTGTCGTACACTTGCTCTCTTGTTTGCTGCAAATGGATGGTTTGGTTTATTCTTCTTTGGATATCATTTGGCTCTGCCTGAATCTCTTGCAGCAATTTGATAACATGGATTCCCAAAGAAGATGGGAACTTGGCCTCCATGCCATAGACTAACTCATATGGGCTCATCCCAATGGATCTCTTGGTTGACAATCTGTCTGCCCATAGGGCATTTACAAGCTTTTTGTGCCAGTTCTTCTTGTTCTCCTCCAAGACTTTCTTAATGATGTTAATCAGACTCTTGTTGGATGATTCGGCCAAGCCATTACCTTGAGGGTAATAGGTTGTGGAGTGACCTAAGGTAATGTGGAATTTGTGGCAAAAACTGATCATTTTCTTGGATTTGAAGGCAGCAGCGTTATCTGTAATGATCTTCTCAGGACAGCCAAATCTGGACAAAATGTTGGTTTCAAGGAATTGGATGATGGTGGAGTCATTGGCTTGCCTACATGGGATGGCTTCAATCCACTTGGTAAAGTAATCTGTGGCTGTTAGAATCCACTTATGCTGGCCAGAAGAGGATGGATGGATTTCTCCAATGAAGTCAAGACCCCATTGTTGAAAAAGCTTCTCGGTTGAAATGGGCTTAAGGGGCAAGGGCAGAAGCTTTCTTTTGCTTCAAAGATTTGGCATATGTGGCATGAAACAGCGAACTTTCTCACATCAGCGAACAAAGAGGGCCAATAGAAACCAGCCCTTAGTATCTTATCAGCAGTGGACTTCCAATATAAGTGCCCTCCACAGTCCCCTGCATGAAATTCTTTCATGACACTGTCAGTTTCATCCATAGTTAGACAATTCAGCAATATTCCTTCATGATTTTTCCAAAACAGGGCACTATCTAAGACACAAAACTTTGATGCTTTCATCTTTAAAAATCTCTTTTTCGTTCTGGACAACCCTGGAGGAGCACACAGGTTTAACAATATAAAACATATATCAGCATACCATGGGGATTGCAAAAAAGCTTGACTGATCTGTGGAGTCGCCAGCTCATGTTCATTGTCCAATTGATTAATGTCTAAGGCTTGAAAATTGGTTTTGGACATCAGTTTGGATAAACCTTGTCCCTTTATCAGCTTGGTGGGTTTTATCTCAATGTCATACTCAAGGATATTGGCAATCCATTTGCCTCTTTTGCCTTCTATGCCCTCTTGAGTTAATATGTCTTTTACAACAGCATTTGGCACATAAGCAATCACATGTGAATATAAAATGTAAATTCTGAAATATTTGATTGCTTTAACAAGGGCATATGCTTGCTTCTCCATGATTTGGTACTTCAAGGGTGCATCTCTAAGGGCTCGGCTGAAAAATGCAATTGGATTTTCATTTCCCTGATCATCTTTCTGCAAAAGGACAGCAGCAATGGTGTGTTCAGATGCAAATGAAAAAATGATGAAATCTTTATCAAATTGAGGACTTGTGAGGACTGGGGCTTGGGTTAAGGCAGATTTTATGCCCTCAAAGGCTTGCTTGGCCTCTAAAGTCCATTTTACCTTGGAATCCTTCTTTAACATTTTATTTAGCATTCTTATCAGTTCAGCCAAGTTTGCGATAAATCTCCTTAGGAAATTGATCTTTCCTAGGAATGCTTGCAATTCTTTGATGTTTCTCGGATAATGGATTTGAAGGATGGCTTGAAGTCTTTCAGGATCTATTCTAATTCCATCTTTTGAAATGATATGGCCTAGCAATTTGCCTTCTTCTAGGCCGAAGAGAGATTTCTTGGGGTTCAAGGAAATGCCATATTTCCTACATGTTAGGAACACTTGTCTCAAATGTTTTAGGTGCTCTTGATCAGATTTTGAGAAAGGAGTAAGGTCATCAAGGTAAACCACTAGGAAATCATGGATTTCCTTGGCAAATGCAATGTCCATGGCCCTTTGAAAGGTAGCACCTGCATTCTTTAGTCCGAAAGGCATCTTCACATACTTAAATGTTCCCCACGGTGTTGTAAAGGCTGTCTTGTCTTGGTCGTTCGGGTGAACAAGTATTTGATTAAAACCCGAAAAGCCATCTAGCAAAGAAATTCTTGAAGACCCCACTACTCTTTGTAGAATGTGGTCCATTTTTTGCAGTGGGTAGTGATCTTTAAGGGAGACTTGGTTTAGATTTCTTAAGTCCACACATAGTCTAATCTCCCCTGTTTTCTTCCTTGTGGGAACAAGATTGGATACCCATTCTGAAAATATAATGGGTGCTATGATACCAGCCTCAAACATTCTTTTCACTTCTTTCTCAATCAAAGGGAGAAGCACAGGATTGATTCTCCTTAGTTTCTGTTTGAAGGGCTTTTGATTTGGCTTTAAGGGAATGGTATGTTGAATAACGGAGGTGTCATAGGACTTAAGGTCCTCATAACTCCAGGCAAATACATCTTGAAACTCTTTAAATAAATCAACATATTTTGGTTTTTGATCGGGAGGCAAAGACTTGGACAGTTTAATCATTTTGGGCCTCTCTGTTGTCCCAATATTACAGTCTTCTACAGTAGCGTTTAAGCGCTGCATATTTGGCTTTTTGGGGACATCATTTGAATCAAATATGTCTTCTAATGGAGTGAGGCCAGCAGGTAGAAAATTGTCTTTTAAATCAATCACTTCGGCCTTTGCTTCAGCTATTTCATCTAAATGCATTTGCTTCAGCTCTTGCATGTTTTTCTCATCAAAAATGGTTGGGTGCAGCGTTTGATTTGCTGCTTCAGCTGTTATAGTTTGCTCATTTTGGCTCATTTGTTGTTGTGGGTCATCCATGGCATCTTCATCAATGTTTAAGCTTGAGAATTCTTGTTGTAAGGTAAGAAAATTGTTGATTTGAGCATCATCCTCAAACACTTGCCAATCTTTGATATTGTTAGGGACAGCAGGCCTGTGCTTTATTTCAGCAGTAAAGTGGTAATTGGGCTCAAAGGGCAGCTTGCAAGTGCTAGCAAAAGTAGCTAGACTATGAGCATGCATGTTATGGCTTCTAGAAATCTTAGCAAGCTTGGATTCGGTGAAGGAATTGAATATTTCTGTGGCAGCAGACCTATAAGCTCTTAGCCTATTGTCATTAGTAACAAATTTACCTTTCATCTGTTGAATGATTAAATCGGAGTCACCTAGAATGGACACTTTTGCAACTCCTAGAGCTTTGAGCAGTTTAAGGCCTAAAAAGAGAGCCTCATACTCTGCCATGTTGTTGGTGCATTTGAAGTTTAGTCTGTAAGCATGACCCTCTGCATGGCTGTTATGTGTATTGTGAATCCATATTCTTGCCCCTGCTCCTAGCTTATTAACAGAACCATCAAACTCTAAATACCATGTGATTTCTTGCTTGTGGTTAGTATTAAGAGTTTCAGTCATTTTAGGATTGGGCGGACCTAGGTTTTGTGCTTCATGTGGTTCTTCTTGTATGCTGGTTGCACTAATTGTTTTAACAGTTTCACGGGTATGGGCAACCGACTCTTGATTGATGCATGTTTCTTGTTCTAAAGGCAAAGGCTTCTCATCAGTGGGAGGGCAGTTATCATCATTGAACAATATAAAGGAATCCATATCAGAATGGATTGAGTAAATGGGAAAGTTTTGGGGTTTTTCCTCACTACTTACCACATACTTCATCAGTGTTTCTCTATACAATCTCTTTGGTTGCCCAAAGACCGAAACAGTGGCATAGGAGAGGTCTAGTTGGAGAGATCCTTGGAGTTTTGCTCCCCAAGATCTTGATAAGAGCATGCCATACTTTGGTGGAATGTCAGCAACCACCACGTCCATTAGGATCGTTTTGTTGGGAAATTGGACTAAAGACACACAAAGGTCTTTGATTAAGCCTAAACACTTGACCTGACTAGAATCAAATGAGAATAAGTCTTTGTAGGGTCTAGTGACATCAAGGTTTAGCTTCTCCATTACAACTTTGGGCATTAGATTGTGTGAAGCACCTGAATCAAACATAGCATTGTGCAACGCTTTATCATGAATGTGCAAACTAACATAAAAGGGTAGAACAGCTCCATGTCCAGATTTACCATTGACTTCAGGACCAAAAAGTAATTCAGGTTGATTATCTAAGACATTAACATCATCCCTGTTCTCTGGCATTTGCAGTGATCTTTTGATTTGCTGTCTGTATACATCATGTTTGGCAAGCTCAAAGAGAGGAATAGATATCTTTAATTTACCAATTTCTGCTTTTAAATCAAAAGGTTTTTCTGACTATGTTTTAGTATTGTGACTAGCAGATTTTCCCTTTTCAATTGTATCTTCAGTGATCTTCTCTTGGTTATCAGTGATTTCTTGAGATTGTTTTGTTTTGGGAAGGCTTTGAGGAGTGCTATTTACATTGTCTTTTGAGGGAAAGGATACAAAAGGCTGGTTATTAGAAGGTTGCATGTCAGATACATCCTCTATGGTCACTTCGTTTAATTTTGGGTCTGTTTTATCAGCAG
The DNA here is from genome assembly GCA_031772625.1 of Pinus tabuliformis. NCBI lineage: Eukaryota > Viridiplantae > Streptophyta > Pinopsida > Pinales > Pinaceae > Pinus > Pinus tabuliformis. Next base: position 913,018,899 of record CM062804.1, read on the forward strand.
GTTCTGTGATAGCGGCCTTGTCTTTTACTTTCTTAGGCTGCTTGGCATCCTTTGGCTTGATGGGATCAGACACATCAATGGTTCTTGTTCTCAATTTATATTGTTTATGGACTTCGTAGACAGCTGAATCACAGCCTTGTTTGAAGTCAAATGACTCTCCAGACTTGGTCTGAAATTGTTTTATATCATGGTCATCTTGGTCTTCTTGGGTTAGGAATACTTGTTGTTCACTCTTCAAACCCATCAAGTTTATGTGAGTGTCCTCTATCTGCTCACTAGATGTGGATGCTTCAGCATAGTTTTCATGAAAAGGAGGTCTTATATCATGGTCAGGACTTGCCCTTCCAACGTTTGGGTTCTGATTTTTTCTAAAGTTTGGATTTCTGATAGGATTGTTTTGTTGTCCTTCCCATGAGGCTTTTCTTTCAATAGTACCCATCCTATTTTCAAAGTTGTCCATACCTTTGATGATTGTGTCCAATTTTTTCTCAAAGGCTGACGGTTCATCTTTAAAAGTGGTTCTTCTCTCAGCTCTTGCTCTATTTCGCTTGGCAATCAGATTTGCCTCCACACTAACAGCTACATTCTGCATGTCTGCTAAGGTTTGAGGGGCTCTTTCCCTTAACTGATAAGCCATGTCTGAATCAAATCCATCAGGGAATTTGTATAAAGCAAGATCAGGTGGAGGTCTAAGGTTTTGTGGAATAGCATTGTAAACATTGTTAAACCTGGCACAATAGTCTAAGACAGCTTCTTGAGGGCCTCTTTTGATAGTGTCATACTCGGATAATATGTGCAGAGGGTCCTTCTTCTTCTCCCATCTGTTAAGAAATGTTTGGTAAAGGGCCTCTGGGTCAGCTATGGAATTTTCAGGAAGAGCTCTAAACCAGGGCCTTACATCTCCTATTAAACTTTGGACAAAAATATTCATTATTACACTATCATCATCTATTTCATAACTCTCAAAATAGTCCTGCATTTTCTTGGTATGTTGTAGGGCTGTGCCAGAACCAGTACCTTCAAAATATGTGATTTTGGTTTGATAATCCTGAGGCATAGCCCCTGGATTTGCAGGTAACTGTAAAGGTGCATATCTGTTAGCCATATTTACAAGGATAAGTGGAACGACTGGAACAGCTGGAAGAGCTGTAATAACAGTGGTGGTAGTGGTAGTATGCGCAGTGAATGGAGGTGTGGAAAAGGTGCTTGGAGAGGTGGATGATGAACAAGGGGAAGTAGGGGTTGAACGAAACAAAACTTTAACAGGGGTTGGAAAACAGCTTGGCTGAACTGTTTCAGGACTAGAATCAGCAAACACTTCTTGTTTTTGTTTGCTAAGGTTTCTAGAGATTAAATTGGGATTTTCAAAAACAGCTGGTGGATTTGGGTCTGGATTTGACCTAGTATTATGTGTTTTCTTCTTGGGAGCCAGCTTCTAACTTGTTTTTTGGAATTTTCTGAATAGCTCCCCAGTGGAGTCGCCAGATCGTAAGAGCACTTCTGGGTGTTGTTTCTCCTTGGGATCTGCTTCGATATCCTAGATGAGCAGGAAGCAGAAGTCGGTGGCTCTGAGCACCGCCGACGCAGAGTATATTGCTGCTAGCATGGCCTCCTGTGAGGCAGTTTGGTTGTGAAAGCTCTTCAGTGAGCTGTTTGGATTTACATTGGATCCCACTGTGATCCTATGTGACAACCAGAGTGGGATTCATTTTTCAGAGAATCCCATATTTCATGATCGCTCCAAGAATATTGATATCAGGTACCACTATATTCGATATATGGTGCAGCGGGAAGTTATAAGGCTCCAACATATCGGTACAGATGAACAGGTCACCGACATTCTGACAAAGCCCCTAGGGAAGGTCAAATTCCTGACTTTCCAAGAACGACTTGGTGTCATTCAAATACCCTCTGATGAGGGTCCTGTATGATGTATGGAGCTCTTGTAGCTCTAAGGGGGTGTGGGGTACTTCTTGGAGCGACATATGATCACAGGGTAAAAGAATCAAAACTTTCCCTGTAACACCCCGTGGCGACTATGTAGCAGGATGATTAGTTCTCCTGTGAGGTCTGGATGATGTGTTCTCCATGACGATTATGTAGCAGGATGATTAGTTCTCCTGTGAGGTCTGGATGATGTGTTCTCCATGACGATTATGTAGCAGGATGATTAGTTCTCCTGTGAGGTCTGGATGATGTGTTCTCCATGACGATTGTGTAGCAGGATGATTAGTTCTCTTATGAGGCCTGGATGATGTGTTCTCCATGGCAATTGTGGACAAGATGATTCGCTCTCCTATGGACAGGATGATTCGCTCTCCTTGGGACAAGATGATTCGCTTTCTTGTGGGACATGATGATTCGCTCTCCTGTGGACAGGATTGATTAGTTCTCCTGTTGAGGCATCCTACCCATGCAGTCTGGGACTCATGGGAAGTACCTCTCATATGATCAATGAGTAGGGAAATGAGGATAGGGACCATAGTAGTATCAATGGACGCATCAATGTATCTACCGTACTCCCTATGCTAGGATGACCTTCATTGATCTGGGATCAATGATACTGGTCTGGGACTAGTGGTAGGAGTTGTACCCACTATGATGCTGACTTCGGGTCGGTTGAGACTGGTCTGGGACTAGTGGTGCATACTCTGAGACTGACTACGGGTCAGTGGAGGACTAGTCTAGGACCAATAGTAGGAGTGGTACCTACTATGACGCTAACTTCGGGTCGGTGGAGGATTGGTATAGGACCAATAGTAGGAGTGGTACCTACTATGACGCTGACTTCGGGTCGGTTGAGACTGGTCTAGGACCAGTGGTACACACTTTGAGACTGACTTTGAGTCAGTGGAGGATGATACTGTTCTGGGACTAGTGGTTGGAGTTGTACCCATTATGACACTGACTTTGGGTCGGTTGAGGACTAGTTTGGGACCAGTGGTACACACTTTGAGACTGACTTTGAGTAAGTATGATACATCCTCGATCATTTCTTCTTCTTCATAATTCCAACAAAGCAGCGCAGAGCAGAGCAGAACAGAACAGAACAGAGCAATGCAAGCAGAACAGAGCAGGGGTCAAGCTGTACAGGGCAATGCATTTGATGGATGAATAGTAGCAACACACAGACGAATTGCTGATGGAATTCTCTCTAGTTGAGAGGGAGTGTTAAAATTGGCAACTAGGGCCAAACTCCATGTGGGTCACCTTATTCATGGCTAATAATATTTTTTCCTAGATTCCTCTCATCAAGAGGTGTAGGATTGATCTAAAGATCATCCGATTCCGATAAGTATTTATGGAGATATGAATTTATTTTGATTATGGAATAATTATCAAGCCGACCAGCAAATCATCTAGGCTTAGAAGCCCAAAAGACGCATCTATTCATCATCAACATTTGTATATAAATACAGGAGGTCTTTTCCTCATTTGGACACACACTGATCATCACATCTCTCTCTCTCTGGTGCACGGCAAAATCTTGCACTGGGGTGCAGCAAAATCTTGCACTGGTGCGCGGGGAAATCTTGCACTGGTGCGCGGGGAAATCTTGCACTAGTGCGCGGGGAAATCTTGCACTGGTGCGTGGTGAAATCTTGGACTGGTGCACGGTGAATGACACACCGGTGGAAACTTGACAAGTTTGATCTAGGGGCTGCTACCCTAGTTTAGGGCTGATCTGGGGTTTGCTGCTACTAATATAAATCAGATCTTTGTACTATTTCTCTCTGCTGAATTATTGAAGATAAAAAGAAATTTGATCAAAGGGTTTCCCCATATTGGATTTTGTCTCTTGCCTTCGCTTGTTTTCTGTCGATCGTTTAATGTTCTATCTCCACTTTACTTAATGTACATGTGATTGCTAATCTATAGATAATAATAAGAAAAAGAAGTAAACTGCTCTAAGCATAGAACATACCATAATTTAACAGACATCCCAAGGCTATTCAAACCAAATCAAGGAGTATGTGGTCCCTGTCAACATGGAAAGCAAACCAAAACTAGCCATAAGATCAAGGAGCTCTCTACATCAAAGCCCTTGGAGATCATCCATGTTGATTTATGTGGACCAACTAGAAATCAGGCACTCCAAGGAGAAAGGTACTTTGTTTTATTTGTTGATGACTATACTAGAATGATGTGGATATATTTTGTCAAATATAAATTTGAAACATTTGAGTGTTTTAAGAATCTAAAATCACTTGCAGAAAATGAAAAGGACTCAAAAATTAAGTGCCTCAGAATAGATAGAGGGGGAGAATTCACATCAAAAGAATTTAATGAGTTCTATAACATACATGGAATTAAAAGAGAATTCTCTGCTGCCAGAACACCCCAGCAAAATGGGGTAGTTGAAAGAAGAAATCGGACCATTCAAGAAATGGCCAGAACAATGTTATTAGCAGCAGACTTGTAGCCAAAATTCTGGAGAGAAGCAGTCGGGAAAGTTGTCTATACCTTAAATCGAACTCAATTAAGACCAAATTGTGAAAAAACTCCTTATGAATTATGGAAAGGAAGACCTGCTTCAGTAAAGTACTTCAAGATCTTTGGAAGCAACTGCTTCATAAAAATTAGTGATGGCTCACCAGGAAAGTTTGATTCTCGGGTTGATGAAGGGATATTCCTTGGATACTCTACACGGAGCAAAGCCTACAAGTGCTACAATTTTCGACTAAAGAAAATTGTGGAAAGCATTGATGTAAAGATTGATGAAGACCTTCCAAAAAAAGAAATTGAAGAACATGAAGATGATCTTCTCATTGAAGAAGAAGAATCTAAAGAAGAAGAAATAAATCAGGAAGAAGAAGAAGAGGAAAAAGGACCACCTCATACCCCTTCAAAGATGAAGTTTCTCCAGAAATATCATCCAGAAGAGCAGATCATTGGCAATAGAGATGAAGGGATGCAAACCCGAAGAAGGACGATAATTACACCAAAGAGAAACGTAATTGCTCTTCTATCCATGATAGAACCAGAAACATTTACACAAGCAAGGATCCTCATTGGGTAAAAGCCATGGAAGAAGAAATGTCCCAAATTGAGAAGAACAAAACATGGGAGTTGGTACCTCGTCCAAAAGAAGAAAACATAATAGGAACCAAGTGGGTATTCAAAAATAAAATGAATGAAGATGGACAAGTTATCAAAAACATGGCAAGACTTGCTTGCAAAGGCTACTCACAAATTGAAGGAATTGACTTTGAAGAAACATTTGCACCAGTAGCTCAGATGGAAGCTATCAGGATGTTCTTGGCATTTTCTTGCTCAAAAGGATTCAAAATCTATCAAATGGACATAAAATCAACATTTCTGAATGGGGAACTCAAGGGAGAAGTCTACATGGAGCAGCCAGAAAGGTTTAATCTAACAGAAGGAAAGGACTTAGTCTGTAAGTTGAAAAAGGCTTTATATGGGTTGAAACAAGCTCCTAAAGCTTGGTATGCAAAATTGGATCACTATCTTCAACAACAAGGCTTCAAAAAGGGAGTGGCTGGAAGTAATCTATACATAAATACAGATGAAGGTAAGTTACTAGTTACTCTTGTTTATGTTGATGATCTGATTTTTACTAGCAATAATGATGAAATGAGCCATGAATTTTCTCAAAACATGTCAAACGAGTTCGAGATGTCGATGATAGGAGAGCTATCTCACTTCCTTGGACTTCAAGTATCTCAAACCAGAGCAGGATTGTGTATATTTCAAGCCAAATATCTAAAATACATGCTCAAAAGATATGGAATGGACTGTGCACCCATGAGCACACCTATGACCACAAACTGCAAATTGAGCAAAGATGATGACTCCCCTCTAGTGGATGCAACTCATTACAAGTCAATAATTGGAGCCCTTCTATACTGAACAGTGACAAGACCAGACATAATGCAAGTAGTAGGAATGGTGGGAAGATTTCAATCTGCTCCCAAACAATCCCATTTATTAGCTGTAAAAAGAATTCTCAGATATCTGAAAGGAACTCCTGATTTCGGTCTTTGGTATCCTAAGAGCTTAACACTGACTGTAACTGCATACACCAATGTTGATTGGGCTAGAAGTGTAGATGATCAGAAAAGTACTAGTGGAAATGTGTTCTTCCTAGGAGACCATTTAGTATCCTGGCTCAGCAAAAAACAGTCATCCATATCATTATCCACAGCCGAAGCCGAGTATATAGCTGCAGCGGACTCTTGTACTCAAATACTATGGATGAAGGAAGCTCTAAAAGATGTCAACATAGGTATAGATCAATTGATTACCATCTATTGTGACAACACAAGTGCTATTAGTCTCAGCAAAGATCCAGTGATGCACTCAAGGACCAAACACATACCAATCAAGTATCATTTCCTGCGTGAACAAGTACCTGATCAAAACATCGTCTTGGATTATGTCAGTACTAAGGAGCAGATAGCTAATATTTTCACAAAACCTCTTCCTAGAGAGGCATTTGAACATCCACGTCAAAAGATGGGGGTTATCTCTTTAACATCACTCAAGTTCATTCATAAAGAAGTTGTAGGACAGGGGGAGTAGTTCTACAAGGGGAGCAGTTCGACAGGGGGAGTCCGTGTGCATTCCTTTGCCATTGATGTCAAAGGGGGAGAGCAGAAGAATATTGCCATCAATAACAAAGGGGGAGATTGTTGACATAGATTGTCATTGATGTCAATATGGCAATATTCGAGGAACTAGAGGAAGCAAACAGAGCCATCGGAGGAAGAAAACAGAGCCAGAGGAAGCAAACAGAGCCATCGGAGGAAGAAAATAGAGCCAGATGAAGCAAACAGAGCCCGTCGGAGCAATGGAGGAAAGACAGAGCTATCGGGAGCTATCGAAGCAATGTATGCCACAAAAGGGTCATATGCATGCAAATGAGCTATCGGGAGCCATATATGCATTTAACACTATCGGGAGCTATCAAAGGAGCGAAGGATGCATTAACACTATCGGAGGCATAAACCCATATATATATATATAGATATAGATATAGATATAGATATAGATATATATATATATATATATATATATATATATATATATGCGTTTAACACTATCGGAGGCATGAACCCATATATATATGTGTTTAACACTATCAAAGGCCAAAAACCCAGAGATATATGCATTTAACACTATCGGCGGTCAAAACCTTTACATACATGGAAAATACACTATCAGGGACAAAAAGACTTAGGTATAGCGGAATACACTATCGGAGCGGAGAAGGTTATGTATATAGGCGCATATATACATATATATCGGCGACAGTGATAATCGGTGGGTTCGGTTGTGTGCCACTACCCAAAACCTCGATTGCGATATATATATATATATATATATATATATGGGGACCCACAGACCCGAATGGGTTATAGCAACAACCCTATAGAATATCGCGTCTATCATATCGGGAGTCATGTATCACATACATTATAAAGCCTTGTCACTCCCGCAAGCGCCGATTGCGATTGCCAGACCGGACCCGATGCAACATTAAAATTGACTTAATGGTATATCGCGTTTGCTATGTCGGAAGTGACCATTGCAAGTTATAAAGGGATGGCGCGATATGCTTCGACTGCCGATTGCGATTTCACTGTGGACCCGATGCAAGTATAGATGAGGATGCAATGAATTTGAAGTCCACCTCTTTAACAGTTTCGCCTGTTTTTGCTCATATTTCCTGTGTATTTGAATATTTGGCTTGCGCGGGGTTTGGAGGCAGAAATACATTAAGGAATGCTCCCGATAGTTCAGGAGGTTGAACTAACGCCGATTGCGATTGCGATTAGGACGTGGCATGTCCATTAAACAAAATAGCCTCTGTGGATGCCTGTTATCATTGAAAAAACGGGGCTCTGTTACAATTTTTAACACACAGCGACCGAAAAGCCAGGACGTTGAATGGAAAGCCAGCACAGAGGAAACCAAAAAGTGAAATCAATGGAGAAGAGGGAATCCAAAGGACAAGCCAGCGCAGAGGAAGTTGAAGCAAGCATGGAAGAAACTGAAGAGTCAGTCGGAAGCGGAAACGAATAGTTAGAGGCATCAGGAATACAAAAACAGAAAAAACAAGTGTGTGTGCGAAAAATCAATGTGAAAGGAAGTTGAAGTGCAAGCAAAGGGAGCAGAGACAGGAGAAGCAGGAGGACAGGAGTGAAGCGGAAGCTCAGCAGGTTTGGGAGCAGAGAACTACAACAAAACAGTTTATACCAGGTTTGGGTTGGAGCCCACGGGGTTGGAGCCTCAGAACTGAAAGGATTGGAATCCTTGGGAGTTGGTGCTCCTAAGTGCAGAACTATTGCCTTGGAAGAGCAGAGTTGGTGCTCTGGAGGTTGGAGCCTCACAAAAGTCCAAGTTGGTGCTTGGCAACTGATTACAACCAGTTATATATTGTATTTATTTCATTGCACTGTTTGTGTTAATAAAAGCAATTATTTCAACTATCCATTTCTGTGTTCCATATATATGTCTTGGTGATTAAAAAAAACAATTAATAAGAAACACTGATTCACCCCCCCTCTCAGTATTTCCAACATATTGAAGAAACTGTAGATAAAGATTATAATACTTGAAATTTCAATGATATTATCTAAATGAGGAAAAAGGAATTTGTTGGAAACCTTAGGAAACTCTAGCGCAAAATTTCTCAGTTTACTATAGTGGTATTAGAGCACAAGTATTCTGCTAGCTTGTGAGTGCATGAGCCTTGAATGTTTCCAGGGGATTCAAGTAACATTACAGTAAAAAAGAATAAGGTTAATCACAATGCAGCCATGGGGGATAGGGAAGATCAAGGAGGACTAGATTCCAAGGATCTCTTGCATGTATTGATTCATGGACAAACATAAATAACAAATTTAATATTACAAGGGGAACGACAAGGACAACAGTTGATTCAAGGGCAATGAGAAATAACCCATGTACTAGATCAAGGACAACAACAATTAGCCCAGTTAATGGCACAACTCATAGGAAATTCTAATGTTGCTAGTGATAATGATAATAGAGAAAATTTTGGTAATAGGGTTGGTGATGAAGGAGGCAATGGCCATAACATTGGTTTCTCCAATATTGTTCCTCAAACACACAATGGACAAACAGTGGAAAGAACCTCATACCCTTACTCCCTCAATTTTTAAACTAGAAGCAAGCAGAAAACCAAGAAGCAACAGAGAAGAATAGGCTCTTTGATGAATACTTTCAGGAGTATGCAACACTAGAAGAGAACACTCAAGCAACCCTAACTTTCTAGGAATAAAACAACATCATATATTAGAATAGAGCTAGGGAAAAATGGAATCCAAAGTTGGCATGTAAGGTAGGGAAGTTTCCCATCCCCTATTTTAATGGGTCATCAAAATGCTCAGCCAAAGCTTGGGTGCAAAGGTTGGACACCTATTTCTGACTCAATCCCATGCAGGAAACAAATGTTATTCAATTTTCCACACTACACCTAGAAGGAGAAGCACATGATTGGTGGTATCATGGATTGGTTACATTGGGACATGCAAACATCACTTCTTATGTAGACTTTACACAGAGGTTGATAGATATATTTGATCAGAAGAATCCAGATATACACTTTAGAGAGCTGGCACAACTCAAGCAAACCAAATCACGTGAGGAATATATCGCAAAATTTGAATAGACCACGACGAGGATCACTAAAATCACCAAAGAAAGATTGATCATGCTCCTCACAGAAGGATTAGCTGAACCTATACAAGGATGGGTTAAGGCTTTCGATCCTGCAACCCTATAAGAAGCCATCAAGAAGACTCGAGATATGGGAGGCGCAACACCAAAGGTGAAGATGCCACTCATGCCACCACTCATTCTAAAAAACAAGGGCAAGAAGATATCTCTAGACAACGAAACCAAGAAGGATTGGTTAGATGAAGACTCAAAATGAGCTTAGAAGAAAGAAGCTTTGTTTCACTTGCAAAGAGCCATAGGAACCAGGTCATCGATGTTTGGGAAAAGGTAAGGTTCACTACCTTGAAGTATTGCCTTATAGCGATAGGGAGAGTGATACAACACAACCACCAAGCAATGAGCTTAGCATCTATGAAGAAGCATCATCCCCAAGAGAAGTGAGGAAGCCACTTCTGAGAATTGAAGGAGGTACTATCGCCACTCTCTCAGGAGTTCCTAAATATCACACATTCAAAATCAAGGGCGCTATACAAGGGCAATGTGTCATAGCATTGATAGATGGTGGAGTAACATACAACTTTATCGATACAGTCGTAGTGGCACAAAGAGGCATTCCTATCCAAGAATTTGAGGGTTTCGAAGTGAGGGAAGTTGATGGGTATCATATGACATGCACCCAGGTAGTTCCACAATTGAGCATCACTCTTGGTAAGTATACGCTTACTGATGATTTTTATGTGATAGAATTGGCAGATACTAATATGGTGTTGGGAGTTCAGTGGTTGTACTCGCTAGGAAGGATTGTGATGAACTACCAAATGATGGAAATGGAATTTCGAGACCCAAAGGGAAGCAAGGTAGTTCTGAGAGGCATGACCAATGGTGGTCCTCACATTGTCACAGCTCAGCAAATGGAGGTTATACCCAAACAAGGAGAAGTCACTTGCATGTCAGCTTGTAGAACTACACGTAATAGATTACAATCCAATGAGATCAGGCATGTGGAACATGACACATTCTTGAGAGATTGGAGATCCCATTAGGCTTAGTGGAGTACTCCAAGGATACATTTTATTGCAAAGTATTGGATGGACTCATTCATGATGAAAGGTATAAGGTGGAAGAGGAAATCGTCTTCTACAAAGATGAGATATATTTTGTCCTTAAATCTACACTCAAGGAGAAGCTCATGAGAGCTACACATAGCAAACCAATTAAAGTCACAAAACAATCTCGCCCTCAAGACAAGGATTGCATAGAAAATGAGAATTTATTTACAGCAACAAGGGAAGAAAGGTACACAAGTCAAACTAGCATGCAGGCACAATATCTAGTCAACACCAATGTTTCATATGTTGACTGGCCTGTTGTTGAACAAGTGGGATCAAATAAGATTGCAAACCATTAGAGGAAATTTTAGGCTAAAAGTGCCCATGAAATTTTTATGTACATAATATGTAAACCAACCTTTAAATTTAAAAAGAGGTACATGTAAATATTTTAGAGGGAAAATTAAAATAATTACTTTTTTAATTGTATTTTTGGTCTATCTCTTTATAGCTTTACTCAAATTTCAAGTGTAGACACGTGTTGGATGCGGAATTAAATTCCGCATTCAACAAGTACCCATTATGCATACTTTTTATAAGATTTGCATTGATAAAAATTGAAGATACATTAAAAAAACATGTTCAACACGTTTTTTAATGTATCTTCAATTTTTATCGATGTGAGTCTTCTCAGAGTTATGCATAATGGGTACTCGTTGGATGTGGAATTAATCCAACAAGTATCTACATTTGAAATTTGAGTAAACTTATAAAGAGAAAAGCAAAAAATGCAATTAAAAAAATAGTTTTCTTCTTTTCCCTCCAAAATTCACAACTCTTATTTTTTTTCCTTAGGAGGCCATTTTTAGGCTAAAATTTCCTTTAATGATCTTTACCATGCATGATTTTGAACCAAAGGAAACCCATTACCTATGAAGTATATCTTGATTTGAAGCATAGTTTATATGCTGGCAAGCTTGATGTCACAATGCAAAATATAATGCATGGGGATGAAGATAGTGGTTGTTGTTTATATTCTAAACCAATTTTTCTTGTCCCTGGACCACTTTGGGAGATGATTAGGCGAAAATTTCAGAGAAATTTTGTTGGAGTACGTTCTTGGGAAATTTTGGAGCAAGGTGGAAGTCTAATGGGTCAATTGATTGCTACAAAATGGGGAGAATGGTCAACACATTACTAAAAACTTTGATGGAGGAATAGACTAGATTATAGATTGGAAGCATATATTTAGCATATTGGAACCTGTGAAGTTTGTGCCTCATGGAAGTATAAAATTTGAAGCATACGAAGGTCACCATCTTCAAGTAACTAATGAAATAACATCTCGCAGTGCTAGTATGTTCAGAATGGTAATTGTGAAGTTTGAAGGAAAATTTCCATGTTTAAGGGTTGAAGAGAATAAGTGGCAACACTTGGATTTGTCATTTCTTGGGGACAAGAAATGTTGCGAAGGGTGGAATATAATGTCCAAGAGGGATTAATTGGCCCAAGGGACGAAGCAGTGAATCGATCCATGTAGGCTATAGTCCTCAATAAAGGGCAAAACCCCAAAATACCCAATGTTTGGGCAAGTTTGGGGTCACTCGGGGGGAAAATCCCAAAGTTAGGTTTTGATGTGACCTTCATTCAATTAATTAAAGAGAAAACCCCCCTCAAGGAAATCTTTAAATACACGAGGATAAGAATCACTTGAGGAATCATTGCTTTGGATCATTCATCTATGTTTTTCTTTGAGCCTGAGGATTTGAGGGTTTTAAGATCCCATATTTCTCCTTGGACTAGTTTTGGTGGAGGTGATCCCACCCTACCTGGTCACTCTTCTTTAAATTTTCTATTTGTTTCTTTGTTTTGGCCACAGGGACATGGTCACTCTTCTTTATATTTTCTATTTGTTTCTTTGTTTTGGCCACAGGGACATTATTATCATAACGAGTGATGAAGTAATTGAGAAAGATTTGAGGCAAAGCAATATCTAGTCACCCTAAAATTGGACGAGTCTCCGTGAGGGAAAATTCTAGGTAGAATGCATTTATTCTAAGACATTCACACCCCTGGTTTACTAACCAAGACTAGATGCCACTTCTTGGATTTCCATCAAACAAAGCACCAAAAGATGATTTTTGTATTCACTTTAGAGAGACAAAGTGAAAATATTTTAATCTAATGAAGGACAGAGCATTTAATGAGTTCTGAACTCGTAAACATTCATTCAAATATGAAGAAACAACAGTAGTGAAAAACATAGAAGGAAAACATGCACTAAAAAAACTGACTGGAAAATATTGTCACATGAATCTTTGGGTCAAATGCCCTAGTACTTTTGTCTTGGAAACTCTGATCTATATTCAAAACATCTCCTGTACATACAAACGTTTTTTCTCTCCAAACTCAACCCCTCTTTCATTTCAAATGATGAAATATATAGAAAATACAATATGCTATTTGTTGATAGCTGAGTAAAATCCTATTATTATATCTAAAATTAACAACAAAATAAAAACAATCTTCTAATTTGTTGCAAACTTTCCGCTTCTAAGTCTAACAATAAAAACAAGTTGTTGAAAAATAATTCGAACTCCCGGAAATCTGAAGTGAGTTTCCTTGAAATTTGTGATATGCATCTTTGATTGCCAAGTATTAAGAACTAACTGCTTTTGATCGTTGGATATGCTCAATTGCTGATATGTGGGGCTTGAAATTATCTTACCATGTACCCTGTTATCTGTATAAGCTGCCTAGAATCCTGGAATGGATCTTTGTAGCGCTGCCAAAACTCTGATTTTTTAAATGTTGCCACTTCATTTGGAAACGCTTCTCCATCTCGCTTCACTACAAAGTTTTTGCTGTCTCCACTAGAATGTCGACATTGCCAGACTTGCTATGCAAAAATCACAACTTCATTCCTTTCAAGAGATATGACTAATCATTACTACAAAGTTTTTGCTGCCTCCACTAGAATGTCTATATTGCCAGACTTGCTATGCAAAAATCATAACTTCATTCCTTTCAAGAGATATGACTAATGAATTTGTGAGAACTTCCCATTATTAATTCTGACTAGAATTCCAAACGAATCAACCCTTTGATGATGATAGACCTGCATATGACTTATCCAACCATTGTTTACTTGATATAAATTGTAATGGCAATGATAATAATTGTGTTCACAAGTCAAGCATTCAGTATATGTACAGAATAGAAACTAACACCAAACTGTCCACTCATGCTAACATTAGCACCAGTTGTAAGAACTTCCATAAACTCTTTGGTTCCAGATTTAGCAATGGTTCCATTCGAACCAGTCGTGAAGCCCCAAAACATTGGAAGAACTGGACGTATGTTTTTGGAAATCTTTCCATCACGTGACTTGTGTGTATAGCCTTCAGAAAACCAGCGATATCTCTCAAACTATTCACAATTCCGCAGAAATTCTCGCGAGTCACCTAATTGACGTCATTCTGCACAAAAACCATGTTCCATATTTTGCAATTTCGCCTTCGTTTACCTGGAATCTGAGCCACCAATCTGCTGCCTGGAAATTGCATGTTTTATTGTCTTGAACATTTTCAATTATCGTGGAACTGGAACTTGGTGTTCTTTGGCGTTTAATGTTGCAGAACGTTTGACATTTGGCTGTATACCTTGACACATGGCAAATAGATGGGCACTTGGTTCTTTATATGGGGTTTATTATTTCCATTTAGGCGCTTTTTACATTCGGCATTTTTGGCAGCTTTACCACTTTAGCATAAGAAAACACTCGTAAGCACTGCTACTTAGCTTTGATTTGGTGCCGTGTGTGGGTGTCTTCGATGCATTGGTCAATTTATTATTAGTGTTTTCCATGACTCTTAATATCCTAGATTGGCACTTCCTCGTGGCATTCACTTATGGGTTCATCACTTTGACACAGTTGGCACCTTGACACTCAGGTGCTCTCAATTTTATTGTCAACGCTTGGGCTTTTTAAACTATCACTGAGAAGCATTTATTCCCTTGTCAACCCTTACAGTTAATCAGAATAGTGTGCATGATTCCTCCACTTGCAATGGCCAAAAAGACGGATTTGACCACTAGAATTTTGAGCACCTCTCTAGCATTTTTGTGAAGCCAAAATAATCGAGGATCTTGTTTGTAGTTATCTTGCAAAAAACTAGAATTTTGAGCACCTCTCTAGCATTTTTGTGAAGCCAAAATAATCGAGGATCTTGTTTGTAGTTATCTTGCAAAAAATTAAAAACTAAAAGACCATTATGTCCTTGAGGATGAAACACAAAAGTTCTATCTTTAGCAGTACATTTGAATTAAAATATTTCATCGGTTTTCAGAAGTTCATAGCCTTGAATCACACATTATAATGATAACTAAATTGGCTATCTAAATAACAGGGTCATGATCAAACTATGGAAAAATTCAAAAATCCCCCTTTCGATCAACACATTCGATGTTAAAACTAAGGCGGCAGTAAAACATATTCCTTGGAGATTTTTGGTGTGTGATCATCATAGGAAGTTCAATTGAGCTTCCACCAACAATATCATATTCAATCATAAAATGAAGTGCAAATAGAACATTGCTTTCATACGTAGTGAAGCACTTTGAACCCAATCCATCAATTGTAGTTCCCCTTTTTATCATCTACAATAATGTCGCAACATATAACAGTGCAACTTGTGTCCTCTGTGTAAATTTATCATATTGCATGTTTTGCTTTGGACTGGTACTGGAGGTTCCTATGAACTTCACCTGAGCTTTGGTATTTGTTATGAATAATGACTTAGCAGTCTAGAGTGAGCACACTTGCTTGGCACTCTCAATAATACTTAACATTGTTACTTTGAGGGCAGATTACTAAAATGCATAATGTCATTATCTTCCTCATTTATGAAATGCATGAAATGCCTTCTTAATACCTATTGAATGAAGTTGACTTGGTTGTGATGCTTAGCTCGTGGCTTGGTAGTTGGTGGACTTGGAGATTGGGCCTCAAGCCCAATAATTTTTGTAAAATAGAACAATGATCCTTCAAATTAACCCGAGAGCACAAAAGGTATTTAAAACCAAAAAAATGTTTAGCTCGAAGTTCCAATTTTTTTACAAAAAACTATAAAAAAATTGCAGGTGATAACATTGGCTCCAATGGGGATGTTATCCTCCACGTAAGGTAGCAAAGAACCCGTAGACCAAGTGTCTGATCCATAGGGCTATTCCCAAATTCTTTTCTCAACCTATAACTATTATCTGATCTGAAAATACAACTACAACTGAAAACTGAAATATGCACAAACTGAAAGCCATACTGTAATCTGAAGGCTGAAAATTGCAAAATGAAACCATCTATTCAACTGTTCAAAAACCGCTTATATATAAACTGAGCTGAAAACCTCTGAAAGTTGAAACCAAACTGCTCACTGACAATTTTGTTGTAAACTGAAAGTGAAATCCTTTGTACAAACTAGAATCTGATTCTGCAACTCACACTGAAAGACTAGAAACTGAAAAACTGGAATGCTAAAATATGCTCACTCTTATGAGCTTATTCAAGAACACAATATTCTACTATAAGCTGATGAAAACAACTACAATATTAAGTGATTTCAAAAACCCAAAGCAACCATGTAAGTAAATGGTTACTTAACTGATTTTGCTTTCACTCTCCTAAAAAAAGAAAAATTGAAAGATGGCAATTCAAACTCCAGCTGAAAATGATACTCATATTCCATGAACGCGAAAAAATCTACCTTCACTGACGAATGCAATAGACTTGTAAAAGGGTTTGTGAAAGTATACAAAATTACATCTTCTTGATGAGCAAAAAGAAAAGGCACCCTTCATTTGTAATAGATGTTGTTCCTTGTTCTATTTCCTTAAACTCGAGATCATCTTTAAACAAAGAAACAACAATCCGATCAATATTCTCATTATCCACATCAGGGAAAACCTTTGTACATTCTTGAAAATTTTCAAATGGAACTGCCACATTACATGTATCGGGAATATAAAAAATTAACCCTTCATGTAATTCAATAAGAATGTCATTTTGGCTTTCAAAAATTTCAGAATTTATCAATTCAAGAGTAAGATTTTGAATAGCATCTTCATTTTCAAAGTGATCTAAAACAACCTACTCTTCTTCACTGACTGATTTAGAAGGTAAATAGACTACAAAAAAGACCGATTGACTATCCATATCTTCATTCAGATTTATTAAAATTTCTGAATATTGTTGGATCTTTTCATTATTCTCAGGGGATAAAGTATGAATTTGAATATTATGATCCTGGTTTTCTTCATTTTCAGTCAATGGAGGCACTATATTCTGCTGCAAATCTTCCTGAATATCATGACAATTATCCTCTAATATATTTTTTTGCTATTAAAAATAATCTTCATAAAATTATTTGATTTTTTCATCCATTAATTCTTCATCACCATATTCATTTTCCATGTGTTGAATAA
This sequence comes from Pinus tabuliformis, assembly GCA_031772625.1. Taxonomy (NCBI): domain Eukaryota; kingdom Viridiplantae; phylum Streptophyta; class Pinopsida; order Pinales; family Pinaceae; genus Pinus; species Pinus tabuliformis. The sequence continues at coordinate 913,036,094 of CM062804.1, forward strand.
AATTTTCAAAACTTTCACGACAATTCCCAAAAAGTGATAAAGATTGGTATCATTCCCTATAATTCTCATAAATAATTGTATGAAAATCTTTAAGAGAATATAAGCTAGCAAGTGGAAAATTTTCATACCATGATCTTGCCTTTTCTTCCAAAGAAACCATGCACATTTTCAGACAATCTTCATGCAACTCAACCCTTTGCTTATGTATATGCAAATGAAATTTGATCAGATGCAAAACGACGTCGTCTCTTTTTTTATCTTTAAATTCTGGCAGATATGTTTGCCAATCTATACAAGGCAAACAATTTGGAAAACCGGGAATATGTGAATGATTCATAGGAGGATACCTTTCAAAGCTGCAAGCTTCTATGGAATCCATCATTGGACAGTGGAGTCACCAAGAAATTCTTTAAGCTACTGATTCTTCAGACAATGGAGTCGCCAAGGAATTTTGAACTGTTGAGTATCTAAAAACGGAGTCGCAAGGAATTTTGAACTCTTGAGTATTTAAAAATGGAGTCGCCAAGGAATTTTGAACTCTTGAGTATCTAAGTTCTAACAATGGAGTCGCAAGGTGAAAGATACACAACCACCTTTGCGTGTGACTTCTGCTCACCATTTGAAATCAGATTTAAAGCATTGTTGTTCCTTCGAGGTTATTTACTTGAAGTCTTCGCCTCCTCATAAACAGTGCCAAAATGTTATCACTCCGAATTTTCCTAGTTGTCAAAGGAAAACCCGGAGGTAACGTTGAACAGTTTGAACCAATATTTTAGATTGGAAGTTATTATTTCCAAGCCAAAGGGGGCTCTCTCTACAACTCAGATGTCCAATGTCACTTCAACAGGTGGCTGTGTTCTTAGATCAGTGGCCAGATCTTTGGTAAGGTGAGGGTTTTAAAAAGTGGTTGGACAGAGAGAAAATCCATTGGGAAATGGAGTCAAAGGTTGAATACAAATCAAAGGATTTCCAAGATCTTGGTTAATGAACCCAAAACTTACAAAGGAAAGATAAACAATATTTCCTTAGACCATTAGATCATCGGAGTATGGTGGTAGAATTAAGAAAACAATCCATCAAATAAAGCACCAAAAGATGAATTATGTATTGACTTTAGAGAGAGAGAGAAAGTTAAAATATTTGAATCTAATGAAGGAAAGAGCATTTAATGAATTTTGAACTCGTCAACGTTCATTCAAATATGAGTAAATAACGTTAGTGAAAAACATAGAAGGAAAACATGCACTAAGGAAACTGACTGGAAAATACTGTCACATGAATCTTTAGGTAAAATGCCCAAGTACTTCTGCCTTGGAAACTCTAATATATATTAAAAACATCTCTTGTAAATGCAAAGGTTTTTTCTCTCCAAACCGAACCACTCTTTCATTACAAATGATGAAATATATAGCAAATACACTTTGCTAGTTGTTGCTAGCTTTTAGGAGTAAAATCTTATTATTAAATCTAAAATTAATAACAAAATAAAAGAAAATCTTCTAATTTGTTGCAAACTTTCAGCATCTAAGTCTAAAAATAAAAACAAGTTGTTGCAAAAGAATTCGAACTGTTGGAAATCGGAAGTTCAGTTTCCTTGAAATTTCTGATATGCATTTTTGACTACAAGGTATTAAGAACTAACTGCTTTTGATCATTGGATGTGCTCATTTGTTGATATGTGGGGCTTGAAATTATCTTACCACGTACCCTGCTATCTGTATAAGTTGCCTAGAATCCTGGAATGGATCGTTATAGCGCTGCCACAAAATTTCTGGGTCAAATGCTGCCCAAACTCTGATTTTTTAAACATTGCCACTTCATTTGCCAACACTTCTCCATCTCGTTTTACTTCAAAGTTTTTGTTGCCCCACTAGAATGTCTATATTGTTGGATTTTCTATGCAAAAATCACAACTTCATTCCTTTCAAGAGATATGACTAATGAATTTGTGAGAACTTCCCATTATTAGCACTGATTAGAATTCCAAATGAATCAACCCTTCGATTATGATAACTCTGCATATGACTTATCCAACCATTGTTTTCTTGATATAAATTGCAATGAAAACCATTATAATTGTGTTCACAAGTCAAGCATTTAGTATCTGCAATCAAATATTAAAATGTAGAAACTAACACCAAACTGTCCACTCATAACATTAGCACCAGTTGTAAGAACTTCCATAAACTCTTTGGTTCTATATTTAGCAATGGTTCCACTTGAACCAATTGTGAAGCCCCAAAACATTGGAAGAACTGAATGTATGTTTTTGGAAATACATCCATCACATGACCTATGTGTATAGCCTTCAGAAAACCAGCGAGATATCTCAAAATTTTCACAATTCCGTAGAAATTCTCACGAGTCACCTAGTTGACTTCATTTTACACAAAACCCATGTTTCAGATTTTACAATTTTGCCTTCATTTTCCTGGAATCTGAGCCCCAAATTTGATGCTTGGAAACTACATGTTTTTCTGTCTTGAACATTTTTCAATTATCATGGAACTGAAACTTGGTGTTCTTTGGAATTTTATCTTGTAGATCGTTTGACATTTGGTCATATGCCTTGACACATGGGAAATAGATGGGCACTTGGTGCTTTATATTGGTTTTATTATTGTCATTTAGGAGCTTTCTACATTCGACATTTTTGGCAGCTTTGAGATGCATACACATTCCTTTACTTTAGCATAAGAAAACACTTGTAAGCACTGCTACTTGGCTCTGATTTGGTGCTTTGTGTGGGTGCCTTCTTTGATGCATTGGTCAATGTATTATTAGTGTTTTTCCATGACTCTTAACATCCTATATTGGCACTTCCTCGTGGCATTCACTTATGGGTCCATCACTTTGACACAATTGGCACCTTCACACTCGGGTGCTCTCGATTTGACTCTCAACCGTTGGGCTTTTTAAATTGTCACTAAGAAGCATTTATTCCCTTGTCAACCCTTTTAGATCTAATCATAACGGTGCGCATGATTCCTCCACTTGCTCTATCTCTTGCAATGGCCAAAAAGACAGATTTGACCACTAGAATTTTGACCACCTCTTTAGCTGATCCGGATTTTAAACAGGAACGCAACAAATTACAGAGATAACCATAAATACAGAGATGCGATAACCATAAAAATAGAGATGCAGCGGAAATAATACTTCATTTCATTACTGTAAAATATTGAAATATGCTTACAAACAGAAATGGAAAGAAACCAGCTAGGGCGATGGTAGCTTATCTCTGAGAAGAGATGTGGCGGCTACATGCCTCTGAACTGTTCCGAACTGTATTACAATGAGGCTCGAAGGCCTATTTATTGTTGAGAAACAATGGAAAACCCTTCACATACCGAAACCTAACCCTAGAAGATGAAACGCCAAATTGTGGGCCCCGTTTGGGTAAATTGGTACATCAATTTCCCGGGGTCGTAACTTTGGCATACGATCTCCGTTTGACGCGTACGATAGCTCGTTAGAAAGATCTATCCGAGTACTACCACTTTGGGGGGGCAAGATTAGGGCTCGGTCGCCCCAGAATTCCAAAAAAACGTCGTTTAGGGCCTCAAAACGGCTCCGGAAGTTCAGGACCCGAAAAACTGCTAAAAATAGTAAACTGTGCTACAATTAAGGAAACTGAAAATGCTGAGAAAGACAATGGTGGGGGTCCAGGTGGACCTGGCAGGTGGCCACCAATATCCACCTGGATCATTAGCATTTTTGTGAAGCCAATATAATCGAGGATCTTGTTTTTAGTTATCTTGCAAAACATTCAAAACTAAAATACCATTATGTCAGATAACTTGAAGATGAAATCTTTAGCAATACATTTGAATAAACATATTTCATCAGTTTTCAAAAGCTCATAGCCTTGAATCACACATTATAATGATAACTAAATTGACAATATGAATAACAGGGTCGTGATTGAACTCTGGAAAAATCCCCCTTTCGATCAACACATTCGATATTAAAATTAAGAAGGTAGTAAAACATATTCCTTGGAGATTTTTGGTGTGATCATCATAGGAATATCAATTGAGCTGCCACCAACAATATCATATTCAATCATAAAATGAAGTGCAAACATAACATTGCTTTGAACCACTTTGAACCAATCCATCAATTGTAGTGAAGCACTTTGAACCCAATCCATCAATTGTAGTTCCCTTTTTTATCATCTACAATAATGTCACAGATGATAACAATGCAACTTGTGTCCTCTAAGTAAATTTATTATATTGCATGTTTTGCTTTGGACTACTACTAGAGGTTCCTATGAACTGCACCTGGGCTTTGGCATTTGTTATGAGTAATGACTTAACATTCTAGAGTGAGCACACTTGCTTGGCACTCTCAATAATACTCGACATTGTTACTTTGAGGGCAGATTACTAAAATACATAATGTCATTTTCTTCCTCATTTATGAAATTCTTGAAATGCCTTATTAATAACTATTGAATGAACTTCACTTGGTTGTGATGCTTGGCTCGTGGCTTGGTAGTTGGTGGACCTGGAGATTGAGCCTCAAGCCCAATATTTTTTGTAAAACAGAACAACGAGCCTTCAAATTAACCTGAGAGCAGAAAAAATCTTTAAAACCAGAAAAATGTTTAGCTTGAAGTTTCAATTTTTTTACAAAAAATTATAAAAAATTTGCAGGTGATAACATCGGCTCCAATGGGGATGTTATCCTCCCTGTGAGGTAGCAAAGAACCCACAGACCAAGTGCCTGATCCATTGGGCTATTCCCAAATTCTTTTTGCAAACTGTAACTATGATCTAATCTGAAAATACTACTGCAACTAAAAACTGAAATGCGCACAATCTAAAAGCCATACTGTAATCTGAAGGCCGAAATTTGCAAATTGAAACCATCTATTCAACAGTTCAAAAACCGCTTATATACAAACTGAAATGAAAACCTCTGAAAGATGAAACCAAACTGCTCACTGATAATTTTGCTGTAAACTGGAAGTGAAATCCTTTGTACAAACTAGAATCTGATTCTGCAACTCACACTGAAGTACTGGAAACCGAAAAACTTTAATGCTAAAATATGCTCACTCTTTTGAGCTTATTCAAGAACAAACTATTCTACTATTAGTTGATGAAAACAACTGCAACATTAACTTTTTTCAAAAACCCAATGCAACCATGTAAGTAAATGGTTACTTAATTGATTTCTGCTTTCCCTCTCCTAAAAAAAAGGAAAATTTTGAAAGATGGCAATTCAAATTCCAGCTGAAACTAATACTCATAGTCCATGAACACCACAAAATCTACCTTCACTAATGAATGCAACAGACTTGTAAAGGGGTCCATGAAAGTATCAAAAGTTAAAACTACCTCTTCTTGATGAGCGAAAAGAAAATGGCATCCTTCATTTGCAATAGATGTTGTTCCTTGTTCTATTTCCTTAAACTCGCGATCATCTTTAAACAAAGAAACAACAATCCGCTCAATATTTTCATTATCCACATCAGGGAAAAACTTTGTACGTTCTTGAAAATTTTCAAATGGAACTGCCACATTACATGTATCAGGAATAACAATAATTAACCCTTCATGTAAGTCAACGAGAATGTCATCTTGGCTTTCAAAAATTTCAGAATTTACCAATGCAAGAGGTGTAATATTGTGAATATCATCTTCATTTTCAAAGTGTTCTAAAACAACCTGCTCTTCTTAACTGACTGATTCAAAAGGTAAATAGACTGCAGAAAAATCTGATTGATTATCCATATCTTCGTCCTGATTTCTTAAAATTTCTGAAGATTGTTGGATCTCTTCATTATTCTCAAGGGATAAAGTATGATTTTGAATATTATGACCCTGATTTTCTTCATTTTCAGTCAAGAGAGGCACTATATTCTACTGCAAATCTTCCTGAATATTATGACAATTATCCTCTAATATATTTTTCTGTTATTAAAAATAATCTTCATAAAATTCTTTGATTTCTTCATCCATTAATTCTTCATCACCATATTCATTTTCAATGTGTTGAATAAAATTTTCAAAACTTTCACAACAGTTCCCAAAAAGTGATAAAGATTGGTAGCATTCCATAAAATTCTCATAAATATCCATATGAAAATCTTTAAGAGAATATAAGCTAGCAAGTGGCAAATTTTCATACCATGATCTTGTCTTTCCTTCCAAAGAAACCATGAACATTTTCATTAGACAATCTTCATGCAACTCAACTCTTTGCTTATGTATATGAAAATGAAATTTGATCAAATGCAAAATGGTATTGCATCCTTTTTTATCTTTAAATTTTGGCAAATATGTTTGCAAATTTATTCAAGGAAAAAGATTTGGAAAAACAGGAATATGTGAACGATTTATAGGATCATACCTTTCATATCTGCAAGCTTCTATGGAATATGTCTTCGGACAGTGGATTCACCAAGAAATTATTTAGGTTATCGATTCTCCAGACACTGGAGTCACCAAGGAATTTTGAGCTCTGGAGTATTTGACAATGGAGTCACCAGGTGAAAGATACACAACCACCTTTGTGTTTGACTTCTGTTCACCATCTGAAATCAGATCTAAAGCATTGTCGTTGCTCCAAGGTTATTTACTTTAAGTCTTCACCTCCCAACAATGGCCCCAAAAGGTTATCACTCCATAATTTTCCTGCCTATGAAAGGAAAACCCAGAGGTAACATTGAACCAATCTTTTAAAATAGAAGCTAACCCTTCCAACCCAGAGAGGGCTCTCTTTACAACTCAGTTGTCCAATGTCACTTCAACAGGTGGTTGTGTGCTTAGATCATTGGCTAGATCTTTGGTAGGGTAAGGGTTTTACAAAGTGGTTGGACAAAGAGAAAATCCATTTGGCAATGAGTCAAAGGTTGAACATAAATCAAAGGGTTTCCAAGATCTTGGTTGATGAACGCAAAACTTACAAAGGCAAGATAAACAATATTTCCTTAGACCATTAGATCATTAGAGTATGGTGGTAGAATTAAGAAAACAGTCCATCAAAGAAAGCACCAAAAGATGAATTATGTATTGAATTTAGAGAAAGAGAGTGAAAATACTTGAATATAATGAAGGGCAGAGCATTTAATGAATTCTGAACTCATAAACGTTCATTCAAATATAAAGAAATAACACAGAAGGAAAACATGCACTAAGGAAACTGAATGGAAAATATTGTCACATGAATCTTTGGGTAAAATGCCCAAGTACTTCTACCTTGGAAACTCTAATCTATATTAAAAACAATTCCTGTACATACAAAGGATTTTTCTCTCCAAACCAAACTCCTGTTTCATTACAAATGATGAAATATATAGCAAATATAATATTCTAGTTATTGCTAGATTTTAGGAGTAAAATCTTATTATTAAATCTAAAATTAACAACTAAATAAAAACAATCTTCTAATTTGTTGCAAACTTTCAGTATCCAAGTCTAAAGATAAAAAAAATTGTTGCAAAAGAATTCGAACTGTTGGAAATCTGAAGTTGAGTTTCCTTGAAATTTGGGATATGCATCTTTGGCTACAAGGTATTAAGAACTAACTGCTTTTGATCACTGGATATGTTCAATTTCTAATATGTGGGGCTTATAATTATCTTACCACGTACCCTGCTATCTGTATAAGCTGCCTAGAATCCTAGAATAGATCCTTACAGCGCTACCAAAACTTTAATTTTTTAAATGTTTCCACTTCATTTGGCAGCGCTTCTCCTTCTCATTTTACTTCAATGTTTTGTTGCCTCCACTAGAATGTCTATATTGCTGGATCTGCTATGCAAAAATCACAACTTCATTGCTTTCAAGAGATATGACTAATGAATTTGTGAGGACTTCCCATTGTTAGCTCTGATTAGAATTCCAAATGAATCAACCCTTCAATGATGATAGACCTGCATATGAATTATCCAACCATTGTTTAGTTGATATAAATTGTAATGAAAACAATAATAATTGTGTTCACAAGTCAAGCATTCAGTATCTGCAATCAAATATACATAATAGAAACTAACAACAAATTGTCCACTCATGCTAACATTAGCACGAGTTGTAAGAATTTCCATAAACCCTTTCATTAAAGATTTAGCAATGGTTCCATTTGAATCAATCATAAAGCCCCAAAACATTAGAAGAATTGGATGCATATTTTTGGAAATACGTTTCATTAAACCAACGACATCTCTCAAAATTTTCACAATTTTGTAGAAATTCTCGCGAGTCACCTAATTGACGTCGTTTTACACAAAACCCATGTTCCATATTTTGCAATTTCAGCTTCCTTTGCCTGGAATCTAAGCCCCAAATCTGATGCCTGGAAACTACATGTTTTCCTGTCTTGAACATTTTTCAATTATCATGGAAATGAAACTTGTGTTCTTTGGCGTTTTATGTTGCAGATCGTTTGACATTTGATCATATGCCTTGAAACATGGGCAATAGATGGGCACTTTGTGCTTTATATGGGTTTTATTATTGTCATTTAGGCGCTTTCTACATTTGACATTTTTTGCAGCTTTAAGATGCATACGCATCCCTTTACTTTAGCATAAGAAAACACTCGTAACTTCGTAAGCACTGCTACTTCGCTCTGATTTGATGCTCTGTGTGGGTGCCTTATTTGATGCATTGGTCAATTTTTTATTAGTGTTTTCCCTGACTCTTAACATCCTATATTGGCACTTCCTCATGGCATTCACTTATGGGTCCATCACTTTGACATAGTTGGCACCTTGACACTCAGGTGCTCTCAATTTGATCATCAACGCTTCGGATTTTTAAACTGTTACTGAGAAGTGTTTATTCCCTTGTCGACACTTTCAAAGTTAATTGTTATATGGAATCTACAACTGTGGACAGAAGTATCTTCCCTAGACCTAGTGGCCTTGTCTAGAACAATAGAAATCAAAGACTATAAATTTCCCCTTAGAGGAATTTGAAAATGGAAAGATGCTTACTTGTGATCTGTCGCAAGCTCTTCTCTCCTCTTGGCTTATCATCTCCAATCATAGCTCTGACTGCTATAATTAGAACCTGCACAAACAAACAACACAAGCCAAAGATCTACAACAACTATGTAGCATTATCTAATCACTCTATTCAATGGATCAGCATAGCATTGAAATATATGAATGTAAACATAACATAAAACATATAGGAAAATGGTATACTCTTTGTATTAATATGAAAGGGAGAGAGTTTACAACCAAAAGTGGAAGTTGATCTTGTAGAAATCCCTCCAAGTTGACTTGTCCTTCCTTGCCACAGTGTACACCTCAGAGCCACCTGTTGACGGTGTTGGACCCGCCACATTCAAGGGATCTCCCCGGTATGAAGTCCCAACTAGACCTCACACCGTTTGGTGTAGGAGTCCCATCCGGTATAATGGCCCGACTGCCATTATCTTAAAGATATGCCTTAGCTTTTGCTTGTCAGCACATGAGAGTGATATACTTAGTCTTCAAACAGTGAGGTTCGTGTGCCTGGTGAGTGCTTAGTGTAACTTGTGTCTAAGTTCTTTCACTGCAAAGGGAGAGGGTGAGAATGAGTCTCAAGTCAAAAGGGAATAGTCCCAACTCAGTTAGAGACACACAACACAGCAAGATCTGCGTAGCTTCTGGCGGAGTAGTCCACACGGATGCGGCAGTCACAAACACAAAGTGAACAGATAGCACGTACAACACCCAATGGAGTAGTCCACACAAGTGCGACAGTCATTATAACAAGTTTACAAGAATGAGTCTGTCTAGTGTCCGGCGGAGTAGTCCACACGGGCGAGACAACGATAACAACTGATACAACACATTTCCAATAGCATATGCACTAAAACAACCGAAATAGTTCAACTATCTTAGTACAAGTTAAAGCAACATGCATTACAAGCGTCCAAAGAATAGTCTTACAAATGAATACAATACATGTGTGAAAACGTGTTGGCTTGTGTCAAGCTTCTGAGTTAAGCGAAAGTTCCAAGACACATTCGTACACCATATTGGAGCGTTGGAGCCACTGCTCGCTCCTGAAAGAAAAGATTACAGACTCTCAAGGCTATGTGGGAGGAGCCAAAGTGAAAAGTCTTATGCATGTACAAATGAGGGGTATATATAGCCAAGGGTGAAACTGACCCTTGTCACTCTTCGACTTCCCTCATGACTCTTCGACTTACATGACTCTTTAACTTCATCTGTGGGTCTCTTGGACTTCCACGTTACATTACATTGATTACACAAGTATGACCCAAAATAGTGATGTCGCCAAGGTGATTCATGACAACACGACATAACATTGCTAGTATGCACATGCTGGCTATGTTGTTCATGTCGAGTTGTTGCGCTGTTGAGTGATGAGTGTGCCCGTGGTATACCATAGCTTCACCTCCGCATGGCAAAGTGCACGAAGTCTTCAATGGTCTTGGTGTTCGCTTGATGGTTCATGCATGTGCATGTGTCTCCTTCGCTTGCTACTTGGTATGCTTCGTGTGTTCGTCCAACCGCGAGCAAGTCTTCTAGCATGTACTCCTTGTTCATCTCGTTCGTCATTACGCCATGTCTCATCCGTGTACCTGTTTCTGTAATCACTCATGACGAGACGACATCAAATCCAAAAATCCCCTAGGCTACCATGATGCATTGCCTTTCGTTTCCAGGTGCAAGTGACTGGGAGAGAGGACAAGACTCTGAAACAGCGCAGAGCACACGTCAAGTTGGTATGCAAAGCTCTGGGACACTGTCGAGAAAAATTGCACAGAGGTCATTGAGAGGCTAGGTTGAGCAATCCAGGACAACAGGTGACGTCTACGGGATATGGCTCATTTGGGAGGCAGAATTGCGTAGTTTTTCCGGGGAAGGCAGTGCGGGCAACAAGAAGCACTGGCAGTGAAAATTGAGCAGATTTCCAGAGAAGGTCGGGATTGGGCTGAGGGAACCTGCTGGTCAAAACTGAGCAGATCTAGGAGGCAATCAAGTAGGTTGATGTTTGCGCAGTTTCCAAGCTTAGCGGGGTGTCGGGCAGTGAGTGGACTCACTGACAAAACTGCAACTTTTCAAGAGTGACAAGCAAGCCGACAAGGGGACTACCTAACAAAATTGTGCATTTTCCTAGGATAGTGCAGTGACAGGCAACGGGTGCTTGTCCCTCATATCTGCGTAATTTCTTCAGGCGGTGCAAGAAGGCAGGCTGACAGATTCTGCGCGGTTTTGGCGATGAGTGCAACCCTAGGTCACTGCTTAAGTCAAATTCTTCGGTTGACCAACAGGAGGCTTGATAGAAAGGCTTGCAGGAAGCGCAGACTGAGATGGCCTCTTGGGAAACTTTTGCAATGTTCTAGGTGACAGTCATCCAGGTTGATTCCAAGATTGTGCAGTGCAGACTGCCTGGAGGGCAGCCTCAAGCTCTACGCAGCGCTGGGCAACAGTGCTTGGTCACTGAGGACTGAGACTGCGTAGTGCAGCTCAGTGGAGGTCCGGTTAATGGAGGGTGGTCCGGTTGACAGATTTTCGGAAAAAATGGTTGAGTGTGTGAGCGAGTGAACTCGTGTATACATGACCTTGCGAACACACACTCAACATGACTCGACGACAAGACACCTCAAACCACAAGACAACATATGCTCAGTGTGACTGACTGCGGGACTGTCTAATGGTGAAAGCGACAAGTGCGACACTTCAGATAGACCTTCAGACGACCGTGACAACACTTGCGCGACAATGCTTACAACATTGTGTGTGAGTGCGACGGGTGTTTACATAGTCGAAACAACTCATGCACACGAAGACAAACCTTTGATATCACCATAACAAGGTTGCAAGCATGACATGGCAATCAACATGCCGAAGACAACAATTGGTCAAACAAGCGAAAAGGAAGCAAGACATGTAGAGGAAACACATGAAATGACTTTTTTGTGTTTGCACACATGCATGTTACTGAAGACATGATGATATGACAATGACAAGCAGTCCTACAAACTCAACTAAGAGGTGTACTTCGAAAGGTGTTCTTTACTTACCATACTTACCCTTGAGATGATCATGCATCCGACGGAGTTTGCATGCGGTCCTGATCTTTTTCCATCACTTGGTTCCTTGGTCCTTCTCCTCAACTCCTTGGGAGTGATCTCAGCATGTCACCTTTTCCTGTAGTCACTAAGAGATAAATTAGCGCAGTTTTAGTAGGCAATGACTGCTGTCAGGATGAGGCCATGGGAGGCCCATATATGCAGTTTCTGCATGCAAGATAGATCGGGAAGTTTGGAAAACACTGCACAGTTTTGAGGCACAGGACACTACTGCGGGATGGGGTCCAAGGATGACACCTCTACGCAGTTTCTGAGTGTAGTGCAACCTGGGCAGCTGAGAGGCAATACTGTGCAGTTTCTAGATGCAAGGCACTGCTGCGGGATGGGTTCTGGGAGGACACATCTGCGTAGTTTCAGGTTGCAAGGCAGACTGAGCAGCTGAGGGACAATATTGTGCAATTTCTGGAGACAGCGGGTTCCGGCTGGGGAAAGACACTGGGGGAAACCACTGCGCAGTTTTGGATGCCAAGGGAGGCTAGGGTCTCTGCGCACTACACATTTCCAGTAGGCAAGGGAGAAAACTTGAGGGTTGCAAAAGCAAAGTTCACAGTTCCAAGAAGCTGGATGAGGCTTGGTTGCTTGGGAAATTGGCTAAGTGTGAGATCAGTGAACTGTGAAACAGATGCAAACAATGATAAGACTCGACTATGATCACACACGAACACTTAGTGATACAACGTAGACCATCCAGAAGGTATAAAACATACTCTGCTTGATGCGACAACCTTCGTGACAAGAGTGCATGAAGTGAGTGTGAAACATGTCTATGTACTGAAAACAACTCCTACGCACAAGATTTCCCTTAAACCGAAACAACATTCCCTTTGCATGATAAACCACAATCCCTATGCCCAAAGATGACATACGCTGCATAAAGATGAGAACATGAACAACTCTTAAGATCAAGGAGGGGAAGCTTGAGATCATCAGCTTACCAACAAGTGACCAAGGACGATCAATCACAGGATCCAAGTTAGGCTCCGAAATTTGCATGCGAGCCAAAATTTTGGAGGGTGGTTGTAGCCGCTACAACACCACCCTAATGCAAGGGAATGATAACTCTCTTATGACCAAAGCAGCAACATAAGGGTATGATTAGTCTCCAAAAGCCAACCTCTAGCTTGTGGATGGCAGTAAATATATAGGACATGATGGTAGTTTAGGAATTCTTATCCATTTACCAATCTAGGCTTGAGATCCACTTTTGATGGGAGGATGAGCTCAAGGGATAAGAGGTGAAATATCCAAGGTAGGATGAGATAGGATTCAAAGTTCTTATCCAAGGTAAATGGGTGTAACAACTCCTAGAAGCTTCTGGAAGAGGAAGCTTCAGGATTCTTTTTATTTTTCCCGATTTTCTAGAATCAGTGCACCCCCAGCAAGGGACAACCTACTTTGATCAGCGCAAGTGCATAACTGCGCAACCTGTTGCTGATCGTAGGTCTCTAAAGGGCCAGGGTGCATTGGACCTTAAAAGCACTAGAATGAAGTAGTCAAGGTCATAGACTCAGGGATTTGAAAGAGTCGTGATTAAGGCTTTGTGTAGAGATGATGACAAGGTGTTCATGGATGTTAATGGATCCAGTTTGTAGGCTTATTAACCAGATTTGACAAAATGGCCTATAACAGATTACTCCCTCAAGCACAAAGTCAGAAACAATGTTTGATGGTTGAAGTGCTTTACCTTGTGACAAGTTCGAATCAAGAACAATTAGTAGGATCATCATCTGTTACTATACATTTTCATCATGATATCTCTGCTGAGGGAGGCATACCCATACTCATCACATAAGCTAACATTACATTTACAATGATCAAGAAGACGTGTCCATTGATGACAAAGGTGGACCCATGATTGGATGATTGTTTGTATGATCATAGCCATCATACATTGTGATCTTGTATTAATCCTAAAAATGCAGCCAGGATGGATGAAACTAGATTTGGGGTCTTTTATCCCGTTCACTTGATTGTCCAATGTACAAATCTAGCCATGAGAATAAAGGAGCTAGAGTTGAACATGGTAGACACCATTTGATTACCGACCAATGATGTAAGTCGATAACAGACGCGAGAGAAACCACCGATGATGTTAATGGCTCTCAAGGTACTGCAATACAATCTGTATGGTGTGAATGAATGGGTTGAAGTTGAACAACACACAGAATCTGTTGGTCGAAGGCCAATGATAAAAACCTATCGCCGAGAGCAAGGAAACTTGCCATTGATGTATGCAAGCTGCAAGGTATTGAAGCAAGAATTTCTAAGTCAACTTCCTGGATAATGAGCTGATGTTGACAGGAAGCGACCCGTTGCAGGAGGGCCTTGATGTATCCCCTATCAACGACACAAAACAGGTATCATGGTTCAAGATAAAATGACTTTGATATGGAACTGGTTCAGGAACAGTAGATATGGAATGAAGGCTTAAGAGTACCGTAGCAGATATTAACTGAATGACTTCTCTTGAACACATCAAAGACACTGAATAGAGTTGGTAGCATTGACCCAAAACCGAAAATGGAGGCAATGAAATGGTGTGACGAAACAAAAGATAAGCATATTTACAAACCCAACAACCACAGAGATGAAGTGGAAGAGTGTCGTGTTCAAGAGAAACTCGCTGCCATAATAGGTAGAGTATACCATTTTCCCAATTTCCCCAACCATTGTTGGTCAATACCTCTTTATTTTTTAACAAGCTCGAGGAGGATAACATATGCTTGATCTGTAAGTGTTAAAATTGGCAACTAGGGCCAAACTCCATGAGGATCACCTTATTCATGGCTGATAATATTTTATCTAGATTCCTCTCGTCGAGAGGTGTAGGATTGATCTAAAGATCATCCGATTCCGATAAGTATTTATGGAGATATGAATTTATTTTGATTATGGACAAATTGTCAAAGTCGGCCAGCAACTTATGTAGGCTCAGAAGCCCAACAAACACATCTATTCATCATCAACGTTTGCATATAAATACAGGATGTCTCCTCCTCATTTGGACACACACTTCTCATCCATCTCTCTCTCTCTTCTGCGCAGAAAAGAGTCTCTCTCTCTCTCTCTCTCTCCTGCGCAGATAGGTCTCTCTCTCACACGTGGGAAGGAAGGACGCAGTTTTCTAAGGGTTTACAAACTGCAGATTGGAACTTTGACCAACGTTGACCAGTATTCTCTCTCTCTTGACTGCGCAGTAGGTGAAGCTGACTCTCCTTGGAAATCCGCAATTTTGGCACAGGAATCGAGGTGATCTGACCTCCGTTTTGGAAGATATTGACTGCCCTATTTTAGCGTTGATGCCGATGATGTTGATGCCGCTAATGCCGATGATACTGATGCCGCTGATGCTAATGCCATTGATGTCGATGATGCTGATGCCGCTAATGCCGATGATACTGATGCCGTTGATGCCGATGATGCTGATGCCGCTAATCTAGGGTTTGCTATTGCTGATATAAATCAGATTTTTGTACTATTTCTCTCTGCTGAATTATTGAAGATAAAAGAAAATTTGATCAAAGGGTTTCCCCATATTGGGGTTTGTCCCTATCTAGCTGCCACATCTTGTGTCTCTTGTCTTGGCTTGTTTTCTGTTGATCGTTTAATGTTCTATCTGCACTTTACTTATGTACATGTGATTGCTAATCTGTGGATAATAGTAAGAAAGATAAGTACACTGCTCTAAGCATAGAACATACCATTTAACATGGTATCAAAGCTGAGGTGAAGACAAAGCCCAAGCAAGAGCAATAGCAATCACCGAAGAGAAGGTTGGCAAGGCTATCTAAAAGAACTATGGGGTCCTCAACACTCTTCCCCGTCGAAGACAAGCTCTGTGAAAAGTCTGACTATCACGGATGAAAGATGTCTCTCGATCTGATTTTAGAAGATCAAGAAGTGTTGGACCATGTGAGAGGCAATATTGTTGAGCCTCCATCAAATGCATCCGCTGCTGCCAAGAACAAATGGAAATCCGAAGAATTCAAAGAAAAGAAGATCATCCAGAACTCTATCGACAAGCGCTTGGTGGCCTATGTTTCTGAGCTGAAGACCTCCAAGGAAATCTATGATAGACTTGTGAGTTTATTTAAGGTTAATGATGCAAATCAAGTTCTGTTTCTTAGAAATAAGCTGAAGGAAAATTAAGAAGGGCAAAGATGAAAGTATGCAAGCATATTTCTTAAGAATCACCGAGATCAAGAACGATCTCCTATCTATTGGGGAAGTAATTCCTGACAGGGAAATGGCACTCACAACTCTTGGAGGACCACCATCTGAATGGTATATATTTAGGACTACTCTTCTCAATGATAATGTAATTCCCGGATTTGTGGAGTTAATGGCAAGATGCATTCAAGAAGAAGCAAGGATGGAAGAACAGGAAATGCCCACACTTAAAGATCATCCCGCTACCTTTTCTTCTCATGCTAAAAGAAGAAACAATTCCAAGGCTAAATCCAAAGGAAAGGCTGGAATATGAAATATCCCGTGAAAGGTGTAGGCAATGTCTCTCTTAAATTGAATCAAGGTAATACAATCCACCTACAGGATGTATTATATGTACCTAATCTCAAAAAGAACCTGGTGTCCATTTCGGCAATGGAAGCCAAAGGCTACAAGGTGGCTTTCAGCGATGGCAAGGTACATGTAAAACAAAAAAAATATTAAAGATGCCTTCGCTCTTGGGTTTCGAGTTGATTCATTATATCAAGTCGGAGGAAGTCCGCTAGGTGTCATGTCTTGTGACACATCTCAAGCCCTGATCGAGAATCAAACCGAAAAGAAGATCAAGATCTTAAGGACTGATAATGGGACTGAATATGAATCTAATGAGTTTCATGACTTTTGTAAAGAGGCTAGCATTAAGAGGGAGACTACTACACTCCTGAACAGAATGGTGTGGCGGAAAGGAAGAACCATACGATTGTGGAAGCTATTCGTGCTATGCTTCATGATCAAAGACTTCCGAAGTTTCTATGGGCCGAAGTAGCAAACACCGTCGTATATGTACAAAACCGATGCCCCCATCAAGCATTGGGTTCCAAAACTCCTGAAGAAATGTTCACCAGTAAGAAACCTGATGTATCTCATTTTAGAATTTTTGGAAGCCCTGTATATTTTCATGTGCCAAAAGAGAAAAGGAATAAATTGGGTGCATCTGGAAAGGAAGGAATCTTTGTGGGCTATAGTGAAAATACTAAAGGCTATAGAATCTATGTAGCCGGTCAAAGGGAAGTCGTGATTAGTCGTGATGTCACCTTTGACGAAGATATGGCTCTCAGCAAAGTGAACAATCTTCCTACAGTGAGGAGCTCTCAAGAAGCTCACACCAGGGAACCGAAAGAAAAAGATGATGAAACAATGCCCGATGCGGAAGAACCCATGGATCTTATTGATCCTCCTCCACCTGAGCCTTCCTCTTCTAGGAAGAGGCCTTCATGGCTTAAGGGAACACTTGATAATGTTGAAGGACACGCTGCACCCCAAGGAACCTTCCGTGAAAGTAAGAAACCAAACAAGTATCAGGGATACCTGACCATCATGAGCACAATCATTCAAAATGAGCCTTCATCATTCTCAGATGCCGTCAAGCATCAAGTATGGAAGGATGCTATGACCAAAGAATATGAGTCTATTATGAAGAATGATGTCTGGGAAGTGGTTCCTAGACCTCTGGACAAGACAATTGTCACCTCTAAATGGCTTTACAAGATAAAGCATGCAGCTGATGGAAGTACGAAAAAATATAAAGCTCATTTTGTCGCTCATAGCTTCTCCCAGAAGGAAGGTATAGACTATGACGAGATATTTGCACCTGTTGCCAGATATACCACCATCCGCTCGATCATAGCCCTTGCGGCTTCACAAGGATGGAAACTACATCAGATGGATGTTAAGACCGCGTTCTTGCATGGTTCAATCAAAGAAGAGGTCTACATGGAGCAACCCGAAGGATTTGAGATTTATGATCGAAAATCTCATGTGTGCAGGTTGAAGAAGGCCCTCTATGGGCTGAAGCAAGCACCCCGAGCATGGTATGAGAGGATCGATAGCTACTTGATGAAGCTGGGATTCACTAGGAGTGAAGCCGATCCCAACCTTTACTTTAAGGTTGAAGATGACAAACCTCTCATACTGGTGTTGTATGTTGACGACCTCTTTTTGACAGGTGCAGACCCTCTCATTCACAAATGTAAGAGGGAGTTGGCTTCTGAATTTGAAATGAAGGACCTAGGACTGATGCACTATTTCCTAGGACTTGAAGTTTGGCAGAAGCCAGGGGAAATTCTCCTATCTCAAGGAAAATATGTGGTGAAGATATTGGAAAGATTCAGTATGGTGGACTGCAAGCCTGTAACTACCCCAGTGGACTGCAAGCCTGTAACTACCTCGATGGAGCTTGACTTCACAAAGTTAAGCGGTAGTGCTACTGGACCTGTCTTACGAAATGCCACCGAGTATCGTCAACTCGTCAGAGCATTGATGTTCTTAGTGAACTCCCATCCAAATATATGCTTTGCAGTCAACATATGGTTGAACCTCACCACATACATTGGATTGGTGCCAAGAATCTGTTGAGATATCTTCGTGGCACAATTACTTATGGGTTAAGATACACTACCGGAGATGTGAGACTACTTGGATATACTGATGTTGATTGGGCAGGCAGTGTGGTGGACCATAAGAGCACTTCCGGGTGTTGTTTCTCCTTGGGATCTGCTTTGATATCCTGGATGAGCAGGAAGCAGAAGTCGGTGGCTTTGAGCACCACCAAGGCAGAATATATTGCTGCTAGCATGGCCTCCTGTGAGGCAGTCTGGTTGCGAAAGCTCTTCAGTGAGCTATTTGGATTTACATTAGATACCATTGTGATTCTATGTGACAACTAGAGCGGGATCCATTTATCAGAAAATCCTGTATTTCATGATCGCTCCAAGCATATTGATATCAGGTACCACTATATTCGAGATATGGTGCAGCGAGGAGCAATAAGGCTCCAACATATCGGTATAGATGAACAGGTCGTCGACATTCTGACAAAGCCCCTAGGAAAGGTCAAATTCCTGACTTTCCGAGAACGACTTGGTGTCGTTCAGAGACCCTCTGATGAGGGTCAAGTATGATGTACTGAGCTCTGGGAGCTCCAGGGGGGCGTGGGGTACTTCTTGGAGCGACATATGACCACAGGGTGACTCATCATCCCCTGTCGGTGCACTTTGTACAAGATCAAAGGTTCAACCTTCCCTTGTGACACCCCATGGCGACTATGGAACAGGATGATTAGTTCTCCTGTGGGCCAGGATGATTCGTTCTTCGTGGCGACTATGGAACAAGATGATTAGTTCTCCTGTGGGCCTGGATGATGTGTTCTCCATGGTGATTGTGGAATAGGATGATTCGTTCTCCTATAGGCCAGGATGATTAGTTCTCTGTGGCATCCACTGGACAGGATGATTCGCTCTCCTGTGGACAGGATGATTCGCTCTCCTGTGGACAGGATGATTCGCTTTCTTGTGGATAGGATGACTCACTTTCCTATGGGACAGGATGGTTCACTCTCCTGTGGACAGCATGATTAGTTCTCATGTCGAGGCATCCTAACCATGCAGTTTGGGACT
Source organism: Pinus tabuliformis (assembly GCA_031772625.1). Classification (NCBI taxonomy): domain Eukaryota; kingdom Viridiplantae; phylum Streptophyta; class Pinopsida; order Pinales; family Pinaceae; genus Pinus; species Pinus tabuliformis. The sequence goes on from CM062804.1 coordinate 913,055,785, forward strand.
CATGGGAAGTACCTCTCATCTGATCAATGAGCAGGGAAATGAGGATAGGGACCATAGTAGTACCGATGGACGCATCGTTGTATCTACCGTACTCCCTATGCTAGGATGACCTTCATTGATCTGGGATCAATGATACTGGTCTAGGACCAGTGAGAGTGGTACCCACTATGACACTGACTTCGGGTCAGTAGAGGACTGGTCTGGGACCAGTGGTACACACTCTGAGACTGACTTCGGGTCAGTGGAGGATGGTATGATACATCCTCGATCACTTCTTCTTCTTCTTCTTCATAGTTCGAGCAGAGCAAAACAGAGCAGAGCAGAGCATAGCACAGCAAGGCAAAGCAGACAAAACCGAGCAGAGCAGAGCAAAGCAGGGGTCAAGCTATTTAGGGCAGTGCATTTGATGGATGAATAGTAGCAACGGTCAGACGAATTGCAGATGGAGTTCTCCCTAGTTGAGAGGGAGTGTTAAAATTGGCAACTAGGGCCAAACTCCATGAGGATCACCTTATTCATGGCTGATAATATTTTATCTAGATTCCTCTCGTCGAGAGGTGTAGGATTGATCTAAAGATCATCCGATTTCGATAAGTATTTATGGAGATATGAATTTATTTTGATTATGGACAAATTGTCAAAGTTGGCCAGCAACTTATGTAGGCTCAAAAGCCCAACAGACACATCTATTCATCATCAACATTTGCATATAAATACAGGATGTCTCCTCCTCATTTGGACACACACTTCTCATCCATCTCTCTCTCTCTTCTACGCAAAAAAGAGTCTCTCTCTCTCTCTCTCCTGCGCAGATAGGTCTCTCTCTCACATGTGGGAAGGAAGGACGCAGTTTTCTAAGGGTTTACAAACTACAGATTGGAACTTTGACCAACGTTGACCAGCATTCTCTCTCTCTTGACTGCGCAGTAGGTGAAGCTGACTCTCCTTGGAAATCCGCAATTTTTGGCACAGGAATCGAGGTGATCTGACCTCCGATTTGGAAGATATTGACTACCCTAGTTTAGGGTTGATGCCGCTGATGTCGATGATGCTAATGCTGATGATACTGATGTCGCTGATGCCGATGACGCTGATGTCAATGACGCTGATGCCGATGATGCTGATGCTGCTGATCTAGGGTTTGCTGTTGCTGATATAAATCAGATTTTTGTACTATTTCTCTCTGCTGAATTATTGAAGATAAAAGAAGATTTGATCAAAGGGTTTCCCCATATTGGGGTTTTTCCCTGGCTAGCCGCCACATCTTGTGTCTCCTGTCTTGGCTTGTTTTCCGTTGATCGTTTAATGTTCTATCTGCACTTTACTTATGTACATGTGATTGCTAATCTGTGGATAATAATAAGAAAGATAAGTAAACTGCTCTAAGCATAGAACATACCATAATTTAACAGTAAGTTTACTCTTCGGATGAATCCCTTCGAGTATGTTTAATGAACCTTGAGAAGGAGTGGTTCGGCCTCATCATGTCCGACGATTCTATCGTTGTTTGATGTTTTTACAAGTCCAACAAAGGTCTAACTCGACATCTTTTTGATGTTTAGAGAGTTTGAAAAAGAGGCAAAAAAGAAAACTCCAAAGGTTCCTTTTCATAGATAGTCTCTTGAGTCCAAAACGGTAGAAAACAATACTCAGGAGTACCTCTTAGCAATGTTCGACTAAGGTATTCATTTTTCGTAAATAGTTTAGCTCAGTCTAGAAAAGGCTTAAACTTGTACTAAGTAGACGTCTTTTCATTTACTTTAACGAATTCGGAAAGACAAGTGCTCAACAATCTTGTCATGTTTAGGGAGTCTAAAAAGAGCTAAAAGAGGACTCCAGGGATTTCCTTTTTCGTAGGTTTACAGAGCCTAAAAAAGCGATAAAAGTATGCTCCTTGGTCAAAATGACCTATTTCAATTCAGACATCGTCAAATTATTAAAACAACTATCATCCTGCTCAAAACACCACCGAAATATTAAAAATACATTTTTTATGATAAAATTGTGTCATATTTAGGTCAAAACACTAATACATTAATAAATTAATGATGAAAATGACCATAGAATAGGCAAAAGGTAACTCATTTTTACCATTTCACATTTACCTCTTGGAGAGTGAGTTTTGAGAGTTTTTCCCAATCTTCTGCAGTTGATTGTGACCAATCTAGTGGATATTTCAAGCGTTGTCACTTTCAAGTAGGAGCTAGAACCTTTCTGTTTTTTTTATGGTTCCATTTTGTGATTTCATGCACATTTTTCAAGGCTTTGAGGGCCATAGGGCTCTAATTCCTTTCCCTAGGTCCAACGCACCCCTAGGGGCAGTGTTGCAATGCATTGTCTGCCCTTAGGAGGTTGTGTTGGGTGCAATCCCCAACTTTGTTTTGCTTCTTTGCCTCAAAAATTTTCTGGTATTTTGCATGAAATTCATCCTAATGATCCTCTTTGTGATGTTGCAGGTGTTTATTGGAACAAAATGGCCTTGATATGGAGGGAAAGAGAACATGAAGAAAAAGATTTAACTGCAGCTAATGATCCTACCACAATCCAGGCTTTAAGAGATTGTGGACTCTTAAAATTCTTCTAGCTTCCTGGTATGAGGCAACAAATAGAATTATTGAGGTATCTTGTTCGTGCATGGGATGTTCAAGCGCAAGCATTCAGACTTGGTGCACATACACTGGAAATACAAGTAGAGGATATATATTTCTTGATTAGTCTATCAAGGTGAGGTGCCCCCATCTCTTTGTCTAGTTCAAGGAGTGGTGGAGAAACAATCAAAGATTATGTCAGTGCACATTATCGATCAAGATCCCAACCAAGGATGTAAAATCGACATCAAGGATGTAGTCCTTTTGCCTTTAAGAACGATCCTATTCATTATTTTCAAATTGGTCGGCAATGCATCTCTTCATGTGGTGAATAAGTCACATATGCAGTATGCTTTAGAATGTCAAAGCCAACAGTATTCAATTGGAGTGAAGGGGTACTAGTAAACATGAAAGAGTAGTTGACTAAATCAAAAGATGGACAGTGAAACAATTTTGGCTATGGTTCGATTCTGATTTCTTTTGCTTTAGAACATAATCCATTGCTTAGACCACAACATATCACACTCAAGCCCACAAATCCGAGAGTTCCACAAATGAGGAGACGAGTGGATCTCATGACTAGACATGCAGGTCCATCGTCGATGAGCTTCACACTTGTCTTCTTCAATTAGCTACACGTGAACTGATTATGATAGAAGACTATCCATACGCAGGGATATATTTCCATAGAGACCTGGATCTCGTGTTACCTGATGGCGAGCGATGGGGTGCCATAAGTAAAACATTTTGACCATTTTTTGTATTTTTAAGTTTTACAATTTTTTGTGATTTTTTATGTATCTGAGACTAAACTACTAGTTTGTACACATGCAAATATTGGACCCATTCGACTAGTGGGCTCTTCTTATCTTCATCGTACAAGAGACCCACAACAAGCACCATCAATAGTACAGGATGTTGCAGTAGGATGAGAGGTACTATAGGATCTCAATGTGGCCAAGACCCTAGTAGAGTTTGAGCGTCATATGGAGGGGGTTGACCCATGGCATAGTTGAGACTAGGGTCGACGAACTCCCCATGAGACTGCAGCGACATACTATTAGCATACCTAGCCATATCAGTTGGCTACTGTGCAAGATGGCTCGCGCGGTGGCATGCTATTATGAGCACTATCATTAGTCTACTAGGAGGCTTATAGCCATACTTTGACTGCATGTATGTTTTACGCTGTGTGACCACATGTGTCTTGGGCACAAATTTTGTAAAACCAAAACTTTGATATATATATAACTATCTTTAGTGTTTCTTATGGTTCTATTATCTCTTTCAATGTGATTTGATGTGTATTGAATTAATTTACATGTGGCGCAAATGTCTATCTAAAACATGATTAGCCAATGCATCTGTCAATGTATTTAGATTTCTAGAAATATGTTGATATTGGATGAAACCAAAATATCTTTTTCTAGAAGGCGAACCCTCATGAACATGTGAAACATAGTTGGACTTCTAACCAAATAGACATTAGTTAATTGTAGTACTACAAGGTGTGAGTCGAATTTGATAACTATACGGAAGATACCATGGGATTAGCATCAAACAACAGTTCGATCACTGCGCTATACTTGACAATGTTATTTGTAGAGTGAACAAAACAAATGCCTTGTAAACTCACTAATTCGCCATTTGGATCATATATAGCACAAGTTGAGGAAGAGAGGTTCTAAGTACTATGACTAGCATCATCATCATAACCAACATATGGTTCGAGGGATGTTGATATTTGCAAACCAAATGTAAGCAGGATTAATAGAAACCTAGGAAACTCTGAAGGGAGCACACTACAAACACACTCAATCACACCTATCTATAATATGTACATAGTGCACTACGCAAAAAATCAAGCATAATATTTCTTAAGGTACAACCCATTCCTAGGTTGCACCAAGGGAACTCCATCAAAATCAACTAGCTCATAGGCCCCTTTAGCAAGAACATGTTTGACAATATATGGACCCAGCCACATTGGCTCGAACTTCCTCAATCCTAATTTATCATACTCTTGATCGTATAACAAAACAAGGTCTCCTTCCGAGAAGACACAAGGCTTGACACTCTTGTCATATTGCGCCTTGATACGTTTCTTATGGGATTTATTAGCCATTGCGGCATCACGCCAAGTTTCATCTAAGCGTGTCATATGTAAGAGACATTCCTCTTCCGCGGAAGTGGTAGGGAGGAGTTCAACAAGAAGTTTGAGGGATGGAATTTCACATTCAATCAGAAGGATTGCTTCTAGAACATAAACCAATTGGAATGGTGTGAACCCGGTAGCAATCATAATAGAAGTTTGGTACGCCCACAAGGCTGCATAAAGAATAAGATTCCAGTTCAATTTATGGACCCCTATCATACGTTGAAGCATCATTTTGAGAAATTTATTAATCACCTCAACTTGCCCATTTGCCTGAGGGTAGTAGGGAGTGGAACTTTCATGGGAAATTCCCAGCTTGGAAGTCAGTTCGGACATCATGTGATTGTGAAAATATTTTCCATGGTCCATGACTACATCCTATGGAACACCAAACTGTGCAATGACATGGTTGAAGAAAAATAGAGCAGTTGTTCGTCGGTATTGTTATATGTAGGCATCGCCTCGACCCACTTGGTAAAATAATCAACCGCTACAATGATATAGCCATGCCCCCTAGCCGAGTGAGGGTTACATGTCATGAAATCAATGCCCCATTTCACAAAAGGACCAACAACAATAACATGATGCAAAGGAGTAGACAGAGCATGGATCTTATGATCATAAATATGGCATGCATGACACTTTTGGACAGTGAGAATACAATCGCGAATTATGGTGGGCCAAAAGTAACCAGAACGTAGGATCTTCTATGCGGTGGCATATCTAGACAAATGATCACCACATGCCCTCGAATGGCATTCATTTAAGACTTTCTCAACCTCCTCATGGGTGAGGGACCTTCGAAAAACTGTATCGATACCGCGGCAATAAAGAGTGTCATCAATTATAATATAATGTTTGGCTTCATATCAAATACATTCTTGGTCAGAGCGAGAGGTATCGAACCGGAAAGTCTGGGTCTGGAGATATATGATAATGTCACCATACCACAAATCAGATGACGAGATCATAAACAATGACTCATCTGGAATAGAATCATTAGATGGCGTTTTAGTTTCAAAATTGGGAAGGTCGCAAATTAGCTCAGCAAAACCTAGGGATTTCTTCAACTTGGATTTGATGAATTTCAAATAGAATTCTTGTAGAATGACAATACACTTATTTCCCCCCCAGTAACTGTCGTGATAAGATGTACATCATGGGGTTGCAATCCGAAACAACCATAGTTTTGCGGAGCAGGATGTAATGGTGAAATCTCTAGACAACTTGGATAGCTGCCAAAGCTAACTTCTCGACATGGGTGTACTTGACTTTGGTATCATTGAGATTTCGACTCAAGTAATAAATAGGATGTTCAGTTCCTACATCATCCTCCTGAACCAATACCATAGCAATGGTAGTAACTGTAGCGGCGAGGTACAGGAAATAATCGTGTCGATAATTAGGGGGCTATAACAACGATTCCCAAATCATTACATATTTTAAGGCATCGAACGCTTTTTGAGTAGTGTCATCCCAATGGAAGGGAACCCCTTTCTTTAGGAAACGAGTAAATCCTTTGGTTAGTTCAACGTTATTGGGAACGAACCTCCGAACAAAGTTAGCCTTCCATTGGAGTCATTGAAGCTGAAGGAGGGAAGAAGGAGCAAGCAGATCAATGATAATCTAAACTTTCAAAGGATCAATACGAATTCCTTGTTTTGATACAACAAATACGAGAAGACGATCAGAGCTTACACAAAACACACATTTGTGTGGATTGAGTCAAATGTTATAATGTCTACATCGTAAAAACATGGCCCTAAGATGCATCGGGTGATTAAATCAATGTCGTGAATGACCAAGAAAATCGTCCAAATAAGGTTGCATAATATGTTTGATGTTGTGGAAGGCATAATTCATTTCCCTCTGAAACATAGCCCCAACATTCTTTAATCCGAAAGGGAGTTTTCTATATGCAAATGTGCCCCAGGGACAAATGAATGCAGTTTTATGTTGGTCCGCCAGGAGAATGTTGATTTGATTATAGCCAAAGAAATCGTCCATAAATGAAAATATCTCACAGTCAACACAATCATCAACAATCTGGTCGATGAACGGGGTGGGATAGTTGTCCTTTGGACAAGCACGATTGATGTCCCGATAATCGACACACACACGAATTGTTCCATGTTTTTTCATGACAGGAACAATATTAGACACCCAGTTAGTTAAAGGTACGGGATAGATGAAACCAGCTCGTAGAATTTTTTCAACTTCAACTTTAATAGCAGTAGCCTTCTTGGGATGAGCAGGGCAAAGGCATTGCCGAACTGTTTTAGCATCAGGATACGTTTTAATTTTGTACAAAACCATGTTCGGATCGATACCAAGCTTTTCTTCGTAAGACCAAGAAAAAACATCTTTGAATTCCTGGAATAGGGCTTTATAAGTCTTGACCTCATCAAGAGAGCAAGACACACCGATATGTAGATTTTCAACAATGTCGGGTTTAATTGAAATGTCGAGAGGGATAGTCTCTTCAATTTTTGACAAGTTCTTCTTAGAAATGACATCGTAGATGGATGTGGAATTTGTAGATAGCTCAATGATATTGGGTCAATAAATTTCATTAAGATTGTCCTCAAAGGAATATGGCAAGGAGGAACGATGATGATGATCGTCCCATGGTGCATCATCCAGCATCATGATCTCCATGATGCTCTCATTGGTAGAAAACATACGAGAGAAAGGATTAGACAATGTACCATAATTTAAAGAATGATCAACCCAATTAATCGAAGAGGAAGGATCAGAATAAGTCATGCAAGCTGAATAGATGGCTTCATAATCTAGCTCAATCGGGCTGAGCGGTATACAGTCACCAAAACTGTCAATATTAGATTGATCTGGTACTACCCATGGATCAACTAGAGTAGTACAAGAAGATATCATATTAATATAGGCAATCGAAGTATATTTGTCGGGCAGTGAGGGAGGAGGAAGCGAAAAGGTTCCCATGAGAGAGGAATCCTTAAGTAATCCAACTCCAACATGTTGATATGGGTGAGGGTTTCCCCCACGAGAGGGACACTTCCAGTAACTGAAGAATCAGTGGCAAAGAAAGTGAGTTGATCGATGGCTACAATACCGCCTTTATGAGGAAAAGCGATCATTCTAAAATATGTGGAAACACTGCAGCCATGGCATAGACCCACATACGACCCAGTAGAATATTATAATCTAGAGGTCCGTCGATAACTTCGACTTCTACTGATACAGTATTTCCACCTAATTCTACCTGTAGAGAATTCAAAATCCCACACGGTTTATAAGTTCTTCCATCAAAAGATTTTAAAGTGGTTGGTGACTAGCTTAATTGGGGAGAACCAATAGCCTTCCAGCAAGACATGGACATAATACAGGTTGAGGCACCTTCGTCCACAATGGAACGATGAATATTCTTACCACGAACAACAACCTGGATCATGAAGGCTAATTGAGCCAAAAGTCGAGGTGTATGGTTCTCATGGTTAAAAACTACTAGGTTGGAATCCGAAGGATCAATACATCCAATTGCCGAGAGAAAAGCCTTATTTTGGGTGGGGAAATTTTGCAACACCTCAAGAGTTGACATAGTTGAAGGAGCCTAAGCCGGATACTCAACTATGCTAAGTAACTTGACACGGGGATTCGAGATTCATAGGATACGGGGATTTGAGTGTCGGATTCGGACACGTTGACTCCCCGAAACACAACACGTAGGATTCGTTATATATTATTTTATTACAATATATATATATATTAAAAATTAGATATTTCTTACACAAATTCTCGTTAATTATACAAATTCATTGATTTCAAACATAGATCCTCATCTAAATGTTAGTTTTACTGTTTACAAGTAAGTTAGTAACATTATAGCATGCATAGTACATACAAAATTCAAATACATGTCACTGTCACATAAATCATAAATGATAAATCAATGAATCATAAATTCTAAATTCATAAATGATAAATCATAATACATATTCAATTCACTAATGATCCAATAGGAGAAAGACAAGATAGTAAGATAAAGTGTTAAAATTGACAACTAGGGCCAAACTCCATGTGGGTCATCTTATTAATGGAAGCTAATATTTTTCTTGGATCCCTCTCATCGAGAGGTGTAGGATTGATCTACAGATCATCCAATTCCGATAAGTATTCATAGAGATATGAATTTATTTGTGTTATGGGACAATTCGTCAAGGTCGGCTAGCAACCAAATAAACCCCACTTGTGCTCAACGTTTTAGTATAAATAGAGGTGGCCTTCAAGTCATTTCAACACACTTAGGATCTCTTCCTCTCTACTTTTCTTTGGGTTTTAGTAGGAGGAGAGATCCTAAGGGATAATGTTGCCCTAATCTAAAAGGCAGAAGCCGGAACTGCTGGAACTGCTGGAAATAGTCGAAACTGCCGGGAACTGCCGGAACAGTCAGGAAAGCTAACACAGAGGGCAGAAACCAAAACAGCCGGAACTACCGAAACAGCCGGGAAAGCTGATGCAGAGGGCAAAAACTGGAACTGTCGGGAACTGCCAGAACTGCCAGGAAAAGCCGGAACTGCTAGAACTGCCGGGAATAGCCGGAATAGTCGGAATCGCCGGAACAACCGGGAACTACCGGAACTGCCGAGAACTGCCGAAACTGCCGGGACCTACCAAGAACTGCCGAAACTGGGGGAACTGCAGGAACTGTCGGAACAGCCGGGAACTGTCAGGAACTGCCGGGAACAACAGGAATTGCCGAGAACAGTTGGAACTGCCGGAATTGTCGGAACAGCTGGAGCATGTCTCCAAAGGACAACTAGCATGCAAGGGACAGCTAGCATGCAACAACAAGCATGCTAAGGACAACAAGCATGCTAGGGAGAACAAGCAAGCAAGGTGCAGCCAGAGCATAGGTCAGTACGGCAACATGGTGTAGCAATGGCACATAATGCAGTACAATGATAGGTACAGTCATGATTAATGAAGTGTGATGAGATGCAGCATAGTGATGATGGGTGTAGCATGGTGCAGCGCGGTGAGCCTTGAGGTGCAGCATGATGACGAAATGCAACACAACGATAGGTGAAGGAGTCACTGTTATGCTCTTAACCTGCAAAGTAATACCCAAACATAGAATATGCGAAGAAAAGATACCCAGAACACAGAATATGCGAAGAAAATATACCCAAAACACAGAATAGCAATGATTTTATTATTCAGAGAGAAATGTTCACAGGCCTCTTCGAGGGGGCAACCTCCAATAGAGCAGAGCTCGATTACAAAACAAGACACGATACTCCTCGCAGGGAGTCTCTATCCTTTATATATGACTCATACATGCAATACCACGGGCCAATACCGTGGGTTTTATTAATACCATCTATCTAATACTACCGCCCATTTACCATCTATCTAATACTACCGCCCATTTGCAACTAACTGTGGTCCCGTCATTAATTGCGGGTTAACCACTTACAAATATTAATATGGGCTTTATTGACTCTTGACTATGACATGATCCCATGACATAAATAAGGGGGTTAGGGTGGGACCCTAACAGTCACCTTGGAGAATCAGTTGAAGCAGCATGTCTTCAACTGATCTCATGTATCATCTTCTTAGAGATGATCTATGCTCTTATCTAGATAAGTCAAAGTGTTGACTTCCGTTGTAAATGTACTATCTCTCTCTCTCTCTGCTGAACTATTGAAGAACATAAAAGAAGAATTGATCAAAGGTTTCCCCACATTGGGGTTTGTCCCTGGCTAGCGCCACATCTTGTGTCCTCTTGTCTTGTCTTGTCTTCTGCAATTTATGTTTATGTTCTATCTGCAATTTACTTTAATGCTGATGTGATTGCTAATCTGGAAAAGATATTGAGTTAACTATGAAAATTGAAATAAATTGTCCTAAGCATAGAACATATCTAAAATTAACATGGTATCGGAGCTAAGGTGAAGACAATGCCCAAGCAAGAGTGAAAGAGCAATCACCGAAGATAGTTGTGAAAGGAAAAAAGGATCAGTGGATTCCTCATCCCTCTTCAAATCCACCAAGGGTGAAGTCGAAGCAAAAAATATTATCAGAATGGCGCAGCAGAAGTTTCTGATGGCCTACCTAAAGATCACTTCAATGGGAAATCTGGATCTAAGGGTGGAAGGAAAGGCAAATGCTTTGGTTGCAATAAGTTTGGCCATTATGCGAAGGAGTGTCCGAATGGCAGAGACACATCTCTTGATGAAGATAACAATCATTCTAGGGACATCTTCAATGATCATAGGAACGACAGGTAATGCAGGTCATCAAGGAAACAGCCGACTCTTCGGAGAAAGCAAGGAACCCCAGGTATGAAGAATCAAATGTTGTTTCTGATAAGATAAAAAAGCGTTATCTTGTATTGGCCCTCTCCTTCAGATTCTTTGGGAATCTGACTTATTGATCGTAGTGATTCAAGGCACCTCATCAGATAGAAGGGTGCTCTCTCAAATTTGGTAGAGACGGAAACAACCGTGGGATTATACTTGGAGTCGATGCCACCTATCCCGGAAAGGGTGTAGGGAATGTTACCCCTCAATTGAAAGAGGGTAACTCTATTCATTTACAAGAATATCTTTTATGTACCTAATTGCAAGAAGAACCTAATGTCCATCTCGGAAATGGAAGTCAAAGGTTACGAGGTGGCACTCATCGATGGAAATATACGTGTTTGAAAATAGAATTTTCAAAGATGTTTTTGAGTTCAGGGTTGTATCAAGTTGCAATAAGTCCACTGGGGACCATGTCCATTGACACATAGCACCGAAGGTCTATGAGTCAGATGGTGACAGGGATGCCTGAATTCAAAAAGAGCATGAAAGTACATGTCTGAGATGTACCGAAGGAAAATCTTACAAGGGGACCATTCCCCTCATGTAGCAAGTCCACAGGTTTGGAACAACCCGAGGGGTTTGAGATTCATGATCAGGAATCTCACGTATGCAGGTGGAAGAAAGCCCTCTATGGCTTGAAGCAAAATTCCCCGGGCGTAGTATGAGAGGATTGATAGCTGTCAGATGAAGTTGAGATTCACTAAGAGTGAAGCCAATCCAAACCATTGTTTGAAAGTTGTGGATGATAGACCTCTCATACCAGCACCTTCTGAGGACGACCTATTTCAAACAGGTGTAGACCCTCTCACTTGCAGAAGTAAGAGGGAGTTGGATTCTGGATGTGGAATGGTAAACTGCAAGCCCGTGACTACCTCGAGGATCTTAACTTTCAGAACTTATATGGTAGTGATGTCGGACTAGATTTGGGAAATGCCTCTGAGTTTCATAAACTCATTCGCGTTGATGTTCTTGGTGAACTTCTGTCTGGACATATGTTTCGCAATTAGCATGGTGAGTTCATATTTGGTTGAGCCTCACTGGATTGGTGCCAAGAATCTTCTGAGATATCTTCGGGGCACGATGTCTCATGGATTGAGATACACTGCCGAAAATATGAAACTGCATGATTATTTGAATGTTGACAGGGTAGGCAGTGTGGAGGATCACTAGAGCACTTCCCAGTGTTGGTTCTCTTTGGATTCTGCTTCGATATCATGGATGAGCAGGAAGCAGAAGTCGGTTGCTATAAGCACCGCCGAGACCGAATACGTAGCTACAAGTATGATCTCGTGTGAAGCTACATCGTTGCAGAAGCTCTTAAGTGAGTTGTTTGTACACATGATGAATGCCACTGTGATTCTCTGTGACAACCATAGGGGGGATTCGATTATTGAGGAATCCCGTATTCGATGATTGCTCCAGCAGATAGACATCAGATACTGCCTTATTTGGATATGTTAAGTCGATGAGCGAGGAGCCTCCATCACATTGAGATTGATGTACAAGTTGTAAACATTTTGTCAAAGCCCCGGGGAAGGTCAAATCTGTGACTTTCCTGAATGACTTGGAGTCATTGAGAGACCTTCTTATAAGGGTCCTGCATGTTGCATGCATTGAGCTCTGGGAGCTCTGGGGGGCTTGGGGTACTTACTAGAGCAACATACGACCACAGGGCGACTCACCCTCCCCTGGTGGTGTGCTATGGATAGGATGATTAGTTCTCTCGTGGCAATTGTGAAACAGGATGATTAGTTCTCCTGTGGGCCGAGATGATTAGTTCTCCCGTGGCAAATGTGAAACAGGATGATTAGTTCTCCTGTGGGCCGGGATGATTAGTTCTCCCGTGGCAACTGTGAAACAGGATGATTAGTTCTCCTGTGGGCCGGGATGATTAGTTCTCCCGTGGCAACTGTGAAACATGATGATTAGTTCTCCTGTGGGCTGGGATGATTAGTTCTCCCATAGCAACTGTGAAACAGGATGATTAGTTCTCCTGTGGGCCGGGATGATTAGTTCTCCCGTGGCGACTGTGGGGCAAGATGATTCCTTCTCCTGTGGACAGGATGATTAGTTCTCCAGTCGAGGCATCCTACCCATGCACTCTGGGACTCATGGGAAGTATCTCTCATCTGATCAATGAGCAGGGAAATGGGTTTAGGGACCATAGTAGTACTATCGATGGACGCATCGATGTATCTACCGTACTCCCTACGCTAGGGTGACCTCCATTGATCTGGGATCAATGAAACTGATTTGGGATCAGTATAAGTGGTTTGAAACACTCTCTTGTGATACTAATCTGAGATCAATAAAACTGACTTTGGGCCAGTAAGAGTGATGTGACACACTCTCTTCAGATGAAACTGACTTCGGGTCAGTAGAGAATGGTATGAGACATTCTCGATCAATTCTTCTTCTTCATGGTTCAGCAAAGCAAAGCAGAGTAGTGCAAGGCACTAATTGAAGAGATAGTACAGTCGGATATATGGGTCAGCAGATGGAGTTCTCCCTAGTTAAGAGGGAGTGTTAAAATTGGCAACTAGAGCCAAACTCCATGTGGGTCATCTTATTAATGGAAGCTGGTATTTTTCTTGGATCCCTCTCATCGAGAGGTGAAGGATTGATCTAAAGATAATCCGATTCCGATAAGTATTCATGGAGATATGAATTTATTTATGTTATGGGACAATTCGTCAAGGTCGGCCAGCAACCAAATAAACCCCACTTGTGCTCAACGTTTTAGTATAAATAGAGGTGGCCTTCAAGTCATTTCAACACACTTGGGATCTCTTCCTCTCTACTTGCCTTTGAGTTTTAGTAAGAAAGAGATCCTAAGGGATAATGCTGCCCTAATCCAGAGGGCAGAAGCTGGAAAAGTCGGAACTGTCGGAAATGCTGGGAATAGCTAGAACTGCCAGAACAGGCGGGAAACCTGACGCAGAGGGCAGAAACCGAAACCGCCGGAACTGCCGAAACTGTCAGGAAAGCTGATGCAAAGGGCAGAAGCCGAAACTGTCGGGAACTGCCGAGAAAAGCCGGAACTGCTGGAATTGCCAAGAATAGTCGGAATTGCTGGAACTACCAGAACAGCCAGGAACTGCCGGACCTGCCAGGAACTGTGGAACTGTCGGGAACTGTCGGGAACTATCGAAACTTTCCAAACTGCTGGGAACTTCCAGGAACAGTCGGAACTGCCGAGAACAGCCGTAACTGCCGAAACAGCTGGAGCATGACTCCGAAGGACAACTAGCATGCAAGGGATAGCTAGCATGCAACAACAAGCATGCTAAGGACAACAAGCATGCTAGGGACAACAAGCAAGCAAGGTGCAGCCAGAGCATAGGTCAGTACGGCAACATGGTGTAGCAATGGCACATAATGCAGTACAGTGATGGGTACAGTCATGATTAATGAAGCGTGATGAGATGCAGCATAGTGATGATGGGTGCAACATGGTGCAGCGCGGTGAGGTGCAGCATGATGACGAAATGCAGCACAACGATAGGTGAAGGAGTCACCTTGGAGAATCAGTTGAAGGAGCATGTCTTCAACTGATATCATGTATCATCTTCTTAGAGATGATCTATGCTCTTATCTAGATAAGTCAAAGTGTTGACTTCCGTTGTAAACGTACTATCTCTCTCTCTTTGTTGAACTATTGAAGAACATATAAGAAGAATTGATCAAGGGTTTCCCCACATTGGGGTTTGTCCCTGGCTAGCACCACATCTTGTGTCCTCTTGTCTTGTCTTGTCTTCTGCGATTTATGTTTATGTTCTATCTGCAATTTACTTTAATACTAATGTGATTGCTAATCTGGAAAAGATATTGAGCTAACTGTGAAAATTGAAATAAATTGCTCTAAGCATAGAACATACCTAAAATTAACATGGTATCGGCGTTGAGGTGAAAACAATGCCCAAGCAAGAGTGAAAGAGAAATCACTGAAGACAGTTGGGAAAGGACAAAAGGATCAGTGGATTCCTCATCCCTCTTCAAATTCACCAAGGGTGAAGTCGAAGCAAAAAATATTATCAGAATGGCGCAGCAGAAGTTTCTGATGGCCTACCTAAAGATCACTTCATTGGGAAGTCCGGATCTAAGGGTGGAAGGAAAGGTAGATGCCTTGGTTGCAATAAGTTCGGCCATTATGCGAAGGAGTGTCCGAATGGCAGAGACACGTCTCTTGATGAAGATAACAATCATTCTAGGGACATCTTCAATGATCATAGAATGACAGGTAATGCAGGTCATCAAGGAAAAGGCCGACTCTTCAGAGAAAGCAAGGAAACCCAGGTATGAAGAATCAAATGTTGTTTCTGATAAGATAAAGAAGCGTTATCTTTGTATTGGCCCTCTCCTTCAGATTCTTTGGGAATCTGACTTATTGATCATAGTGATTCAAGGCACCTCATCGAATAGAAGGGTGCTCTCTCGAATTTGGTAGAGACGGAAACAACCGTGGGAATATACTTGGAGTCAATGCCACCTATCCCGGAAAGGGTATAGGGTATGTTACCCCTCAACTGAATGAGGGTAACTCTATTCATTTACAAGAATATCTTTTATGTACCTAATCGCAAGAAGAACCTGTTGTCCATCTCGGAAATGGAAGTCAAAGGTTACGAGGTGGCACTCATCAATGGAAAGGTACGTGTTTGAAAATAGAATTTTCAAAGATGTTTTTGAGTTCAGGGTTGTATCAAGTTGCAAGAAGTCCACTGGGGACCATGTCCATTGACACATAGCACCGAAGGTCTATGAGTCAGATGGTGACAGGGATGCCTGAATTCAAAAAGAGCATGAAAGTACATGTTTGAGATGTACCGAAGGAAAATCTTACAAGGGGACCATTCCCCTCATGTAGCAGGTCCACAGGTTTGGAACAACCCGAGGGGTTTGAGATTCATGATCAAGAATCTCACGTATGCAAGTGGAAGAAAGCCCTCTATGGCTTGAAGCAAAATTCCCCGGGCATAGTATGAGAGGATTGATAGCTGTCAGATGAAGCTGAGATTCACTAAGAGTGAAGCCGATCCAAACCATTGTTTGAAGGTTGTGGATGATAGACCTCTCATACCAGCACCTTCTGAGGACGACCTATTTCAAACAGGTGCAGACCCTCTCACTTGCAGAAGTAAGAGGGAGTTGGATTCCGGATGTGGAATGGTAAACTGCAAGCCCATGACTACCTCGAGGATCTTAACTTTCAGAAGTTATATGGTAGTGATGTCGGACCAGATTTGGGAAATGCCTCTAAGTTTCATAAACTCATTCACGTTGATGTTCTTGGTGAACTTCTGTCCCGACATATGTTTTGTAGTTAGCATGGTGAGCTCATATTTGGTCGAGCCTCACTGGATTGGTGCCAAGAATCTTCTGAGATATCTTCGAGGCACAGTCTCTCATGGATTGAGATACACTGCCGAAAATATGAAACTGCATGATTATTCGAATGTTGACTGAGCAGGCAGTGTGGAGGATCACTAGAGCACTTCTCAGTGTTGGTTCTCTTTGGATTCTGCTTCGATATCATGGATGAGCAGGAAGCAGAAGTCGGTTGCTATAAGCACCGCCAAGACCGAATACATAGCTACGAGTATGATCTCGTGTGAAGCTGCATGGTTGCAGAAGCTCTTAAGTGAGTTGTTTGTACACATGATGAATACCACTGTGATTCTCTGTGACAACCAGAGGGGGGATTCAATTATTGAGGAATCTCGTATTCGATGATTGCTCCAGCAGATAGGCATCAGATACTACCTTGTCTGGATATGGTAAGTCAATGAGCAAGGAGGCTCTATCGCATTGAGACTGATGTACAAGTTGCAAACATTTTGTCAAAGCCCCAGGGAAAGGTCAAATCTGTGACTTTCCCAAACGACTTGGAGTCATTGAGAGACCTTATAAGGGTCCTGCATGTTGCATGCATTGAGCTCTGGGAGCTTTGGGGGGTTTGGGGTACTTACTGGAGCAACATACGACCACAGGGCAACTCACCCCCCCCTGGTGGTGCGCTATGGACAGGATGATTAGTTCTCCGGTGGGCCGCTCCCGTGGCGACTGTGAAACAGGATGATTAGTTCTCTTGTGGGCCGGGATGATTAGTTCTCCCGTGGCAACTGTGAAACAGGATGATTAGTTCTCCTGTGGGCCGGGATGATTAGTTCTCCCGTGGCAACTGTGGAACAGGATGATTAGTTCTCTTGTGGGCCAGGATGATTAGTTCTCCCGTGGCAACTATGAAACATGATGATTAGTTCTCCTCTGGGCCAGGATGATTAGTTCTCCCGTGGCAACTGTGAAACAGGATGATTAGTTCTCCTATGGGTCGGGATGATTAGTTCTCCCGTGGCGACTGTGGGATAGGATGATTTGTTCTCCTGTGGACAGGATGATTAGTTCTCCTGTCAAGGCATCCAACCCATGTAGTCTGGGACTCATGGGAAGTACCTCTCATCTTATCAATGAGCAGGGAAATGGGGTTAGGGACCATAGTAGTACTATCAATGGACGCATCGATGTATCTACCGTATTCCCTATGCTAGGATGATATCCATTGATCCGGGGTCAATAAAATTGATCTGGGATCAGTATGAGTGGTTTGAGACACTCTTGTGATATTGATCTGGGATCAATAAAACTGACTTTGGGCCAGTAAGAGTGATGTGACACACTCTCTTCAGATGAAACTGACTTTGGGTCAGTAGAGAATGATATGAAACATTCTCAATCAATTCTTCCTCTTCATGGCTCAACAGAGCAGAGCAGAGTAGTGCAGGGCACTGATGGAAGAGATAGCACAGTCGGACATATGGATCAGCGGATGAAGTTCTCCCTAGTTGAGAGGGAGTGTTAAAATTGGCAACTAGGGCCAAACTCCATGTGGGTCATCTTCTTAATGGAAGCTGATATTTTTCTTGGATCCCTCTCATCAAGAGATGTAGGATTGATCTAAAGATCATCCGATTCCAATAAGTATTCATGGATATATGAATTTATTTGTCTTATGGGACAATTCGTCCAGGTCGGCCAGCAACCAAATAAGCCCCACTTGTGCTTAACGTTTTAGTATAAATAGAGGTGGCCTTCAAGTCATTTCAACACACTTGGGATCTCTCCCTCTCTACTTGTCTTTGGGTTTTAGTAGGAGGAGAGATACTAAGGGATAACGTTGCCCTAATCCAGAGGGCAAAAGCTCGAAAAGCCAGAACTATCGGAACTGCTGGGAATAGCCGGAACTGCCGGAACAGTCGGGAAAGTTGACGCAGAGGGCAGAAACCGAAACAGCCAAAACTGCTAGAACAACCGGGAAAGCTGATGCAGAGGGCATAAGCCAAAACTGCCGGGAACTGTCGGAACTGTCGGGAAAAGTCGGAACTGTTGGAACTGTCGGGAATAGCCGGAATAGCCGGAACTGCCAGAACAGACTGAACAACCGGGAGCTGCCAGAACTGCCAGGACCTGCCGGGAATTGTCGGGACCTGCCGGGAACTACCGGAACAGACGAGAACTGTCGGGAACAGCCGGAACTGCCGGGAACAGCCAGAACTGCCAGAACAGCCAGAGCATGTCTTCGAAGGACAAATAGCATGCAAGGGACAGCTAGCATGCAACAGCAAGCATGCTAAGGACAACAAGCATGCTAGGGACAACAAGCAAGCAAGGTGCAACCAGAGCATAGGTCAGTACGGCAACATGGTGTAGCAATGGCACATAATGCAGTACAGTGATGGGTACAGTCATGATTAATGAAGCGTGATGAGATGCAGCATAGTGATGATGGGTGCAACATGGTGCAGCGCGGTGAGGTGCAGCATGATGACGAAATGCAGCACAACGATAGGTGAAGGAGTCACCTTGGAGAATCAGTTGAAGCAGCATGTCTTCAACTGATATCATGTATCATCTTCTTAGAGATGATCTATGCTCTTATCTAGATAAGTCAAAGTGTTGACTTCCATTGTAAACGTACTATCTCTCTCTCTTTGCTGAACTATTGAAGAACATATAAGAAGAATTGATCAAGGGTTTCCCCACATTGGGGTTTGTCCCTGGCTAGCGCCACATCTTGTGTCCTCTTGTCTTGTCTTGTCTTCTGCGATTTATGTTTATGTTCTATCTGCAATTTACTTTAATACTAATGTGATTGCTAATCTGGAAAAGCAAGGATAATTTTAGGGGCGAATGTTCGCCCTTTGGCGAAATTAAGGGGTTTTAAATTTTTAGTGGGCGAATATTTTGTATCATAGTACATTTTTACAAATCACCTCAAATAGCCCACCTTATTTTAAGGGAGAGGGTAAAAAAGGTAAATTTAGCCCTTGAAATTAGGACTTACAACCTTCCATTCGCCCATTTTCAAGAATAGGTTTTATTTAAGTGAATCCATTCGCCCATTTTCAAGAATAGGTTTTATTTAAGTGAATCCTATGGGCAAAATACCATATTTATAAAAGAGGTATGGTAAATTAATAAAAATATAAATAAATGAGAGGTATGCTAAATAAATAAAACATTTTTTATATTTACTCCATAAGTCACCTTATATACATGTAAGGGTGTAAACAAATAAAAATATAAGTAAAGTGGAGGTATGGTAAATAAATAAAACGTATTTTTATACTTACTCAAAAGGTATGGTAAATAAATAAAAATAAAAATAAACTAGACGTATCGTAAATAAATAAAACCTCTTTTTATATTTAGTCCATAACCCTCATTCTATTTATGAAGGCTCAAGAAAGAGGTTTTATTTAAGTGAATCCTATGGGCCGAATACCATATTTGTAAAAGAGGTATGGTAAATTAATAAAAATATAAATAAGCAAGAGGTATGGTAAACAAATAAAACATTTTTTTATGTTTACTCCATAAGTCACCTTATATTTACGAACACTCAAAAAATGGGTTATATTTAGGTGAAACCTATGGCCAAAATACTATGGGACAAATACCATGGACTAGATTGTTATTAATACCATGCAAAAAACCATTATTAACCCTAATATTAGAATTAATAAAAATAAAAATGGCACATGGTATTGACCCATGGTATTCACCAAAATGGCACATGGTATTGACCCATGGTATTCACCTGGAATGTAGCCTATTTAAATGGGGGAATTAAACCAGCATGTAGCCTAGGAATTTACAAAGTTTTATTATTTAGTGAAAGACTCGCCGAGATCTTACAAGATTTTATAATTGAGTAAAATATTCGCCATGCCTGGTGAGAGATTCGCCAAAAAATTATATATACATATTATATTATTGATAAAATCGCCTTCCATTTTTCCTATATACCATGGAGATTCGCCCATTTATTATATTTATAAATTTAGGGGGGGTTCTTAAAATTTTCCCTGTGGAAAAGAGATTGAGCTAACTGTGAAAATTGAAATAAATTGCTCTAAGCATAGAACATACCTAAAATTAACACACTGACAGTTGTAGTTTTCTCATTAGGTCATCAAATCAAAATGTGTTACATAGGTAGTGCAATGCCAATGGAAAATAGAAATAGAAAATATAAAATAACTACAGATATACAAGCCTCAAGGCAGTGGGTAGCCCATGACTCATGAGTCATCAATCCTCATAGTCATCATCAGAATCAGCATCAATGTCCTCATCATCATGGTCACCACTGCTCTCCTTTGCATCCTCCTCCTCCCTTGTATCCATAGTCGCCCCTGCATCTGCTGGTGTGGAGGATGACTCCTCTACAATATCACCGTCGTCAAATTTAACAGGCTCTTGCACTGGATCAATGAGATCCATGTTCGCCAATGCCAACTCAACATTGCTGTCCAAACCCATATCATCAGGAAAGACATCCCACATCTTTGTCTTTCCCTTCAACCACTCTTCCCTCTGCCTGTATATAAGACGAAGGTTGGTGTGCACATACACCATTGTCTCTACCCTGGATTGCTCAAGCCTACTCTTCTTCACACTATACAAATTCCCATATGTGCTCCAATTCCTCTCGCAACAAGAGGATGAAGTCACCTGAGAGAGGAGCCTCATGGCTAACTGCTGAAGAGGAGGGCTTGTTGCCCCATGATTTGCCCACCAAGAATAGGGCTTCTTAGCCCCCATGTCTCTAATCACATCATATCCTGCAAATCAACCAGTGCCAGTGGAAAACTCTGCAAAGGCATCTTCCACCTCATCAAGCAATGCTCTATCCTGAAAAACCTACCTGAATGCATCTTTCCTCCCCTGTGAGATTTCACCATCCATGTGAGGAGGGAATCTGTGGGAAGGTCCACCATTCAGCCACTCATGGTTGTAGTATTTTGGGTTCAATGAGTGAGCCAAACAATGTAAAGGTGTGCAATTCTTGTCCCATCTGCTAACAAGAATATCATGTATAGTACCACAAAAGGCCTCTGGTGATGTCTCGTACTCGGGGCACTCACTCTGTAGAAAAATGCTCCTCACAGACTCAATCACGGAATCCCATCCCTCATAAACCTCTCCTAGGATGGGTTTGTCTGTATCTGCAAATTGAAGCAAAGAAATGATTGGGTCCATGATCTCAATAATTAGATCTACCCTCTCCCACCAAGCATCATCTAGCACTGTGTCCTTCACTCTTTTAGAGGCTACTTGATCTGTCTTTCTCCAAAAAGACCAAAACTCATAAATAACCATGGCCCCAAGAGCGGTCTTGACCTCCCTCAACCTCTTCAACATGATGAATGAAGAGGCAAACAGTGTATCAACAATCTTCAACAATGATAGATTGTTGTACTCCTTGTAGATAGTGAGGGCATTTGTATGATTTTGCACAAAGTTACAGATATGTCGTACATCCTCAATAATGTTACCAATCCAAAGCACATCAAAAGCAATGGATTTCAGTGCTAAGTTCAATGAATGGACAATACAAGGTGTCCAAAACACTTGTGGATATTTAGCTCCCACAATCATGCTAGCAGCCTTGCAAATAGGTGCATTATCTGTAATGATTTGCACACAAGAATCAACACCTACATCTTCAATAACTTTAATAAATAACTCACCCATAAATTGTGCATCCTTGTATTCTCCAAGTGTATCCATTGCTTTCAAGAAAACTGGACCATTCAAGGAAGACACCATGAAGTTGATGAGTGGGTTTCGTGCCGGATTTGTCCATCCATCAGAAACAATGTTAACCCCAGATGTTGGCCATGATGCTTTAATAGGCTCAAGCTTTTTTTGCACCTCTTTTTTTATCTTCGTCAACAATGTGGTTCTAAGCTTCTTTGAACCAGGAGGCACATACCATGATGGAGACCCGTGAGTTAGAGCTCGGCACATCTCAATAAATATAGGTGAGCATGCAATATTAAAGGATATGAAGTTTTGATAGAAAAAGAAGGCAATGGTGAGATCAAGCTCTTCTCGTTTCTCTTTTTGAAAAATGTTGTCCATTGGACCAAGTGAAATTGTCTTTCTTTTTGCTGCTTATCCCCCAATACAACTCTCAAATGGAAATTTGGTGGTGTCTTTCCTCAAAAATGGAAGGGGGTCATCATTCTTGGTTTTTCTTGATTTTGCAGCCACATTTGCCATACCAACAGTGAACTCTTTTTCCATTTCTTTCCTCTTTTGTAAAGGAACAGCTTTACAAGCTCCAACTCCACAACCTGGTAAAGCCAACAAATGGCCTTTCACACGGTAATATGTGCTTGTGAAAGAACTGTGGCAAAAGTTGCATCTCCAATGCACATTGCCTCCTCCCTTCCCCTTGGTGCTTGGCCCATCCTCTCTTGTGACATATTTCCACAAGGGATATTTCTCAATGTTGTCTTTAGGAGGAAGTCTTCCCTCAACATTACTTGCAGCAGACTCTGATGATATTGGGGGAGGAGGGGCATCTCCAATGGGGACATTCTTCCCCTTCCTTTGCCCCCTACCTGCTGCCCTTGATTGAGCCATGAATACTATAAAAAAATAAACAAAACATGCACAAATTTGTAAAATAAATGCATATACAAACTGTTGTAATAGAAATGAAAAAAATAGAGATGAAATGCACTTACCTGGTGCTTGAATCTCCTTGCCGAACGCTCCAAACCCTTAGCTCCTTGCCCACAAATCATTGTTTGCAAAAATGAATGAGAGAAATGGTAAAAAATAAAAAGAACAGCATTGTTTTAAATCCGCGGGTTTCACTTTTACGGGATTCGAATCCCAAAATCAGGACACGATGTGTCCTAACGGGACACAACCGGGATTCGATCGTGTCCCGTTTTTGGGATTTGAATCCCCTCGAATCGTTTCCAATTCGTAGGATTCGGACACTTCACCAGATTTGGACAAATTCGGTTTTAGAGCAACTATGTTATAATTTTGAGCAGCGCTTGTGCGAGGTTGAATGTCGATTTATTGATAACACCCTTGGGAGGCTTAATCGTTAATTCAGTAGGTATGACATTTGGAGTAGGATCTGATGGAGATGTGGTCAAAATGGTAGGTTGATCAGTAGCATGACCGTTCCAATGATTCATGTTACCGTCATTCTTACTTTGGGTAGCCACCAAAACTTCAATTTTGGGTTTAGCAGAAGAAAACATTAAAACCGAGTTAGAGGAAATAGGGTCTCGGGCAAACATATTGGTCTCCTGATTCGGAAAATGGGTTTGTCAACACAGCAAGCGTAGCAGATGATTTAAGGAATTGATTCATCTCAACCTGGTGTGGACAATCACGAGTGAAATGTTCCTCATTATAGATCAAACATGGGTAACGAGGTTTCCTCCTCTTTAGGAGACTGATTGTTTTGTTTATCCTATGGAGCATTATATTTCTTCTTCTTGCCTTTACCTTTATTCTTACTTCCTAGTTGCGGAGATTTGCCTTTAGATGAGTGAACGACATTGATCTCGGAAGTAGAATCCGCAAGAGTGGAAGGAGGGATTTGAGTAGTGATAGCAAGAGTTGAACCAAATGGTTTATTCGTCGTCTGTTGAATGGTAGAACCAATCACGCCATCGGTAGCATGTGATTCTTTACCAGGAGTTTGAGAAATAGTATCGGTAGGTCACGGAGCATTTGGTATCTTATCATAAAGCATGCTAGATTGGGTATAAATGAGATCCAAGTACTAGGAACGAGCAATCACCTTCTCTTCGATTACTACTCTGCCTTTTTCTACGTCTTTTGTGATAGATGGCAACAGAGACTTAATGAACCATTCAGCTAACAATTGGTCAGGAACGAAAGTCTTAACCAAGCAACGACGACGTCGCCACTCATGAATATGATCAGAGATCTGAGTGGCATTATTTTGTTTGAAATTGGTTAAGAGTTTTGTTCTAGTCTCATATCTGATGGGTAACTGGAAATGTGTTAGGAATTGTAAGAACCTGAACTATAAGCTAATTTCTAAATAGTAGAACTTGAAATAGTGAATACAGAATTTTACAGAAATTTAATCTAATGAATACTAACCTTTCTGCTTTGCTAAAAATCTTTCTGCTTTGCTGAAAAATCTGTCTACTCTGCTGCAGTTCTTGTCCAGCTGTCTGCTCTGCTGAAATTCTGCTGAAAATCTATCTACTCTGCTGCAATTCTTGACCGGCTGTGTCACCAAAACGGCCAAAACCACCCTGCCGAACTGAGTACAACCTAGGTACTCAGTCTCAGAAAGCTTTCAGTTGAAGCAATTTGATTTCCCCCGTGTCCAAAAACATCAGTATAATCAAGACTCAAGTTTCCTTCATAACCGTACTACAGTATCCAATTTGTTCTCCTTCCCCCTCCAAATGATTTTTTTCCTTCTCCTTTTATTTCCTCATCCACCGCCTTCTTTTCCTTCTTCGTGTCAATTTTATGGTTACGTGTAACTTTTATGAAATCGAATCTGATTTGATTTCGTTGATTTTTATTTGAATACGTAGTTTGATTTAATAAGGTTTATTTATTTTATTATTTTATAAATTAATTATAAATTTATTAAATTTATAATTTTAATTAATTTATATTATTATTTTATTTATAGGCGGGTCATTACAGGAATGTAGTAGCCAAAGCGCTAAAATTATCAAATGAAGCTCGAGGTAATTCAATGTACCATTTAGTTGTCATATCAGTGAGTGTACACTGGAAAGATGCAAATGCTCTGAATCATCATTAAGGGAGTTCGAAGAACACCACAAATGATAAGTCATTATGTGCATGGATGGGTCTTCTCCAGGCTTTGCATTGAATTTAGGAATATCAAAAGGCAACTTGGTATGAATGACCAACTACCAAGGAGAATGAGCAATGGGATCATTGGTGAGCCTGGTCAAATCCGAATATTTGAGAGTTGCTACGAATGGCAGCTGCCTATTAAGGTCCAATGGAGGATATCCTAGATAACATGGGATAGCCTGAGCAACAAGTATCTGTGTCTCAGGATAGGGAGTATTTTGATAGCCAGTATACACACAACCCGGTTGTCGAGCTCCAAGATAACCTTGCAAAGATTGAAATGGTTGAGTTTGGACTTTTTGACCCTAAGGCATTTGAGAAATACCTTGATACAGTGGATATTGTTACCCTATGGGATTTTGCATCATCCCAACATAAGTTGGATTCGGTTGTGGTTTTGCCTGTGCCATACCATACACATTCTAACCCATTTGAGTTTGAGGAATGGTCTGCCCCAAATTGTTGTGATTGTAAGTTACCTTGAAGAGGTTAGGTATACATGGCTTGGGATGTGCCAGATACTGGCGGAATAGGTTGAGTTAAAGGTACAACCTGTAAAGGTTGGCTCACATTCATTTGAGTTTGAACAGGTTGAGATATGGGTTGTTGAACAGAAATCTGAGAGGTAGGTGGAACAGGTTGAGAGGCTAAAGATGAAGCCACAACTAAACCAGGTTGAATAGGCAAAGTAGGTTTCCAAACATTAGCATTCTTCCTGAATAGGGAGGAATCATTTGAGGCTGAGCACTAACTTGAGGAGATGGAAATGAACCTACAACAGGTTTTCCCCCTGCCGAAAGAGGAGGATAATACAAAGGCAACTTCCCCCCAAGAGGAGGGTTCCCAATAGGAGATGGATTGGGTTGTTGTAGATAACCATGTCCACTAACATAAGGGCTAGTCTGCTGCTGAACTGTAGGTGTAGATGGAGGAAGAGGAGCAAACTATGTAGCGCTCATTAAAGAAGTGCCAGACGAAATTCCATATGTAGATGTCATGGGAGAGGTCCATGGACTGGATGTTACACCAGAGAAGGTACCAGACAAGGATTGGTAACCAGGCGGGACAGACGGGCCACCATATAAATGTGCCTCTAGTGTCATTACAAACATGGATGAGGTTTCAACTTGGGTTGTCTTAGCCATGGTAGAAGATACAGGCTAGGAAACCATAACAAATTCAGTCATGGTTATTTGTCCCAAAGAAGATTTCCAAGGGAAACTCAAAGGTGAGTTGAAAGGAAAAGAATCAGACAAAGGAGGCTGAAATGGAGTATGAGGAGATGGAAAAGGATAGTCTTGATAAAATGATCCCCTTCTCAAATGGGAGAGGGGGGTTGAGGCCCTTCCGATGGAATCCCTTCGATACTCAAAAGACCAGGTGGAAGGGATTCACCGTCGGATCCAAGATATATAGTTTGGGATTGTGTTTGAGACAAAGGAAGAGAATGAGAAGGTCCATAAGTAATAGGTGTAGATGGATTAGGTACCTCAAGTTGAATAACCTTAGGTTGAGTTGTCTTTGATTCGGGAAAGTCAAGTTCAATAGCCTCAAGTAAAGAGATTTCATGTGCTTCAGTTTCGACTATGTCAGAGTCACCAACCAATGGAGAGGTAATCTCGGGCTCCGTACTCATAGGAAAAGATGATTCTGGTGGATCTATCTCAGATGGAGGACCATAAGTAATAGCTCGGGAAGTACCAGATTTGGTAGTCTACATTTTATTATGATTCTGACGATGTCGAGGAGTTGTCTATGGTGGGAGAGGTGGCTTATTTTTCATTCTACACAAACGATGGGGTAAAGGGTTTTGTTCTTCCACGTTGGATTAATAAATTTTAACAATTAACACAAAAAATAAATAAAAGAGGGTAAACTAGGCATAAAGGTTTACCAAGCAATTGTGAACTGCAATATACAACCTTGGAGAACCAAGGATTTACGTACAGTAGGCAATCTCCCTAAATGTTGTGTTCGGTGTATCACAGTGTACAAGGCGACTAACTTGGTTACCTATGGCGAGGATAGCAACCTATGGTGGACTTCCAAAATATACTCGACGGTACATGGAAGTGCAGTTTGTGTTAGTGTTGTCTAATGCATAACCATATGATGAGAGCATTCCCATATACTTTTCATGTGTGGAGCGCCATCCAATATACCCGAAGATACGTGGAGAATGGTCTGATACACTAACATACGTGGACCGGGATATCACCACCGAAATGCAACGCTGGAAAAAAAACAACAACTCCTATGTTTATAGACGTCAAAACACGTCTCTAGCCTGGACCTCTAGATGTTTGCGTTAATGTTAGAAATTCTCCTTAGGTTGATTCAGTAAATTTTAAAGTTTATCTTGAGTTAAGTTTCGCTTTTCAAGGCTCACCACGAATTTTACCTGAATATCCTAAAATGCAAACTAGCATGATAAAATGAAACTCTTTTGTTCAATGAAAATATATATATGGGAGGGAAGAGAACAAAGAATATGCAATATACAAGATGCGACAAACAATATTGTTAAGCAATTACTATAATGCAACTATTTCTAACTACGATTTTCAATCACAAAACCCTAGATGCAATGCATGATGCATAAGATTTTTCTTTTCAATCCCGCTTAATTTTCATATGGAAACTAAGGTAATCGCCTAATCACTGATAAAAAACACTTTTCAGAACGATGAATGAAACACAAATTCCTTCAAGCAATCAATGTAATAATGACCTAATGGCAAGAAGAAAGCAAAATCTAAACAAATTCTTATCAAAGGCACTCAAAACCAAAAGAAAACAAGATGAAGGCTTCTAAGAGAGTTAAACACACTCAGGGACACGAGGACCAACTGAAACCAAGTTAATCAGAGAGCAAAGCATGAAAAGGCAATTTTTTCCATGAAACAGGGAACGCAGGTGCAAAGAGGCAACCAGTGCTCTGCAACACAGGTACAGAGAAGGCCAGGGTTCTCTGCAATGCTCTGTCAGCAAACCAAGGGGTGCGTTGATCAAGGAAAAGGGATTTTTCGACACAAAAAATCAAATTCAGCTCAATGAAAGGTCTTCCTAGGGTCAATTCAAACTGAGTGAGACAATAGGGGTCTATTCAGGAGGTGCAACAAGGATATATTCAAGGAAACCACTAAGGAAATGAATATATCCCTAGAATGGTCGCTAATTTGTTATACAGAATCTACGACTGTGGATAGAAGTATCTTCTCTAAACCTAGTGGCCTCGTCTAGAACAACAGAAACCAAAGACTTAAAGTTCCCCTTAGAGGAATTGGAAAATGGAAAGATGCTTACTTTTGATACGTTGCAAGCTCTTCTCTCCTCTTGGCTTGTCAGCTCCAACCGTAGCTTTGATTCCTATAATTAGAACCTGCACAAACAAACAACACAAGCTAAAGATCTACAACAACTATGTAGCATTATCCAATCACTCTATTCAATGGATTAGCATAGCATTGAAATATATGAATGTAAACATAACATAACACATATAGGAAAACGGCAGACTCTTTGTATTAATATGAAAGGGAGAGAGTTTACAACCAAAAGTGGAAGTTGATCTTGTAGAGATCCCTCCAAGTTTACTTGTCCTTCCTTGCCATAATGTACACCTCAAAGCCACCCTAATGCATGGGAATGATAACTCTCTTATGACCAAATTACTAGCATAAGGGTATGATTAGTCCCCAAAATCCAACCTCTAGCTTGTGGATGGCAGTAAATATATAGGAGACGATGGTAGTTTAGGAATTCTTATCCATTTACCAATCTAGGCTTGAGATCCACTCTTGATGGGAGGATGAGCTCAAGGGATAAGAGGTGAAATCTCCAAGGTAGGGTGAGACAAGATTCAAAGTTCTTATCCAAGGTAAATGGTTGTAACAACTCTTGGAAGCTTATGGAAGAGGAAGCTTCAGGATTCTTTTTATTTTTCCCGAATTTTTAGAATCAGCGCACCCCCAGCAATGGACAACCTACTCTGATCAAAGCATGTGCAGAACTGAGCAACTTGTTTTCAACGCAGATCCCTAAACGGACAAGGCGCGCTGGGCCTTAAAAGCACTAGAATGAAGCAGTCAAGGTCACAGACTCGGGGATTTGAGAGAGTCGTGCTTAGGGATTTGTGTAGGGATGATGACAAGGTGTTCATGGATGTTGATGGATCCAATTTGTAGGCCTATTAACCAAATGTGACAAAATGACCTATAACATTAATCATAACAATGTGCATGATTCCTCCACTTGCTCTATCTCTTGTGATGGCCAAAAAGACAGATTTGACCACTAGAATTTTGAACACCTCTTCAACATTTTTGTGAAGCCAGTAGAATCGAGGATCTTGTTTGTAGTTATCTTGCAAAAAAATTCAAAACTAAAAGACCATTATGTCAAATAACTTGAGGATGAAACACAAAAGTTCTATCTTTAGCAATACATTTTAATAAAAATATTTCATCCGTTTTCAGAATCTCATACCCTTGAATCACACATTGTAATGATAACCAAATTGGCAATCTGGATAACATGGTCATGATTGAACTTTGGAAAAATCCCCCTTTCGATCAATACATTTGATATTAAAACTAAAAAGGAAGTAAAACATGTTCCTTGGAGATTTTTGGTGTGATCATGCAGGAAGTTCATTTGAGCTGCCTCCAACAATATCATATTCAATCATAAAATGAAGTGCAAACAAAACATTGCTTTCATAGTTAGTGAAGCACTTTGAACCCAATCCATCAATTGTAGTTCCCCTTTTTATCATCTACAATAATGTCACAGCAGATAATAGTGCAACTTGTGTCCTCTATGTAAGTTTATCATATTGCATGTTTTTCTTTGGACTGGTACCAGAGGTTCCTATGTCCTTCACCTGAGCTTTGGCATTTGTTATGAGCAATGACTTAGCATTCTAGAGTTAGCACACTTGCTTAGCACTCTCAATAATACTTGACATTGTTACTTTGAGGGCAGATTACTAAAATGCATAATGTCATTATCTTCCTCATTTATGAAACACTTGAAATGCCTTCTTAATACCTATTGAATGAAGTTCACTTGGTTGTGATGCTTGGCTCTTGGCTTGTTAGTTGGCGGACCTGAAGATTGGGCCTCAAGCCCAATAATTTTTGTAAAAAAACACAATGAACCTGCATATTAACTCGAGAGCAAAAAAAGACTTTAAAACCCCAAAAAAAAATTGATCGAATTATAAAAA
This sequence comes from Pinus tabuliformis, assembly GCA_031772625.1. Taxonomy (NCBI): domain Eukaryota; kingdom Viridiplantae; phylum Streptophyta; class Pinopsida; order Pinales; family Pinaceae; genus Pinus; species Pinus tabuliformis. Next base: position 913,086,298 of record CM062804.1, read on the forward strand.
AATTGCAAGTGATAACATCGGCTCCAATGGGGATGCCATCCTCCCTACTAGGTAGCAAATAACCCATAGACCAAGTGCCTGATCCATTGGGTTGTTACCAAATTCTTTTTGCAACCTGTAACTGTGACCTGATCTGAAAATACCACAACTGAAAACTGAAATATCCACAAACTGAAAGCCATACTGTAATATGAAGGTTGAAAATTGAAACCTAAAACCATGTATTCAATTGTTCAAAAATCACTTATATACAAACTAAACTGAAAACCTATGAAAGCTAAAACCAAACTTCTCACTGACAATTTTGTTGTAAACTGAAAGTGAAATCCTTTATACAAAGTTCAAACTAGAAGTTGATTCTGCAACTCACACTGAAATCATGGAAACTGAAAACCTGAAATGTTAAAATATGCTCACTCTTATGAGCTTATTCAAGAACAAACTATTCTACTATAAGCCGATGAAAATAACTGCAATATTAAGTGATTTCAAAAACCTAATGCAACCATGTAAATAAATGGTTACTTAACTAGTTTATGCTTTCACTCTCCTAAAAAAAAAGAAAAAAATGAAAGATGGCAATTCAAACTCCAGCTGAAACTGATACTCATAGTCCATGAACACCACAAAATCCACCTTCACTGCTGAATGCAACATACTTGTAAAAGTGTCTGTGAAAGTATCAAAAAATACCTCTTCCTGATGAGCAAAAAGAAAATGGCATTTTTCATTTGTAATAGATGTTGTTTTTTGTTCTATTTCCTTAAACTCAAGATCATATTTAAACAAAGAAACAACAATCCGCTCAATATTCTTATTATCCACATCAGGGAAAAACTCTGTACATTCTTGAAAATTTTCAAATGGAACTGCCACATTACATGTATCAAGAATATCAAAAATTAACCCTTCATACAATTCAACGAGAATGTCATATTGGCTTTCAAAAATTTCAGAATTTATCAATTCAAGAGGTGTAAGATTGAATAGCATCTTCATTTTCAAAGTGATCTAAAACAACCTGCTCTTCTTCATTGACTAATTCAGAAGGTAAATAAACTCCAGAAAATACTGATTGACTATCCATATCTTCATCCTGATTTCTTAAAATTTCTGAAGATTGTTGGATCTCTTCATTATTCTCAAGGGATAAAGTATGAATTTGAATATTATGATCCTGATTTTCTTCATTTTCAGTCAAGGGAGGCACTAAATTCTGCTACAAATCTTCCTGAATATCATGACAATTATCCTCTAATATATTTTTCTGCTGTTGAAAATAATCTTCATAAATTCTTTAATTTCTCCATCCATTAATTCTTCATCACCATATTCATTTTCAATGTGTTGAAATTTGTTTTCAAAACTTTCACAATAGTTCCCAAAAAGTGATAAAGATTGGTAACATTCCCTATAATTCTCATAAAAAATTGTATGAAAATATTTAAGAGAATATAAGCTAGCAGGTGGCAAATTTTCATACCATTATCTTGCCTTTTCTTCCAAAGAAACCATTAACATTTTCATTAGATAATATTCATGCAACTCAACCCTTTGCTTATGTATATGCAAATGAAATTTGATCAGATGCAAAACGACATCATCTCCTTTTTATCTTTAAATTTCGGCAGATATGTTTTCCAATCTATACAAGGCAATTGATTTGGAAAACCAGGAATATGTGACCAATTCATAGGAGCTTACCTTTCAAATCTGCAAGATTCTATGGAATCCATCTTCGGACAGTGGAGTCACCAAGAAATTCTTTATGCTACTGATTCTCCGGACAGTGGAGTCGCCAAGGAATTCTGAGCTCTGGAGTATTTGACAGCGGAGTCGCCAGGTTTAAGATAGACAACCACCATTGTGTCTGACTTTTGTTCGCCATCAGAAATCAGATAGAAATCATTTTTGCTCCTCTGAGATAATTTACTTGAAGTCTTTTCCTGCATGACAATGGTCGCGCCAAAACGTTATCACGCTGTAATTTTCCTGGCTATGAAAGGAAAAACCAAAGGTAACATTGAACCAATCTTTTAGATTGAAAGCTAGCCATTCCAAACCAGATAGGGCTCTCTCTACAATTCAGTTATCCAATGTCACTTCAACAGCTAGTTGTGTGCCCAGATTAGTGGCCAGATATTTGGTAGGGTAAAGGTTTTACAAAGTGGTTGTACAAAGAGAAAATCTAATAGGCAATGGAGTCAAAGGTTGAATATAAATCAAAGGGTTTCCAAGATCCTGGTTGATGAACCCAAAACTTACAAAGGTGAGATAAACAATATTTCCTTAGAACATTAGTTCATCAGAGTATGGTGGTAGAATTAAGAAAACGGTCCATCAAACAAAGCACCAAAAGATGAATTATGTATTGACTTTAGAGAGACAGAGTGAAAATATTTGAATCTAATGAAGGACAGAGCATTTCATGAATTCTTAACTTGTAAACGTTCTTTCAAATATGAAGAAATAACAGTAGTGAAAAGCACAGAAGGAAAACGTGCACTAAGGAAAATGACTGGAAAATATTGTCACATGAATCTTTGGGTAAAATGCCCAAGTACTTCTGCCTTGGAAACTTTGATCTATATTAAAAACATCTCATGTACATAGAAAGGTTTTTTCTCTCCAAACCGAACCCCTCTTTCATTACAAATGATGAAATATATAGCAAATACAATCTGCTAGCCGTTGCTAGCTTTTAGGAGTAAAATCATATTATTAAATCTAAATTTAACAACAAATTAAAAACAATCTTCTAATTTGTTGCAAAATTTCAGCATCTAAGTCTAAAAATAAAATAAGTTGTTGCAAAAGAATTCAAATAGATGGAAATTTGAAGTTGAGTTTCCTTGAAATTTGGGATATGCATATTTGGTTGCCAGGTATTAAGAACTAACTGCTTTTGATCGCTCGATATGTTCAATTGCTGATATGTGGGGCTTGGAATTATCTTACCATGTACCCTATTATCTGTATAATTTTCCTAGAATCCTGGAATGGATCCTTATAATGCTGCCAAATTTTTTTGGGTAATATGCTGCCAAAACTCTGATTTTTTAAACGTTGCCACTTCATTTTGTTAGAAAATCAGAAAGGAAGAAATATTTTCTTATATAGATAATGACTTGTGATTCTTTTATCTTTATGTTCTTCTTTATCTTTTAGTTCATCAATTAATTACCAAAATAATAACACAAGGACAATAGATGTAGGCAGACAGCCAAGGCAAAACACCTATCTAGGGGAAAACCCAGTCAACAATTCTTCCTTCAATAGTTTCTCGAGATAATCCAAGACTCTAGACCCAAACAGAGATTCCCTCCACACCAAGTCAGCCCTCAACAATGTTTTAAAACTCCGACTCGGCCGAGGGTCGACTCCGACTCGGTATCAACTCGGCCGGCTCGATTTCAATGACTCGGTCATTGTAAAAAATACATTAAATATTTATTTTTTATAAAAACACATAATTTTAAAGATTTTCATTCATGTTTCCAAACACACAGCATTAGAATATAGATAGAAGACAACATATGATCAAAGTAGGCTCATGAATATATCCATTATATCAAAATGGCACCCAATGCATTGTCCAATACATACACGATGATGATATAGAGATCAAAACAAAAACACATAACCAAGGAGGCTATAAATGGCCTCTACAACAAAAGTCTGTGACCAGTACTATTGGCTACTGCTAGAGTTGCCAACATCATCTGGCTCAGTGTTACTTGGAAGTTGGGAGCAGGAGCGAAAGTGGGGAGCGAGAGCGAAAACGGGAGCGGGAGCGACATTTTCAGAAGCTCCTGGTTTGGGAGCGAATGCCAGAGGAGTTCGACAACCAATGTCACTAACATCAAGGTACATAGAGGGATTGGTGCTCTTGATTAAATACGAGTTCCATACCCTAATACATGACAAAATTCAATAGAAACATTGCAATCCTCCAATCCTGAAATCCTGAAAAACTGATAAGTCTGCTGGATTTTGAATGAAATCTAAAATTCTACTTTCTCCATATGAAATCCAATGAGGCCGAAACCACTCTCAAACATCCTGAGTCATTTCATGGTAATGTTAAAAATTTAAGTAAAAGGATGAAAATGAAGATTAAGGAGAATGTCACTTTTACTTTAAGAATTTAACATTACCATGAAATTTGAATAGCATATCAATAGTAGACAGCATTTGAGTGTGTTAAATAGGGTTTGGGAGGGGGAAATGGACCCCAAATAACATTTAACTAATTCATAAAACACATTGGAGTTCAAACCAATCAGCAAACACTTCAAAATTTCATTAAAAAAATGTCAAATCGTTGTTTTGATGGGGTTACAGGCCACTGGTTATGACTCGGCCGAGTCAATACAGAAACGGCCGAGTTGGCCGAGTCAGCCATGACTTGGCCGAGTCATCGAGTCATGGCTGACTCGGCCAGTCGAACCGTTCCAAGGGCCGGGTCACAGCAGAGGGTAATGGCTCGGATCAACCCGGCCGTTTCGGTATCGAAACGGCCGTTTCTTAAAACAATGGCCCTCAATCCTTCTTGCAAATGAAAACTCTTCACAAGCAACTTCGACCTGACAGCATCAACAACAACTTCAACCCAGTAGCAGCTTCGACCCAGCAGATGTAGCAGTAGCAGCTTCAACAAAACTTGGAAGACTTCGATCTCCCTTGATACACCTTGGAATTGAGTGAGACTTGTCCCAAAATTTCGATCTTGAGGCCCTCTATCTTCCTCCAGAAACTCGCACTCCTTTCCAACTTCTTTTCCAGCCCTTAAACAATTTCGCACTTCCCAGCTTCCAGCTTCAAAGATCGAACTATGTGAGAGAGAATGAGATGCTCCAAATGAATTCGAACTCCTTATATTTATAGCCCTTCTATGAGGTCGAATTACTTGTCTTGAGGCTGACTTGATCTTCTTGAGGCCGACTTGGAGTGGAGTAGAATAAATTAATTCTTGACTCAAAAATATTTCTTTTTACATGAACTGAAAGCCCAAGAAGGGTCTCTTCACATGTACAATGACTCTAATGACTCAAAATAAATCCTAGAAGTCCTCAATGGAGACTTTGACCTAAAACATGATGACCCAAGCATGAAACCCATGCTTTAATAAGTCATAATATAAATAACAAAAATATTTCAGCACTCCCTCTTAACTAGGGAGGTATTCATCAGTATAAAAAAGATCTCAGAACACATGAACCATGAAGAACTTTAGGCATCACAATGCCATGGACTAGCTTCCTGACCAAGGAAATCTATCCAAGGTCCTCTAACAGTTTAGGCACCACAATGCCATGCACTATATTCCTGACCAGGGAAATCTATCCAAGTGGGACTAAGATGGACTAAAGCTTTCAGCCTCTCTAGGTACCATCAGGATTACTTACTAACCATCAACCCAGGGATCTAGGTGTGTATATCAGGTCAGAGCTCCATGACCAGCGCCACCCTCCCTACTTCAGGAACTAGACATTAACACAAAGTGTCGACCAGATGTCCTCCCAGGAAATGTCTCATGCAAAGCCTCAACTTTCTCAATTATTTCAATCGGAAGCAAATCCTTCCCGAACAAACAAATCTCTCAAATCAAACTGATCGACAACACTTAAGCATGTGAAAACATTATATCAAACTTTCGAGAGATTTACCTGTACAAACACAACCCCAATCAGTAACAAAATTTCAAATGTACATAAACAAATACAAACCTCTGGGGTCTTCTAAACAACTTGATGTTGCTTCTCAACATTTCATAGTAGGACTTAGAGATTTTTCAATGAATCTTTGACAAAAGATTACTCAACCATGCAGCATCCTTTCCTACTTATCATGTAGCAACATATGCCATAATGCCACAAATCAATCCAGATTTTCTTATCTCAGCAACTCTTCAAAATACTTCACCAATTTTCTTCTCACTTATGGCCTTCACTAAAACTTACGACTATTAGTCCTGGTCTAGTGCATGACACATGAAGTAGAGAACCATATCCGTCACTTCCTCTTAATTAGAGAGAATCTAATCATGGCTTACACAAGGAATATTCTCAACCATCCTTTTATCCTAGGGAGATTCTTTTCATCCATGTTCCTTCTTAATCTAGGAAGATTTCTTTCATTCAAGTTCCCTCTTAACCTAGGTAGATTTATTTCATTCAAGCTCCCTCTTAACCTAAGGATATTTCTTTCATTAAATCTCCCTCTTAACCTAGGGAGATTTCATTCAGGCTTCCTCTTCATATAGGGAGCTTTACTTATTTTCTACGACATCGGAGAATCTTTCATGGCTTCCATCCTTCTCATCATCATTAATCACATCATGCTTATCACATCAACTTTACCTTACGAACATCTTCACTATCTTGAAGATCACGTACCTGCACAATTTAGCAAGTACAACCAAATCTATAGAAGCATGAATTTAACCATATCAAAATCATGGAAACTTTCAACTTTATATATATATATATATGTCCAAACTTAATTACAAACAAGAGACACATACTTTTCAAATTCTTGCTAGGGAATTGTGTCATAAACCCTAGACTACTTCATCAAGACTTCGAACAACTTTCATTACATCTAGGGTTTTAATGTTTCTTCCAAAGGTATGACATACCCTACTATAACATATAGCAAACCCTAGAAACAATTCAAACAAATATAGATCTACAATGTATCTAACAACTTTCAGAATTCGCCCACGGGGCTTTGGATTGACGGTGAATGGGCGTACTGTTAAGGCACTCCTTGTGATAGGTCACTAGTTCAAAGCCCCCGTGGGTGCTTAGATAGTATTATATAGAAAAAAAACAACTTTCAGAATTCATATGTTAGACAAACATCAACCATAACTAGAACTTAGATTTCAAGAATCTTACACAAATCTCAAATTATCACATTGTCATCATACATCAGAGATTTTCACTTCTACTAAGGTTTAACTCCAAAACCCTAGAATTCACAAATACTATCATCCTAGAGAAACAAACTTCGACTAGGGCTTAGTTCCAAACCTTAGGACTCATGACCATCAACAAATAGGTCAACTCATATATCTAGGGTTCCATCACCATGCACAAGCATATCACAACATGTGTTAGTCAAACCCAACTACACAAATATCAATAAGAGTCAAACTTGATTAGACTAGGGTTTGATCAAATAAACACACACACACAAAGGATTTCATTTCTAGGATATTATAAGGGTCTTGCTTACACACCCTACCCAATGATCTAGGGTTTCAATACAACACATAGCAAACTCTAAATCCAATACTTCAAAGGTTCAGGATTTCAGAGATTACCATCCAACCCTAACAAGTTAGGGTTTCCATAACCATACCAAAACCCCAAAAAAGAAATCATCAAAACATCAGTCAGTTACTTTAAACTTCATAAAAACATCAGACATTTTCTTTCAACAATAACCCTAAGCAGATTAAGGTTTCATACATGGCCATTGACATACCCTTAAGTTAGGGTTTTCACAATGAACCTTTCTAGGGTTCTTATAAGAGCAATCAAAGATACGAGGAGGGCTGATTCATCTAATGATGAATCACCCAAATCAAGAATCTTTTAAGATTCAGGAAAGCTAGGCACAAAGAAGTTAGTAATACCTTATCAAGCAAAACTTGTAATTCAAAATATACCTCAAAACCTTGTATTTCAAATGTTTTGTGAGACCTTCTTCCTCGAGTCTTTAACAAGTTTTCCTAAACAAGGAAAATAAGAGGAGAAATGTGATTAGTATTTTATGCAAACAAAACCAGATAAGTAAGGAAGATTAGAAATGAAAATGGTAATAGGATACTTATCTTTGGAGGTTGGTGAGGGCTCCCTCCAAGCTTGAGGGATACCTATAACCTTAAGTACAGATAAAAATGTTTTTCCAAAATATGTTAAACCTAAAATCTAGAAAACGAAAGAAATAACTAAAGCTAGTGTAAGTCCCTTATATCCAATTCTTGGGGCTTAGTCTTCTTTGGAGATCCTTCTTTAGCTAAATTGGCTTGATCCATGTTTCTCTTCTTGTTCTTCGAATTGTCGGGGCAGTCACTTCTATAGTGACCCATCTTATGGCATTGGTACATTCTATCTTGGACATATCAACCTTCTTTCTTGGCCCTCTTGACTTCTTGGAGTGTCATTTCTTGTGAGAGGTAGAGTAAGCATTTGACACAATTCTTTCTCCATTGTTGGATACTAATGAGATTCTTATTTCTTCTTGGATGCAAACATTCCATAATTGTTCAAAGGTAGGAGCTTCTTTCCAACTATTGAGACCTAAAGCAAAAGAACTCCAAGTATGTGGTAGTCCCAATAGTGCAGTGATTACTAGTGCCTTCTCTGGTACTATTTCATCTATGGCTTGCAGTTCATCTCTAATCCTTGATATCCTTACAAATAAGGAAGCGACGATATCTTCCTTTGTCATCTTTGCAGTGCTTAACTCATTCTTCAAGCTTGCTACTTGACCTATATTTTTGATAGTGAATAATTTTGTCAATGCGTCATACATTTCTTGAGCATGATCTATATTGGAAATGTATGGGACAAGATTGTACCTAATGCTTTCTACCATCAGAGTCATAGCCAATATTTCCAATTCCCTATACTTCACCTTGTCTGCATCACTGGATTCTTTGGTAGGTTTCTTTATCTTCCCTTTGACCACATCTAAGAGTTCTTTTCAAGAATGAGGTCAATTCTCTTTTTCCAAGATCTATAGTTTGATGCTCCTTCCAACTTGTTCTCACTCTTTAATGTGTTAGAAATTGTCCTGGAAGTTTAAGATCTCCTTATATGATGCCTAGATCAATCCTTTAGATTCCTTCTAGTAGATATTCAAGACTGCCTTTTGCCTCCTTCACCTTCGCTCTGATAGCACGTTAGAAAATAAAAAAGGCAAAAATATTTTCTTATATAGATAATTTCTTGTGATTCTTTTATCTTTATGTTCTTCTTTATCTTTTAGTTCATCAAGAAATTACCAAAACAATAACACAAGGACAACAGATGTAGGCGGACAGGCAGGGAAACACCCCTATCTAGGGGAAAACCCAATCAACAATTCTTCCTTCAATAGTTTCTCAAGATAATCCAAGACTATAGACCCAGACAGAGATTCCCTCCACACCAAGTCAGTACTCAATCCTTCTTGCAAATTACAATCCTTCATAAGCAAATTCGACCTGGCAGCATCAGCGGCAACTTCAACCCAGTAGCAGCTTCGACCCATCAGATGTAGCAGCAACAGCTTCCTTGATACACCTTAGAATTGAATGAGACATGTCCCAAATTTTCAATCTTGAGACCCTCTGTATTCCTCTAGAAACTCAGACTCCTTTCCAGCTTCTTTTCCAGCCCTTAAACAATTTCGCACTTCCCAACTTCTAGCTTCAAAGATCGAACTATGTGAGAGAGAATGATGTGCTCCAAATGAATTTGAACTCCTTGTATTTATAGCCCTTTTGTGAGGTCGAATTAGTTGTCTTGAGGCCAACACAGTGTGGAGTAGAATAAATTCATTTTTGACTCAAAAATAATTCGTTTTACATGAACCAAAAGCACAAGAAGGGTCTCTTTAAATGTACAATGACTCTAATGACTCATTTATAAATCCTAGAAGTCCTCAATGGGGACTTTGACCTAAAACATGGTGACCCAATCATGAAACTCATGCTTTAATAAGTCATAATAATAATAATAATAATAATATTTTCTTCATTCTTTTGATAAGTACATCTCAAACACATTTATGAAGGCCAAACCTAGTTACAAATTTCAACACATTTGGCAGTGCTTCTCCATCTCGTTTTACTTCAAATTTTTGCTGCCTCCGCTAGAATGTATATATTGTTAGATCTGCTATGAAAAAATCACAACTTCATTCCTTTCAAGAGATATGACTAATGAATTTGTGAGGACTTCCAATTATTAGCTCTGATTAGAATTCCAAATGAATCGACCCTTCAATGATGATAGACCTGGATAAGTCAAATTAGAATTCCAAATGAATCAACCCTTCAATGATGATAGACCTGCATATGACTTATCCAACCATTGTTTACTTGATATAAATTGTAATGACAACCATAATAATTGTGTTCACGAGTCAAGCATTCAGTATCTGCAATCAAATATACAGAATAGAAACTAACACCAAACTGTCCACTCATGCTAACATTAGCACCAGTTGTAAGAACTTCCATAAACTCTTTGGTTCCAGATTTAGCAATGGTTCCATTTGAATCAATCGTGAAGCCCCAAAACATTAGAAGAACGGGACGTATGTTTTTGGAAATCCGTCTGTCACGTGACCTATGTGTATAGCCTTTAGAAAACCAGCAAGATCTCTCAAACTATTCTCAATTCCATAGAAATTCTCACAAGTCACCTAATTGATGTCTTTCTGCACAAAACCCATGTTCTAGATTTTGCAATTTCGCTTCGTTTTCCTGGAATCTGAGCCCCAAATCTGATGCCTGGAAATTGCATGTTTTCTTGTCTTCAACATTTTTCAATTATCATGGAACTGAAACTTAGTGTTCTTTGGCATTTTATGTTGTAGATCATTTGAAATTTGGTCGTATGCATTGACGCATGGGCAATGGATGGGCACTTGGTGCTTTATATGGGTTTTATTTCTTTTCATTTAGGCACTTTCTACATTGGGCATTTTTGGCAGCTTTAATACTTTAGCATAAGAAAACACTCGTAAGCACTACTACTTAGATATGATTTGTTGCTCTGTGTGGGTGCCTTCTTCGATGCATTGGTCAATTTATTAATACTGTTTTCCGCGACTCTTAACATGTTATATTAGCACTTCCTCGTGGCATTCACTTATGAGTCCATCACTTTGACACAGTTGGCACCCATACACTCAGGTGCTCTCAATTTTATTGTCAATTCTTGGGGTTTTTAAACTGCCACTAAGAAGCGTTTATTCCCTTGTCAACCCTTTCAAAGTTAATCATAACAGTGCGCTTGATTCCTCCACTTCTATCTCTTGCAATGGCCAGAAAGACATTTTTGACCACTAGAATTTTGAGCACTTCTTTAACATTTTTGTGAAGCCAATAGAATCGAGGATCTTGTTTGCAGTTATCTTGCAAAAAATTCAAAACTGAAAGGCCATTATGTCAGATAATTTGAGGATGAAACACAACAGTTCTATCTTTAGCAATACATTTGAATAAAAATATTTCATTTGTTTTCATAAGCTCATAGCCTTGAATCACTCATTGCAATGATAACTAAATTGGCAATCTGGATAACAGGGTCATGATTAAACTCAGGAAAAATCCCCCCTATCGATAAACACATTCGATATTAAAACTAAGAAGGAAGTAAAACATGTTCCTTAGAGATTTTTGGTGTGATCATAGAGGAAGTTCAACTGAGCTGCCACCAACACTATCATATTCAATCATAAAATGAAGTGCAAACAGAACATTGCTTTCATAGGTAGTGAGGCACTTTGAACCCAATGCATCCATTGTAGTTCCCCTTTTTATCATCTACAATAATGTCAGCAGATAATAGTGCAACTTACGTCCTTTGTGTAATTTTATCATATTGCATGTTTTTCTTTGGACTGGTGCCAGAGGTTCTTATGACCTTCACCCAAGCTTTGGCATTTTTTATGAGTAAGGACTTAGCATTCTAGAGTGAGCAAACTTGCTTAGCACTCTCAATAACACTTGATATTGTTACTTTGAGGGCAGATTACTGAAATTCATAATGTCATTATCTTCCTCATTTATGAAATACTTGAAATGCCTTCATAATACCTATTGAATGAAGTTGACTTAGTTGTGATCCTTGGTTTGTGGCTTTGTAGTTGGCGTTCCTGAAGATTGGGCCTCAAGCCCAATAACTTTTGTAAAACAGAACAATGAGCCTGCAAATTAACCCGAGAGCACAAAAAGTCTTTAAAACAACAACAACAACAAAAAGCTCGAAATCTCAATTTTTTTACAAAAAAGTATAAAACATTTGCAGGTGAGAACACTAAAATAGGTCGAAGCCCTGCCTAAAGAAGGAAGTCATTCCTTTTCTCTATTCTAAGATGATTCAAGTGATTAGCTCTTACTCACAAGCAGATTCATGATTACGCAAAGAATCATTCAATTCATGACACGTTGAGACAAAGGGTTTCTGAGTTTTTATTCGCTGGTAAACCTTGAAGTCAGGGGAAGGTAAATTGTGCCCCTGTACAGCATCTGAGGTCATGCAAAGTTTTGTTCCAGCCATGTTGAGGTCCTCTAAGGAAGTCCACGAGCACTGAAGCGAATTTGACGAGTTCTTCAATGAAGCCGCATTCAGACAAAGAAAACTAGTAGTCCTACGCTAGCTAAGAATGGTTCTTCCAGAGCTACGGACTAGTTAGAATAGCTCGGGTCTGATACAGTAGTTCAATTTGTTGAATTAGAAGGCGTATTAAACTATATTGAACATTGTTAAATTTGGATTATGTTGTCATTGTCGATTTGTTACAACAGTGTGTTGGGTGTTTAAACAATATTGTTTGGCTAATGATTACCATACTTCGAAATTTTTGTGTTATTATTTGAGTGGGAAAAAGGGATTTGTTGGAAACCCTCGGAAAATTTAGGGAAAAAAATTTCAATTTACCGCACTTCTGCAATTTATTTTTCTAACCTAATCTACATCCAAAAACCATGTATTTCCAACACTTTGTACAATTATCAATATTGGTTTTCTTTGGTAGCACAATCCATAGTCAGTAGTGCCACACAAATACCTAAAAGCACTATTTACTATTATCCAATTCTACTTCCCTGGTTTTGACATATATCTACTCAATACTTCCACTACATGTGTAATTTATGGTTTAGCACAAGCCATTGCATATGTCAAGCTTCCAATTGCATTGGCATATGGAACACGAAGCATGTCCTCTTCCTCTTCCTCTTCTTGTGTCTTGGGACACTGATTTGCAAATAATTTTACACCCACGGGAGTAGGAACCTTCACCAATTTATATTCTTGAATATTAAACATACTTCCTTTGACTTAACTAGAGTTTCATGTTTTCGTGATCTCTTCTAATTTACATTCCTAAGATGAGATTCAGAGCATTGAGATCATTCATGTTAAATTTAGACGACAATTGAGTTTTCACTTCTTGAATGATATCCCTGTCATTTCCAATCAACAAAAATATCATCCACATATAATACCAAATAAATAATGTGATCACTAACTAATTTGAAATACACATAGTGATCCACTTTGATCCTTTTGAAGCCAAGTTCCAATTTATAAGTATCAAGTTTTTTACACATCCTTGGTGATTGCTTTAACCCATACAAGGACTTTTTCAACTTTCATACTAATTATTTCTTTCCAAAGCCATCTAGCTACTTCATGTAGATTTATTCTTCTAAATCCCCATGTAGGAATGTTTTCTTCACATCCATTTGTTCTACTTCAAGATCAAAGGTAGTAGCAACAGAGACAAGAAATCTAATAGAAGTTAACTTGGCAACAAGAAACAATATAAAAAAATATCACCAAATTTAATCCCCTCTATGTAGAAATAACCTTTTGCTACTAAAGCCTTGTATTTATCCACTTTTCCCTACATTCAAATTCTTCTTAAACACCCATTTGTTGTCATTGGGCTTTCTTCCAACTGACAACTCCATTAGATCTCAAGCCTCATTCTTGTCCAAAGTTTCAATTTCTTCAACCATGGGCTTTTTCCAGAGCTTTCCATCCTCTGAATCTATTTTCTTCATAATCGATCTAGGATCAACATTAGCAATAAACAAAACTAAAGTTGAATAGAAATTAAGTGGAGTATGTTTTTTTGGTTTCTTTCTTTCTTGAACCGATCTCCTCAATACTAGAGTATGTAGTTATTCTTCTTGTTGTTGTTTTTCTTCTGTAGAGTTTGATTCATCATTCTTCAATTCAAACTCTATCTTTGATATTCATTTCTCCTTTTGTAGGGCTTCCTGTTTGACAACATCTTTGATTTCTCTAAATACCACATCTCTACTATACATAACCTTCTTAGTTGTTGGGTTCCAAAGCTTATAACCTTTCAAGCCATCTTTATATCCAATAAAGATACATTTTTCAACTTTCTTGTCCAATTTACCCATATTCTCCTTTGAAATGTGTACATAAGCATCACAACCAAATACCCTGAGATGTTTAAGATAGGGTTTCTTACCAATCCATACCTCATGTGGAGTCTTGTCATCTAATGTTGATGAGGGTGATCTATTTACTAGGTAACACACAGTGTCCACTACCTCTACCCAGAATTCATGTCCTAACTTGGCACCATTGAGCCTTCTTCTTGCCTTCTCCATCAACATCCTATTCATCCTTTATGTAACTCCATTTTGTTAAGGTGTATATGGAGTAGTCTTCTACCTTGTTGTACCGCACAGTTTACAAAATTCTTTGAATGCATTCCCTCATAATTCTCCACCGTTATCTATCCTCTGCACCTTAATTTTTTTCTATGTATGATTTTCCACAAGAGCCTTAAACTCTTTGAATTTTTCAAAGACTTCAAACTTCTTCTCGAGAAAATAAATACATGTGTTTTGTAAATAATACAGTACACACATTTTCCCAGTGATGGAACCAACGCATGTTCAAACACATCAATGTGCACCAACTATAATATTCCCTCTACCCCCGTAGCATCATAGGATAACCTTACCCAATTCTACATCCCATATAAGGAAAATGAATGAGTTGCATGAGCAATTTTTTCAATCATATAGACATATGCACATCTTTTATGAAAATGAAATAAAACTCAATTTATAAATGGAAATAGAAATGCATATTAAAAGGGGTGAGTTAAATAGAAATAAGAATGATTTTATTTAAATAGAAAAAAATGGTTTCATGTGCACTCACCTGATGAGGAAAATGGATTGGATCGAGGGAACATCTAAAAGTAAAAATTTGAAGAGAGATTGGGATGTGATGAATAATCTCTATTTTGCATTTTAAATAAAGAATTATTTATGCATAGAGTGACACATGGGTGGGTGAATAATATGTATTTAGTCTTTAAAAAATTTGATATTTTGAGTGAGATGGACAAGTGGCATGAGCCTCAAGAGTCAAAGGATATGTAAGAAAGGAGGATTGTTGGCTTGAGAGCTCACCTTTTTTACCCTAATATTGGATGGATGTCATAATGTTGAATTTTTTCTTGATGATCTTGTGTTCAATATGGTCTTAAATTTGTGTATGCACTTGAGAGAAAGGAACTCATGTGCTCTAGAACAATCGCACAATTTGAATGCTAGTTTTTGTATTCTTCTAATACAACCCTTTGCTACTCGGGGGTCTATAGGATGGAACAATACTCATTTGGGAGTGGTTATGGTGGTCAATCGATAAGAAAATTATATTTGGAAAAGGAGAATTGGAGATAATACTTGAAGTAGCTCAGAATTAAAGAACAATCAAGGGAGAATATTCTACAACCATTAAAAAAAACAATAATGTTGGAAATTCAATATATAAAGTAGCAAATTAGAATCTGAAATTATGTTTGGGGCTTTTGCTTTAAGAGAGATTGTAAATTAATTCTTGTATGGAAAGATTATAACTCTAGCGTGGAGTTAGAATATAGCTTTTTGGTTGCTTTGAACCTCTTTTGAAGACCTCATCCTTAATCAGGACCTATAGGATTGTTTTCAGAAGCGCTGTGAATTTTTTTCTATGAAATAGATACATAGGCACTTTTTTTAAAGGAAAGTGACATATGCCTCTACTCATATGCACCTTTTCTTCACAAAAATCATGTATACGTCTTGTAGCATGAATTCCTTACTCAAAAAGTTAAATTTGAGGGGTTTTTAAAGGGGAGTTTTCCTTGGCTTTGTCCCTATGTTTAAGGAGGTATCATATGGTTGCTTAGGATTTATTTTGCTCTCTTATTTAATGTCTTAATCCTTATTCTTTGTTCATTAGGATTCATCATTTGATCTAAAATCAAACCTCACTATGAGCAAACCTTTGGAATTTAACCTTTTAGAAATTTACCAAGCTAAAGAAAATACTTGATATTTATAGGTCTAAATAAATTTTGTATGCATATTTTCATTCTGATGTAACCTACCATGTTTGAAATGAGAAATAGATATAATTAAGTTAATACATATTCTTGAATATTTTTAAAACATTGTCTCTTTACTCTATATTGATTCATTGTTAGTGGTGATATATAATGTTGTTAAATTTGAAGAAAATAGCTCCTTTATGCATTCTTATTTGAATTTTGTTCATATGAATTAACCCTCCAAGGATAAATCTGTTGAATTTTCTACATGATACACAATACAAATTCTAGTTTTTGATAGACAATTACTTCCTAATGATTTTCACACAATATTCTTATGCCACTAATATCATTGAGAAATCACACTTCAGAAAATATCAACAATAAATGTAGTTGAAATAGTAAATATCATAAAAAGATAATCATGCACTGTAGACACAAATTTTCACCTCGAAAACCCAAACTTGGGAGAAACCCCAACTTTTCTTTGGGAGAAATTATTCTTTAGCTAGATTTACAAATCATTTTTTTTCTAGAAATATGTGCCAATATCCAATTCAAAATACTAATTAAGCATAGTCAAACTCCAGCAAATCAAAGTTGGTCAAATCGCCCCAAAATACCAAAAGTCAATGTTGGTTAAACAATCAATTTTTCAGCCTTGCATTTAACAGTTTGTTGTCAACCCTGCAGTCAATAGTCTGCACATGTAGCCCTACGGTTAGCCTATGGTCAACTAGCACATGCGGGTCCCTACTGTGTTCAGATGACTCAATCAAATTGTCACATGTGCAGCTGCTCTAGGAGAGATAAAATGATGATGAGAGAGAAGATGAAGTTGCACTTGCTTGATGGAGAAAATGAAATGTCACATCATCTATATATACTTGTCAAATGGGGGTAAATTAACTATGGGACACACCCTTTCATGTTGTTGGTCTGACTTGTCTTCCTAGGTCGACTTGATGCTCCAATTTTTATTTTTATTTTCTAGGCTGAATTAGGCATGTGGGGATACCTCCAAATGCTACAAAAATAAACACTCCCTCTTAGCAAGGGAGATATTATCCTTGGCTGCAACATATTTCGCCTTAGCTGAAATTTCTCCTCCATAAGAAAAGTTCATGAGCTTGCTATGTTGATGTAGTATCTTTTCACATGCACGTCTACAAATCACTTTATCCTGTAGTAGGAAATGTGACTCCTCACATGCACGTCTATAAATCACTCTACCCTAGCGTAAGCAATGTGAGTATCCTGGGCCATTTACCCCTAAACAAATTAGCATGGCCCAGCCAAATTCCTTCATGCATTCTCAGGTAAAGGTATCAATCTCCTCTGGTCAAATTAGGATGACCTAGCCAAGTCCGTCTGGCTTCTCAAAAGAGGACTTACCCCTAGACCATTCACCCCTAGCCAAATCAACATTTCCCAGCCAAATATTGTTGGCTTCTCAGTTGAATTTCATCTATCTCCTCTGGTCAAATCAGCATGACCCAACCAAGTCCTTTCAGCTTCTCAAGAGAAGATATTTACAATCCTGTAGTTGCCCTGGGCCACTCATCCCTAGTCAAATAACCTATCCAAGTCCTTCTGGCTTCTTGGGTGAATTTATCCATCTCCCCTAGTCAAATTAGCATGACCCAACTAAGTTTTTCTGGCTTCTCAAGAGAATATTTGTCCAATCTTGTATTTTCCCTAGGCCATCCAAAAATTCAACTCGATAACCTATATCTTCTATTGTTGAGATAGAAAATAGATTTTTCTTAAATCCTGGTGTTGGGCCATGGAATCGTCACATTTTTTCATCTATTTTCCTATTTCATTTTCCTACTTTTTGACCAACAAGACCACATTTTACCACTATAACAACCTTTATTCACCTAAGTATGTCCTTTTCCATATGTCACTTTCTTAGTCTAATTATGCTTATAATTTGGCATAAGAACTATTGTCTTAGGCGATGTTTATCATAAAACTAATGTATGGGTTGTTTCAAGTTTAAGTGCTTTGTTGAAGTTGTTGTTACAAGATTGCATTTCAATTTCCTTTATCAATTTGGATTAAAGGCTCCATGATTTTTTGCCAATACACGAATAGTTATCCTTGCACATGTTGTCTTTTTCTAATTAGTCATATGGACCGGATCTAGGAATGCATCAAGTCAAAGTCAATTCAACTATCAGGAGATATTCATGGAGCAAATATATCACTTAGTTAAGATTCTTTGTAAAATCATTATAATTAAAGGAAATTGTTATAGCGTCATCCCTACCATGAAAATTGTTGTATGAATTATTAAAATACGCTTTTATTTTAAGATCACATGAGAATCAAAAGATTCTCATGATGGTCTTCTTATTGTATTCGAAAAATATAAAGAAGAGAATTGTTTGCCCACGTGGGAAACAAATATTTTAGAAATATAGGACTGTAAAGAAGGGGAAAGCACTAAAGCACTGTAATCCCGATGTCCTGTAATGCAAATCTCAACCTTGTGGAATTACATCTTTCTCTGAGTAGCTTGTGTGTTGTTTAGTGCGCCAGCCCCTGCTGAGGAGGAAGGGCCCTCCTTCCTAGCAGGGAACGCTGGTTAATTAGAGTATATTAATTATTTGCATTAATTATTCTCAGTTATGTGATTGTTGTTACTTTCAAAATTTACTTATGATTTATTGATTGTGGAGAGTTTTTAAATGATGTGATGGCATAAGTCCTAGACCAATCCCTTACTAGTGTAGTAGAAAGTTATTTACTTTTTTGTTACAAATTGGATTGCACTTTCTTTGAATGTGTGTGTTTAGAATTTGATTGAGTGATTGAAGGGTTGCAGGAGTGTTATGTCTAAGTGATAATGGTTGTGTAATAGTTGCAATTGTAAGAGTCTTTTCTGGGAATTGATATTATGTTGAACAATGTAACAACTTGAATGTTTGTTGAGAGTGAGTGTGCAACGACCTTGGTTTGAGATTCATTTTTATATTTAGCATTTCCCCTACATAGAATTTTCGTGATAGCCTTAATTCTAGCCTACTCAAATTGATAATTAATGTAAGAGTGAACTTGTTGCTCTAACTTAAAGGAACAATTGTTTCACTTGACATTTTGGTGTAGTTGTCAAGGAGGCTATTAAGGTGCATATGTGTGACTAGCTTATTTGCATGCATTGATTGGAAGTGTGGTATATGTGTTCCTGATTCTAAGGTTTTTGGGTGATAAGATGAGCAGTAATAACCTGCACATCGCTTCAACATATTGAAGCAGGCTCGACCTCACTAGGATCAAGGCACATAGGATTGCATTGCATGAGTAGTGAAGAGGAAAAACATGATGCCCCCAAGAAAACTAACTATGTAGGTGGAAGAGGACATGGAAGGAAGAAAAATAATCGAGATTTGGGAAGGACAAATTATATACAGGAAATTATTTCGAAGGTTGAAGCAGAATCCTCTACTCAGGGGAAGGTGATAAAAAGGAAAGAACCTATTAATATCACCCCACAAAATCTAATATCTCTTGATACATATGTACTAGGTAAGTAGATAGAGTTTGAGGAATCTTTAGAAAGAAGTCCTAGGATCTCTAGTCCTTCTATAAAAATAGGAGGAGAGGATCAAATTCTGAAGGAAGGTTATGTGGATACAAGCTTAATTGATCAAGGATTGACTCTCAAGGAACAATTTGGTCATCATACTCTAGACTTTGCCAATGAAGTGAAATAGCTTGTTGATATAGAGAATAACAAGATTTTGTTTGGATCTTCAGATCCATTTGAACAGCGTGGGAAGATTGAACAACTTGAGCATCCTAAACAACTTTCATCGCCAAAGGAAGCACAATCTCCTTCATCAGGAAGACCACATGTAAAAACTGCTCTAAATTTTCAAGAAAACCCCATGGTAGGAAGTTCAGTCACCACTTTTGCTTTCCCCATTGGGAATATTCAAGGGCAGGCTCCGATGAAGAAGATACCCTTATCTGCACTCCCTATGTTTCAAGGTATGGTCTCAGAAGACCCTGATACACTCCTTTTTGAATTTCACGTTCTTTATAGAAGTTATGACTACACCACTGAGGAACAAAAATTGAATTTGTTTCCAACTACATTAAAAGGTGTAGCATTGAAATGGTTTATGAGACTCGATGGAGGGTCCATTGGTACTTGGGATGCAATGAAGAAAGTCTTTCTAGAAAAATACCAGGATTACTATCATTCTAGGGACTTGAAGGATGAGATATTTGGAATTACTCAGACACCAAATGAAAATTTGGAGGAATATGTTGAATGCCTTTAGTACAATTTGCAAAGGTCTCAACAGAGTAATTTGGATAAGGAGATAATCAAAACAATCATGATTAAGGGAATGAGGGATGTAGGTTTTAACCCCGTACAAAAATTACTTGCATACGAATTCTAAAAGCAAAAAATAAACAATGGCGAGAGCATAAAACATAAAACATATATACACAGAGATTTTCCCCTGGATCCTAAAACCGGGACTACCAGATTGATTTTTCATTGTGTTCCTTTCAATGTTACAATACATATATATACATGTTGAAGCATCCATAAACCCCAATCCATTAACCCTGGATTAGAACATAATCGTAGTTCCCTTAACTAGATCTACAAAATACCATGGACAAAAAACCATCATGCCCAAAACCATGTGCGAAATCCATGTACAAAACCATAGGTAGGTCCACCCACCTAATATAGGGTCCAAAAAAAATTTCTCGGGGCGCTGCCTCGGACCCTGTAGAGGGGGGCTACCGCCCCCCTATGACCCCCCCCCACATGGGGTAGTCGTGGAAAGAATATAACACAACCCAACAAGGGATGACTGGCTCAATATGTTGAATCTTTTAGGGAAGGGAGATATATCTAAGGAGTCCTATGATGACATAGTTCAACTTTGTCAAAGGAGCTCCAGCGGATCTGCTAGAAATCGAACCATGACACATGATGCATATGCCAGGTTTTTGAAGTCAACAAATACTAGAGCAACTCATGTAGAAATTGGGAATTTTTTGGAGAAATTTAAAACCAACATCATGTGTCAAATTTCTTCTCAGTTTGATGTATTATAGGAAAAGCAAAAACATAGAGAAGTTGAGCAATAATTGGCCATTTTCTGCTCTCAATGTCAAAAGAAGCACCCCTTGAGAGAGTTTCCACTTAATAGGTGTACCATATATGAACGTGATCATTCCACGAAGCAATGTCCTTCACTACCTGGACTCAAGGCAATTTATAAGGAAGCAAGGGAAGATGTTGAAGCAACTTACTTTGTTGGATCTAAAAAGCCATGGAAATCTAGACCACCAGGTATGATGCAAGACTCTTTTCCTCCTTTCAATTCTTGGTCTAATGTATATAATGCTCAACCTTCACCCTATTAGTTTCAATATAGAACAGTCTCATGGTAGACCCCTAACCCTTCTTTGGTTCAATATCCTATGCCTTTTCCCCTAATGGTCTGTTTCTTCATGGCCTCAACCTTGGCAAGGACCTGCTCTCCCAAACCAGATGCATGTGCAATTACCAATGCAATAGTTGCTACAAATCCCCTACAATGAGTGCTCCATTACTCTTCCCTCATCTTCCTACACAACCCAACCTTAATCCTAATAATAAGGCAATACATCAAGTAGAATCTTGAATTTTCCCTAACTTCATTTCACTGGTAGAATGTAATGAAATGAAACTTCGCTCATGTTGGACAGTAACCCCCACTCCTCCCCTAGTTATAATAGAAAATGAGGAATAAAATTTATTAGGAGGAGGAGATGTGATTCAAGGGTTTGTAGGAAAGCAACAGGCTGAAACAACATGTGATACTTTTAGTGATGAAACAGTTGATAAGGTTGTAACATTTTGTACTAAAGTTAGTGTTCCTATAATAGCTAATGTCATTGTAACAATATATGTTTCCCCAACTGTGAAACCTGTAACAACTACTAAAGGTGAGACATCTTTTTTCCCTCCTTATCCTAAGAGACTAGTTGAAGCTAAAAGTGTTCTTCAAGATGAATTTGACTTCCTAACATAATTAAAGAATTTGCATGTTTGAATTCCTTTGCTTCAAGTGATTAAGGATGTTCCTATTTATGCCAAAATAGTTAAGGAATTGTGTGGTAAAATCCCAAGTAGGAAACCTAGGGGACCCCTTAATGTGCATGTCATTGGTAAATTATCTGAGTTGATATTAGGAAATGATGTGCCTACTAAATATGAGGACCCTAGGAATCCCACTGTGACTGTTCACATTGGTGGAACAACCCTTCCTAATACTTTGATTGATTTAGGGGTTGTCATCAATATAATAACTAAGGAAGAAGTGGAACTACTTGGGATTATCAATTTAAGACCATCTCCTACTATCTTAGAGTAGCATATAAGTCTAAAATCCAACCTGGAGTTGTATTAGAAGATACTATTATCTAGGTTGATTCTTGGCAGTATCCAGTATACTTCATGGAGCTTTAGCTTAAAACATGTTTAGGTGGACATCCTTTAATTTTAGGAAAACCATGGTTAGTTATTGGTGGCACTTATATAGGATGCATATCTGGGTGTATGACTATCTCGGATGGACATACTACTAAGAACCTTGTCCTTTATCCTCATGCCAAGCCGAATTTTGGATTTGAAAACACCCCATAATTGGAGTTTGAGTTGGAAGAAAATAATGCTCGTCCAGTACTTACTATAAGTAAATCCTTATAGCTTAAAAATGAAACTAAAGACAATGTTATTAGTAATTTTTTTAGTGGCCCTTCTGTTGTTACACCTTGTACAACTTGATTGATTAATATTGAGATATACTAATCTGGTGAGGAATAATTTTCTGATGAACCTATTTCAAATGATATACCTACCACCTCTGGTCTCAAAAGTATACTTGTAGAAATTGAGTCTAGGAAAACCCTCAACATTAATCCTAATTTATTTGTTCAGTAGAGAGAAAAAATAATGTTTTTACTCCAAAATAATAAGGAAGCTTTTGCATGGGATTATAAAGACATGAAGGGTATCCATCCTATTTTATGTACTCATCATATTTATTTAAAGGAAGGATCCTGACCTGTTAGGAAACCTCAACGTAGAATGAATCTGCCTTTAAAAGGCATTGTGAAGGAAGAACTCTGGAACCTTTTGGATGCAGATTTCATCTATCCAATTTTTGACAGTCGGTGGGTATCTCCACTAGTCATTGTTTCTAAGACAAATAGGAAGTGGAGAATATCTGTGGATTAGAGGGAGCTAAATAGGGGCACTCTAAAGGACCATTTTCTATTACCTTTCATTGATCAAGTCCTAGACACTCTATCTGGTATGAAATATTTTCCTTTTTTGGATGGATTTAGTGGTTATAATCAAATTTATATTGCTCCTAAAGATCAGGATGAAACTATCTTTACTTGCCCCTGGGGTATTTATGGTTGTAGGGTTTTACCTTTTGGATTGTGCAATGCACATGCAACCTTTTAATAGGCAGTATTGGGATTTTTTGTTGATATGGTTAACAACTGTCTAGAAATTTTTATGGATGATTTTACACCCTATGGGAGTAGATTTTATGAAGCATTGGACAACCTTGAAAAAGTACTTGAGCTTGAATTCAAACCCACCTCTGTCTCAACACTAAAAAAATGCCATATGATGATTTTTCTAGGACATTATCTTTCTGTTGCATGTATTCAAGTGGATCTAGCGAAGGTAGAGGTAATTTTAAAGGTCCCTACTCCTAAAGCACAAAAAGAGGTAAGTAGATTTTTTAGGGCAAGCAGGTTATTATAGACGATTTATAGAAAAAATTGTTAAGATTGCATTACCATTATTTTACCTATTAACAAAATACAAGGAGTTTGAATGGATTGACAAGTGTAATAGTTCTTTTGTAGAATTCAAGAGATGTGTAACAACAACCCCTATTTTGAGAGGACAAGATGGAATATGCCATTCCACATTTCTATAGATGCTTATGATACAAGCATTGGAGATGTGCTTGTTCAATAACAAGGAAACAAACCATACATCATCTATGTTGGGTGTGTGTTATATTATTTCCACGACTAGCCCCAGTAGTGAAGCCAGGGGGTTAGAGGGGGTGTGACTAGCTCCCCCTTCGTTGGACTAGGCGCAGCGAGGGGTTCACAGGTTAGAGGGTTTGAGGAGGGCGGTAGCCCCCTTCTACAGGGTCATGGCAGCGTCACGGGGAAATTTTTTTGGACCCTATATTAGGTGGGCGAACCTACCTATGGTTTTGTGCGTGGTTTTCGCACATGGTTTTGGGCATGATGGTTTTCTGCCCATGGTATTTTGTAGATCTGGTCAAGGGAACTACGGTTATGTTCTAATCTAGGGTTAATGGATTGGGGTTTATGGATGCTTTGGCACGTATATATATGTATTGTAACATTAAAAGGAATATAATGAGAAAATCAATCTGGTAGTCACAGTTTTGGTATCCAAGGGAAAATCTTTGTGTATATTGTTTTATGTTTTATGCTCTCACCATTGTTTGTTTTATGTTTTTAGAATTATTATGTAGGTAATTTATGTACGGGGTTAAAACCTACATTTGGTATTAGAGCTATTTTGGCTTCAAGGGAACACCTTGGTTCCTGAGGGGTTTTGCTCGGGCCTGTGGTAGACCTTGTTCAGTGGGAGATCTACAGGATCGATTCTTGTGGTGAAGGAAGATGGTGAGCAATGGAAAGATAGAGATCAAGAAATTTAATGGTCATATTTTTTAGTTGTGGAAACTCAAGATGGAGGATCTACTGGTGGATAAAGATCAGTGGATCACAGTATATCTGGGTACTAAACCAACGACAATGTCAGTTGAAGACTGGGCGAAGTTGGATCGAAAGGCAAAGAGCACAATACGTTTGTGTATCTCAGATTCAGTATTGTTGAATGTATCAGGGGAATCTTTGGTGAAGGCTTTGTGGGACAAGTTAGGGACTTTGTACAAATCTAAGTCTCTGGTGAATAAATTATTCCTACAGAAAAAGTTGTATAACCCAAGGATGAAGGATGGAGATTTGGTGACAGAGAATCTAAACGCCTTTAATATTGTGGTAAGTCAGTTATTATCTATTGATATAAAAATTTCAGATGAAGATAAGTGCATCAATTTGTTATGTTCTCTACCAGATTCATGGGATAGTCTGGTTGTTGCAATAGGTAGAAATGTGACTGCCTTGCAGTTTGATGAAATAGTCTCATCCTTGTTGTCAGAGGAGATGGGACAGAAAAATATGAAGGGCCAAAATGGTGATGCCTTGTATGTACGAGGACGGTCCCAGAACAAAAACAAAAATAAATCCTTGAGTGGGAGATCTAAATCTCCAGGAAAATCTGTAAAGGTGTGTTGGAAATGCAGAAAGGAAGGGCACTTCAAAAAGGATTGTAGATCTAAAGCTCTTGAGAAAGGGAAGGGATTTGATGATGCTCCTTCTGAAAAGGAGAAAACCACCTCAAATGAAGGTGGGGATGTGTACTTGCCTTCTTCTTCAAGTACACATGTAGATCACGAGGCATGGTTGATTGAATCGGGTGCATCCTTTCACTTCACTCCCTATTGGGAGTGGTTCTACGAGTATGATAAATATAATGGTGGTGATGTCTTCTTAACGGATGATAGGAAGGCTAGAATCACTGGTCGTAGAAATTTCAAGTTGAAGTTGCAAGGTGGAAGGATTAGAACACTTCCAGGTGTTCTGCATATTCCTACATTGGCTAGAAATCTGATTTCTGTAAGCAAGTTGGATGATGCAGGTGTAAAAACAGTGCTCAATAAAGATACCTGTAAGATGGTTTAGAGAGCACCGGTATTGATGCGAGGAGTTCAGATTGGAACTATGTACAAGCTTGAGGGTAACACTATTATTGATGGTTGCAAAAGTTTTGTGGTTCCTGAAAGTGGAGCAGAAAATCTAGTGGTCTCTAGAGAAAAGACCATGCTATGGCATCAAAGGCTTGGACATATTGGAGAGAAGGACCTTCGAATACTTCATGGTAATGGTATGGTAGAAGGTATGTCTAATTTCTCTCTAGATTTTGATTTCTGTGAAAATTGTGTATATGATAAGTAGAATCGAGTGAGTTTCCCCTCTGGTGCTAAGAGAGTGAAAAAAATATTAGAGCTTGTGCATAGTGATGTGTTTCGACCTGTGTTGGTTCCATCACTATGTAATTTTGTGTACTATGTATCATTTATAGATGACTTCTCAAAGAATACATGGATATATTTCCTTAAGAAGAAATATGAAGTCTTTGACAGGCTTAAAGAATTTAAGGCTCTCATGGAAAACCAGACAAAGAAGATGATAAAGGTGTTGAGGAAAAATAATGGTCGAGAGTTTTTCAGGAAGGAATTTGAAGAGTTCTGCAAGAAGTGTGGTATATCACAGCAAACGACTCCTCCATACACACCTTAGCAAAATGGAGTTGCAGAAAGAATGATCAGGACATTGATGGAAAAGGAAAGAAGCATGCTCAGTGGTGTCAGGTTAGGACAGGTATTCTAGGCAGAGGTGGTTGAGACTACATGCTACTTGGTTAATAGATCACCTTCATCAACATTGGAGGATAAGACTCCACAATATATATGGACTGGTAAGAAACCCTCTCTTTCACTTATGAGGGTATTTGGATGTGATGCATATGTACATGTTCCAAAGGAGAAAAGAACCAAGTTGGATAGTAAACCTGAAAGGTGCATCTTTATTGGGTATAAGGACGGTTTAAAATGTTATAAGCTTTGGAATCCAGAAACAAGGAAGGTTGTGTACAGTCGCGATGTGGTGTTTATAGAGGTGAAAGATGTTATTAAACATGAAGTCCTACCAAAGGAACCTGAGAAAATAGAGTTTGAGCAGAAGAGGAATCAGAAGACGAAGAGCGACAAACTCCAGCTGTGAGAATATCAGTTCTAGAAAGAAGGCAGCCAGAAAGGTATAGTCCAACTGATTTCTGTTCAAATTTTGCTTTATCTATTACTGATGATGATCCCAAAACTGTTAGGGAAGTAGTAGATTTAGAGGATGGAAAACTTTGGAAAGAGGTCATGGTTGATGAAATGGCATCTTTGCACAAACATGAGGTTTGGGATCTGGTGGAGTTGTCGACTAGAAGGAAGGCCATTGTCAAAAAATGGGTGTTTAAGAAGAAGATGAATGCAGAAGGCAAGGTGGATAAATACAAAGCTCAGTTGGTAGAAAAAGGTTATTCCCAGGTGTGGGGAATTGATTTTGGTGATGTTTGTTCTCCTGTTGCCAAGGTAGCTTCTATTAGATTACTTTTATCTGTTGTTGTTGCTTTGATTTTGAGGTAGAACAGATGGATGTGAAGACAACATTTATTCACGAGGATCTGGAAGAAGAGATCTACATGAAGCAACCTGAAGATTTTGTGGTGAAGGGTAAGAAATAACTGGTATGTAAGTTAAAAAAGTCTCTGTATGGGTTAAAACAGTCACCAAGGATGTGGTATCAGAAATTTGATACATATATATGGGGACTTTGCTTCACCAGAAGCAAAGCAGGTCACTATGTCTATTTTAAATCAATTGGTGACCGTGTTATTTATTTGGTCTTGTATGTGAATGATATGTGGTTGATTGGAAATAAAAAGAAATTATCCAAGAATCGAAAACCCAATTGTCCTCCAAATTCGACATGAAAGATCATGGTGTTGCAAACTATATTTTGGGCATGGAAATTAAATGAGATCGGGCAAAGAGGAAGCTATGGTTAAACCAGAGGAAGTATGTTGAGACAATACTACAAAGGTTTAATATGCATGATAGTAAACCAATGAAGGTTCTTATTCCTCTAGGTGTAAAATTATCTATTGAAAAGTATCCCAAGACATAAGAAGAGGAAGAGGACATCTCTCGTGTTCCCTGTGAAAGTGCAGTTGGTAGCTTGATGTATGCAATGGTTTGTACTAGACCAGACATTTCACATGCAGTGGGAGTATTGAGTAGGTTTATGTCAAAGCTAGGTGTTGATGGTGTTGGACCCGCCAACATTAAGGGGATCTCCCCGGTATGAAGTCCCAACTAGACCTCACACCGTTTGGTGTAGGAGTCCCATCTGGTATGATGGCCCTATTTCCACTATCTTAAAGATATTCCCTAGCTCTTTCTTGTCAGCACATGACAGTGGTATACTTAGTCCTCAAACAATGAGGTTCGTGTGCCTAGTGAGTGCTTAGTGTCGCTTTTGTCAAAGTTCTTTCAATGCAGAGGGAGAGGGTGAGAGTGAGTCTAATTTGAAAGGGAATAGTCCAACTCAGTTAGAGACACACCACACAGTAGGATTTGTGAAACTTCAGGCAAAGTAGTCCACACGGATGAGGCAGTCACAAACACAAAGGTGAACAGATAACACGTACAACACCCAGCGGAGTAGTCCACACGAGTGCGACGATAGTTATAACAAGTTTACAAGAATGAATTTGTCGAGCATCTGACAAACTAGTCCACATGGGTGAGAGAGTGATAACAACTGATACAACACATTTCCAATAGCATATGTACTAAAACAACTGAAACAATTAAGCTATCTTAGTACAATTTAAAGAAACATGAATTACAAGCGTCCAAAGAATAGCCTTACAAACGAATACAATACATGTGTGAAAATGTGTTGGCCTGTTAACAGGCTTCTGAATTAAGAGAAAGTTCCAAGACACATTCATACACCATACATCACTAACCTCGATAGCGGGGCATTGTAGCCACTGCTCACTCCTCAAAGAAAAGATTACAGACTCTCAAGGCTATGTGGGAGGAGCCAAGGTGAAAAGTCCTTTGCATGTACAAATGAGGGGTATATATAGCCAAGGGTGAAACCGACCCTTGTGACTCTTCGACTTCGCTCATGAATGTTTGACTTACATGACTCTTTAACTCCATCCATGGGTCTCTTGGACTTCCACATTACATTACATTGCTTACACAATATGACTCAAAATAGTGATGTGGCCGAGGCGACTCATGACACAACTCAACATGACACTATTGGTATGCACATGCTGGTTGTGTTGTTCTTGTCAAGTTGTTGTGTTGTTGAGTGATGAGCATGCCCGTGGTGTACCATAGCTTCACCTCTACATGGAAAAGTACACAGAGTCTTCAATGCTCTTGGTGTTCGCTTGATGGTCCATGCATGTGCATATGCCTCCTTCGCTTGCTACTTGGTATGCTTCGTGTGTTTGTCCAACTGTGATTAAGTCTTCTAGCATGCGGTCCTTGTTCATCTCGTTCATCGTTGCTCCATGTCTTATCCATGTACCTATTTCTGCAATCACTCATGACGAGACAACATCAAATCCAGAAATCCCCTAGTCTATAATGACGCATTGTCTTTCATTTCTGGGTGCAGGTGATCGAGAGAGAGGACAAGGCTCTAAAACAGCGCGGAGCACATGTTAGGTCAAGATGCGAGGCTCCGGGACACCGTCGAGAAAAACTGCGTAGAGGTCACTAAGAGGCTGGGTTGAGCAGTCCAGGACAACAGTGACATCTGTGGGATCTGGCTCAGCTGGGAGGTAGAATTGTGCAATTTTTCTGGGGAAGGCAGTGCGGTCAGTAGGAGGCACTGTTAGTGAAAATTGCGCATATTTTCAAAGGAGGCCGGGATCAGGTTACCGAAGCTTGGTGGCCAGAATTGCGCAGATCTGGTAGGCAATCATGCAGGACATGTTTGCATAGTTTTGGGGTTGAGAGAGGTGCCAGTAAATAGGTGGATTTTCCATGAAAACTACACAATTTTTAGGAGGAGTTGCAAGCACGCCGACAGGGGGAGTGACTGACAAAACTGTGCAATTTCCAGAGACAGTGTAGTGACAAGCAGTGGGTGCCTATCCCTCTTATCTACGCAATTTATATAGGTAGTGCAAGCAGGCAGGCTGCCAGCTTCTGCACAATTTTTGGGAGGAGTGCAGCCTTGTTTCACTGCCTAAGTCAAATTCCATGGATAACCAGTGGGAGGCTTGATGGATAGGCTTCCAGGAAGCGCAAACTAAGATAGCTTCTTGGGCAACTTTTGCGTTGTTTTGGGTGACAGTCAACTGGGTTGATTCCAGAATTATGCAGTATAGACTCCCTGGAGAGCAACCTCAAGCTCTATGCAGTTTTGGGCAACAGGGCTTGGTCACTGAGGGTTGAGACTGTGCAGTGCAGCTCAGTGGAGGTCTGAATGATGGAGGATGGTCCGGTTGACAGAATTTCGAAAAAAATGGCTAAGTGTGCGAGCGAGTGAACTTGTGTATACATGACCTTGCGAACAGACACTCAACATGACTCAACGACAAGACACATCAAACCAACATGATAACATATGCTTAGTGTGACTAACTGTGGGACTATCTAATGGTGAAAGCAATAAGTGCAACACTTCGGATAGACCTTCGGATGACTGTGACGACACTCGCGTGACAGTGCTTACAATATTGTGTGTGAGTGCGATGGGTGTTTACATAGTCGAAACAACCCATGCAGACGAAGAAAAACCTTCAATATCACCAGAACAAGGTCACAGTCGTGACATGGCAATCAAAATGTCGAAGATGAAAGTTGGTCAAACAAGCGAAAAGGAAGAAAGACATGTAGAGGAAACACATGAAATAACTTTTTTGTGTTTGCACACATGCATGTTACTAAAGGAAGGATGATATGACAATGACAAGTAGTCCTGCAAAATCAACTAAGAGGTTTACTTCGAAAGGTGTTCTTTACTTCCTATACTTACCCTCGAGATGATCATGCATTTGATGGAGCTTGGATGCGGTCTTGATCTTTTGTCGTCACTTAGTCTCCTGGTCCTTCTCCCCAACTCCTTGGGAGTTATCTCAGCATGTCACCTTTCCTGTAGTTACTGAGAGATAGATTAGCGCAATTTCAACGGGCAGTGACTGCTGTCGGGATGAGGCCATGGGAGGCCCATCTACGTAGTTTCTGTATGCAAGACAAATAGGGTAGCTTAGAAAACACTGCGTAGTTTTGAGGCATAGGACTCTGCTATGGGATGGGGGTCCTAGGAGGACACCTCTGTGCAATTTCTAAATGCAATGCAACCTCGACAATTGGGAGGCAATACTGTGCGGTTTCTGGTGTTGATTTGGGGTAGCATCGGATGTGCTTTAGCCACGAAAATTGGTGGAAAGGCTATAGCACATGAGATCTACAAGACCAAGAAATGGTTTGGGCAGCATCTAACCAGTTTGGGAGATATTAAAATAATAAATAGTTTTAATGGAGTTCCTATGTCTAAACTTATCCTATGTCTAAACTTAGGAAAAATAAAATATTAACGTGAATTAATATAAAACCAAGTTAGAATGGTCCAAAAGTCATGGATCAAGCCAAATTAGCCATTGATTAGAGATTTAATCTCGGCCATTGATGGACCAATGAGAAAAGTATGAGAGGAGGCTTGAGGGTGAGTTGGAGAACATACCGAGTTGATCAAGAATTCAATTTTCTGGGGCAGGGCTTGTTGAGGAAATCAGAGTGAACAAAGTTGTAGCTAAGGGGAAGTGAATACAATATTAGAGAGGCAGAGATAGTACCGAGAGCATCAACATAGAAGTCAGGAGAGGGTTGACATAGAGCCAGCTAGAGGCCATGCAGAGGCAGTGAGAGGCCACGCATAGGCAGCCAAGAGCTGCACAAAGCCTGAGGAGGGCCAGCATGGGAGACACAGAGGCTGACACAGATCCCCAAGAGGTTGACGTTGGACCAAATAGGTTGACGTTCGGCCAGAGACACTGATGTTGGGAGATTTTGTGGAACAAATTGGAGCTGGAGAGCTGGATAGGGTGACAGAGAGCAGCAGAAGTGTTGCAGTGTTGCTGTGGGATTGTTCATCTGATGATTTAGCTAGAATATTTGTCTCCGACTGAGAGGTACTACTGCCGAGGGCATTCTCTGTTGGGTGAGCCATTTTTGGCACCCAGATTGTATTCTAAAACTGCTTAATAATAAAACCCTCTGATAGTTGCACCGGTTTTCCCGCATTGGGTTTTTTCGGGGACATTAGTCCAAAAACAACGATGTCACTTGTGTGCTTGTTTCTTTCAGTTGATGATCTATATGTGTTGATATTGTACTTGTATTTATTTTCAGTATTTACATGGTAAATAACTTGTTAAGTAACTGAACAAGTAGGAAGAAATAAATCAGATAGTACAGGAAGAATTTCTAACGGATAGAATTAGAAATTCCAACACAGTATCAAAGTGTGGTTGCAGATCATAGGATAATTGAAGGCATTAGCCGAGCAGAGCATCAACAATGGAAACAGTTATTCGAAGTGACAAAAGTTGTTCCTAGCAGAAAGCAACAAGAAAGGGGTGATGCAGATAACATGCGTCATCAGTTCGATCCAGGAGGAGGATCAGCGCTGAGGCCCTACGCAGTGCCTGGTCATCTTTCTCAGCCAGGAAGGATTCACGTTGTGGCCAAGAGGTGAAAATTGTGTCAGTGTCGGGATTGCGCAGAGCCTAGAGGCTCTAACCTTCAGACTGTTGGGGCATAGGAGGTTGTGGGTAAGTTGCGGAGTGAAGCTGGTGGGGTATTATGGTCAGAACAATAACTAACAGGGAAAGACCAAGGAGGAGGGAGTTTCTACCGAGGATTGGCAGAGGGATTTCTAGAAGGGAAATCGAGGCTTAACAGGAGTCAAACTAAGAACTTCCAAATGAGAAGTAGAGCAACTTGAAAGAGTCGAAAGAGTAGCAGGGAAATGGCAGTGAATGGGCTAAGAGACCACGATAGACTGGACAGAGCTTCAAACTTTGTAGTTTGGAAGGCCAGGATCTTGTCCATTCTAGACAGGTATCACATCAAACACTCTGCCTTGAAAACGATAATGATCCCGGTTGACCCAGCTAAAAATGACAAGTACGAGGAGGCAATGGCCAGGGCAAAGCTCATCATCCTTGATGGTGTCAAGGATCATGTGGTGCCACATATTGCCGAGAAAGAGATGACAAATGAGATGTGGGAGGCCCTGAAGAAATCGTACCAACATACTTCTGTGCAAAGGAGGATGTTACTTGAAAACCAATTGTGGTCATATCATATGCAGAAGGGAGAGCAGATAGATCTCTTCCTCGGTGGATTGAAGGAGATCCGTGATCAGCTAACTTCCATAGGGGCCACACCAGATCATGAACTGATGGTGAGGACCGCATTGAATGCAGTCTAAGAGGATTGGGAGGTATTTGCCCAAAGTATACTAGGCAGGACAAGCCTTCCAGATTGGGAGAAAATGTGGGCAGCTCTTTGTCAAGAAGAGATCAGACGGGTGTCCAAGGCGAGGAGTGGCGGAAAAGGGGTTAGAATCAAGAAGGAGGAAGAAGAAGATGCAGCTCTCACATCTGCGGGAAGGCAAGAGAAAAGAAAGAAGAAGGACCTCTCTAAGGTCAAGTGCTTCCATTATGGGGAACTAGGTCACTATGTGAACCAGTGTCTTATGAAGAAGAGCAAGGGAGAGGCTTCTGAGACCAAGATTGCATCGGCTAAGGTGTAGAAGGAAGTGGAGACTGATGACGACTGTGCCATGAGTGCTCATGCACCTCAATAAAAGAGGTGGGGAGACATCACGCTGTAGTGAGACAAACTACAGGTGATGAGGGGCAGGATCCTTGAGGTACCCAACCTCTTGGATTATGCCTGGCTATGGGAGCCCCGAAGAGGAGTAGCAGGACTGGCGGATGTCGGTAGAGACAGGTGTAGATGGAGTGATGGAGAGTGCTACAGTGGAGGAGTCCTAGGACAACGTGAGGCAGCATTGCAAAATGCATGGAGTTGTAGCAGCAACTTAAGGTCAGAGAGGGAGCACTTGTGAGCAACAGAGGGAGCTTCAGCGTCAGGAGTGTCTCTAGCCTAACAAAGATGTCAAAGTTGGGAGTATCAATTACTTCTCAATAATTGAGTTGCAATGCAGCAGTTAGTAGTTGCAGTGCTATGGGCAGCACGATACAGCATGATGAGAGGGGATGCAGTGCAGATGCAACAGTGGCAGGGCCATGGGCAACAACACGGATGCATAGGGAGATGTCGTATGGATGCAGCAGTGGCAGTGGTAGGGCCATGGGTAGCAGTACATGATGCAGTAGTGCATAGGATGTTTGGTGGGGAGGCCTATCATCAGCACAGGGACCGATGCTGGATGATCAGGGTGATCCTCAGTGAATAGTATTACTAGAGCACAGTCCTCACTAAGAGGGAGTGTTGATTTTGGGTAGCATCGGATGTGCTCTAGCCATAAAAATTGGTGGAGAGGCTATAACACATGAGATCTCCAAGACCAGAAATGGTTTGGGCAAAACCCAACCAGTTTGGGAGATATTAAAACAATTAATATTTTAATGGAGTTCGTAAGTCTAAACTTAGGAAAAATAAAATATCAATGTGAATTAATATAAAACTGAGTTAGAATGGTCCAAAAGTCATGGATCGAGCCAAATATAATCTTATTTATTGATTAGAGATTTAATATTGGTCGTTGATGGACCAAAGAGAAAAGTATAAGTGGAGGCTTGAGGGTGAGTTGGAGAACACACCGAGTTGATCAAGAATTCGATTTTCTGGGGTAGGGCTTGCTGAGGAAATCGAAGGAGTGATCAAAGCTGCAACTGAGGGTCAGTGAATACAGTAGCAGAGAGGCAAAGATAGTACCGGGAGTGTTGAGATTGCAACAAGATGATGGAGCTTAGTGAAAAGAGTCGCCTTCACTAAGTGGGCCAGCAGGAAAATTATGGCGCAAGTTCTATTTTTGGATCCCAACAGGGATGATCACAGCAGGAGTGACCACAGCAGGGATGATCACAACAGGAGTGACCACAGCAGGAGTGATCACATCAGGAGTGATCACAGCAGGAGTGATCACAGCAGGAGTGATCAAAGTCTATTTTTAGACTGGCTATCCAAAATAGAAAGGTCAAATATTATTGTCTCATAATAATATTTGGACTATAAACTTGATCTTATTCTCTTGGAGCACTTCAGTTTGAGCTACAGATGTGGCACATGCAGCTGTCAGAAGGAAGTACACTTTTCTTATGAGTCAGTTGAGTTGTTGCATGCATGACTTCAGTTAGAACTCAATCAATTGAGTTTGGTGGAGTTGATTGTGGAGTTGATTGTGGAGTTGATGGAGTTGTGTTTAGTTTGACTTGGTTAAACTAGTTGTAATTAGTCTAACTGCAAATAGACTAATGATGAGTTGTTAAACTAATTATTAACTCATAATGCAACTATAGAATACATCAGTTAACTCAGTTGCATGTCAGTGCATGTTCAGTTCAACAGGGACAGGTGTTAGAGGATCAGATTGCTATCAGTTGTGACTATAGTTGTGCATGAGGATTTGCACAATTAAGGGATTGAGTATGCCAATGAGTTTGCCCAAGTATTTGCCCAGTATTATAGCCTCTACTCACGTCTTTCCTAGTGTGAGTGATTATTTGGAGGTAAATACGATATTGGTTAATCCATTCTCATTCATTCTTGAGTAGGTATTGAGCAGTGGAGGCAGGCAAGCAGTGGAATAGATTTGGAGATCAGATCTTAGTTGTATTGTGTGTAACAGGTGGAGTTGGTACTGGATTGCTTGTGATAAGCATTGTACTTTGTAATGTTACATGGTCTCAATCATTAATATACAGATAGTTGGGGTTTTTAGCGAGATGCTTTCCCCGGGTTACATACTGTGTTAATGTGTGAATGCTCTTGATGTTTTATTGTTATTGATGCTGCTAAATTGATGATCAACGTAGAGGAGCTTATGTATTGTGTATGTATTCCGCAATAGTACATGATCAGGATAATCTCCATTGAATATGTGTTAAATTATTCAAAATTTCTACAGGGAGCATCAGCGCAAAAGCCGGGAGAGGGTTTACGTAGAGCTAGCTAGAGGCCACACAAAGGTAGTCAGAGGTCATGCAAAGGCAGCCAGGAGTTGTGCAGAGCTTGAGGAGATCCAGCGTGGGAGATGCAGAGGCTCCAGAGGTTGAGGCAGAGCCTCGAGATGCTGAAGTTGGGCCAAATAGGCTGACGCTAGGCTAGAGAGGCTAACGCAGACCCTAGAGGCCGACTCTGGGAGATTTCGTGGGACAAATTGGAGCTGGAGAGCTAGATAGGGTGACACTGTCCCTATCAGGGTGATAAAGAGCAGCGGAAATTCTGCAGTGTTGCTATGGGATCGTTCATTCGGTGATTTATCTGGAATATCTGTCTTCAACTAAGAGGTACTACTGCCAAGGGCATTCTCTGTTGGGTGAGCCATTTCTGGCACCCAGATTGTATTATGAAACTGCTTAACAATAAAACCCTTTGATAGCTGCACCAGTTTTCCTGCATTGGGTTTATCCGGGGACATTAGTCCAAAAACAACAGTGTCACTTGTGTGCTTGTTTCTTTCAATTGATTATTCGTATGTGTTGATATTGTACTTGTCTTTTTTTTCAATATTTACATGGTAAATAACTTGTTAAGTAAGTGAACTAGTATGAAGAAATAAATCAGATAGTACAGTAAGAATTTCTAATGGATAGACTTAGAAATTCCAACATCTGGATGCAAGGCACTGTTGCGGGATGGGTTCCGAGAGGACACATCTACACAATTTTGGATGCCAAGGGAGGGTGGGGTCTCTGCGCACTGCGGAGTTCCAACAAGCAAGGGAGGAAGCTTGAGGGTTGCAAAAGTAAAGTGCATGGTTTTGGGAAGCTAGATGAAGCTAGGTTTCTTAGGAAATTAGCTAAATGTGAGATCAGTGACATAGATGTAAGCAGTGACAGGACTCTACTGTGATCACACACGGAAACTTAGTGACACAACGTAGACCATCCAGAATGCATAAGACATAGTTTGCTTGATGCAACGACCTTCATGACAAGAGTGCATGAAGTGAGTGTGAAACATGTCTACGTGATGATAATAACTCATATGCACACGATTCCCTTGAAGCAAAACAACATTCCCTTTGCATGCCAAACAACAACACCTATGCCCAAAGGTGACACATGCTACATAAAGACGAGAACTCTTAATATCAAGGAAGTGAGCTTGAAATCATCATCTTACCAACAAGTGACCAAGGATGATCGATCACAGGATCCAAGGTAGGCTCTAAAATTTGCATGCGAGCCAAAATTTTGGAGGGTGGTTGTAGCCGCTACAACATTGACGACACACTGGTAGAACTCCAGCTCTCTGTATGGACCTTGTTTCGTGAAAAACGAGTCTAACCCTTCCAGAAGTATTGTTCGATTCTTTGATTGTGATGGCTTTCGCACTAGCTTGTGTGAAAGATGTAGTCCCTGCCATTCTCTTGATCGGTCAGCACACATTCCAAGCCAAGTCAACTTAGTTGTTTCAATTGGGGATGAGGGGTATATTGGTGCACAAGTAATATAGTTGTCAAAGTTTGAGTTCCATCTCTAGTGTTGCTCCGCTGCCAGCAGGCCTAGACAGTACCCCGATGAAGTCACGCAGGAACACAAGCATCGCTCCGCTGCGAGCGTGCCTGGTTAGTACCCCGGCAGAGTTACTTGTATCACCTCTTTGCGTAGGAAGACTTTCTCTTCTTTCACCTTATTCATTTTTCATCATTTTTTTCAAAGAACTGTGCATACACACTTATTTACTTTAGAGGCAGAAGAGGGATCTCGACTTATTGACAATAAAAGAGGTTGTTCCTTTAGAGAAGTATGTTATATATACCTCTGACATACTTGTTAAGGTTTTTCCTCCACACCTTACTCTACTTGACTGAGTTGACAAGGGTTAACTCAAAAGAACCGATTAGAGTAGGCAATACTAGTTAACAATACAAGCGTTGTGTTTTCACCAAGACTCACTCTGAACAAAACATATTTTCCATCAAGGCATCATCGACTGAAGACAACAAGCTCTTCATAGAGAGAGGGGACAACAAATAACCAAATGTTGATAATTGTACAAGTCCTCTTAGATTTACTTGGCTTGTCTCGAGAGCCAACACGGCTTCATGGGAGGCTAACCTAAGCAAAAGCCAAAAGCAGAAGTAAAGCAAAAGAAAAAAAAGTTAGCAAAGCAAGCAAGCAAGCAAACCAAACCAAGTAAGCAAGAAAATTAAACATGCAAACCAGGAAGCAAAGCAAACACTACTCCTAGTCCTACACTAAACAATGCATGGGTTTATTCACGTGAAGTGATATCTCTAATGCAGCCACTGGCACATTGGTTGGCCCATGTTGTTGAAGACATGATAAAAAAGAAAGATATGCATATGAACCACTGAACAAGAAATATAGATCAGTGAAGATCAACACGCTCCAAGTTCTAAAACATCCACAGAAAAGAAAAGAATGAATGCACAAAACAAACATTCTATAGACGTACCATGGTGTTGCGACACACTGTGTGCAGACAATAAATATACACACTCTTTGGAATGTGACATATGAGTGAACATGAGAAAGACAAACAACTTATGTTTTACAAATGCGCCCGTTGTGTAAGATTCCTTCAAGGCCTAAGTGATGGGATCATGTGATTCGAGTGGAGGAAGTGAACTCTGTGTCTTAGATTGATCTTCAATGTGAAGCAGAGAGTGATGAGGAGCCTTGGGTGTTTCAAAAAAAATTTGATCAGAAATGGAACTACCCTCAAGACAACGAGGGCCTGACCTAACCATCAGATCAAGATGAAGTTGCTCGACAACCTACGGGGTTTTCACTTTGTCAATAAATAAATCGTCAAAGACTAGTGGCTTAGGAAGATAACAATGAGTGAATAAACATCATGATGAAATGAAGAAGTACAAAGATCACGACAACCATGATAAAAAAAAAAATTGGTATGTTTGTTGGCATCCTCATGATTTAATGAATCATTGAGAGGGGTAGATGAGAAAGAAGGATGTTCACCTTCTGCGTGTTCAGAAATGACAGATGACAGATGGGACGAATTTTTAGAGGAAGATGTGTCCTCTCCACAATGTAATGACAGGTTGACATTCGGTGTGTCTTGTGAATGATAGGAAGTAGAAACATCTGAAGATGAGTATTCACAAGGAAAATCAAGAGTGGAAAAATCACAATAGATTTCAGGATAGAGCAGATGAGGCACAGATGGAAGGGAGTCATCCTTCACCGCGGGTTCTTCTTCAGGTTCCCGCACACACTCATCATGAATGATAGCGCAGGTTGGTTACACAACACCAACTCTTTCGACAACTTGATCCTCGTTCACAACAAGTGTGGAGTCCGGAACGGAAGAACACAAGACAGTACAATCTAGAGGATCAACAGAACGCAGGGACAGAGGTTGAGGTAACAATTCCACATGACAACCAATAGGCTTGCAAGCCAAATTTGCGAAAACATTGAGAGCAGGTGGGGTGGGAGGATGTGACAGATCAACAAATATGTGCGCACCTTCTCCCACCTCGCACTGTGGAGCTAGAGTTGTTTGATGAGAAGAGGACGGATAGTCACTTGTGACAATGACCTCGTCCATCTTAGATTTGGCATCTCTAACAACGAGGTATGTTGGGAAGGGTTTGAATGATTCCAAGAGTTGTGGATTTTCGGAGATGTAAAGAGATAACTTAAATCTTCCATCGAGGAATACCCGATCCATTTCATCTTCAGGAAATCGATATGCAAGATTACGAAAGCACATGTGAAATTGTTCAACAGATTCATCAAGTGATTTCCGTAATTTCAGAATTTCTTTGTTGAGTTCTTTATGATCAAAATGATTGAAAGCATGGGTTGTCTCTATGATCAAATGATGGAAAGATTGAATAGATTTTTCGATCAGTGTGGCACACCATAGTAGTGGGTGCCCTCCAAGCGTGTATGCGAACAGTGCGTAGGTCATGTAATCTTCATAGATTTCATGCCTTTCACAGGAGCCTATGACGCCAACTATGTCTAAGCAAGGTCGTTACTTCACCTTCACCATCGTATGTTTTACGTGACAAGTTATTCCAAAGATCTTCGGAGATTTCAAAGTCGTTTCCATAAGACATACAACTCGAAGGAGAAACTATGTGGTCACTCATGATAAGTATGTGAAGATCCAAAACAGACTTTTAGGACTCAGCTTGTCATTTGGCCCTCCTTCTAGCGCCAGAAATGTTGATGGTGTTGGACCTGTTATCACAAAATCGTGTACTAAGGGCTGCTACTTAGCAAGATCTCATGCAACTATTTCAAACCAGGCTTTAGACTAAGGCTTAGCCTCCTTAGTCAGAGAGGGCTCTCTCACAGATTTTTGATATGAATTAATAACAAATGGCTAACTCTTCAAACAGTACATGAAAAATAAGCTGGTTGGAACAACAAAATAACACTTCTTCCATTGGGCTCATGGAGTCAAACACCTCTGCAGTAAACTATTAACTACTCAATCATGGAAGCCAAGGCATATAATGTTTAAACACTCAGAACATTTCTCAAAAAGAACCTCAACTCATAAACATACACAGGAAGTCTGAGCACTAGGTGAATTCAGAGTGATTGCATGTCTATTGAGCTGTAAAACAGAAAGGATAAAGACAAAACCACATATATTCTGAGCCTTTGAACACAAGATGAATCTTGGGAAGAAAAAGTAATCTTTCTATTACTGTCAAAAGTCTTTTACATCAGTCAATATAAAAACTCTGTTTTTTGTATAAATCTCCAACCTCACTTACATCAGAGTTTCTCCTATATATAGGAAAACAAAACTAAAACTACCTTGAGTCTCCTCCTCCAGCATGAGGGGAGCTCGATGGTCTATCATTAACTAACCTTATCTATTTTTAAACAAACTTATTAAATACATAAGGTATTGTGCTGTAAATACATAGAGTCCTAATCACATTGAAATTCTAACTCTATCTCCTCGTATGCATGATGCCTTTCTTGAGCTTTGACACCTGTACATTTTCTGTTGTGGCCGAGATATGTTGGAGGAGCATTCACTGAACGAGCTGGCCTTGGATACTAGCTGTGTAGATGGCTCATTAATTAGTAAAGATGAGTGCCCTGCTTTCACTGTCCCTGTCTTCCATTATTCTTTACTACTTAAAGACCACGCTCCAAGCTCTTTAATTCTTCAATAACAACGCATAACACCATATGCCTCATGATCTGGATGCCTTGTGGACTAAACAGGTGTACAAACCAAAAATTCCGGTAACCCTACCAGAACCCTAGTAATTCGGTCATAAAGTACCTTTAAGAAAACTTTAGCAAAAAACAAAATATTTCACCTTTTCTCCAAAACTCACACCTGTCACTGTTTGAATTGCTATGATAGCCTTGTATGGTCTCCCTCCCGTCCTCGAGGCGTTCCTTTCAAAATTCGCTGACCTCATCATCAAATTCATTGTTTTCTTATAAAACAGCATCTACAGCAGTTTCGTAGCGCGCTACGAAACTGCTGTTTTTGTCAAAACAGAACATATTTATCTTGAAGCGCTTTCTGCTTAAACTCATGATTTCTTCAGACATTTTGTACAGGTGTTAGGGACCTAAATAGTTTCAAAATGATGGAGCTTTAACCAAAATTTATCAAAACTTGAAAAGCACCTTTCCTTTTAAATCAGTGAGCTAGTTTACCTAGCTTCTTCTTCAAACTGCTAACCTCTTTCTTCAAAGCCTTATTTTCTGATCTCAGGCTCATGTTCAGCTTTCTTATGAGTTTTGCTTGCTTAAGTGCTGGTACCATCCACGAAAATACATCAGACCCCGAGTCAGCTTGACCCACTAGGCTTGTGCTGCCTTTTAATACAGCCCTTCTATAATTAGCATATCTCACTGCACGTTCTCTAGAAACATTCTTTATCTGGGCCACTTCTTCCTGGATTGTTCCTGCCTGGTTCCTGATAGCTATGACATTTCCTCCTTGGCTAATAATAACCTTTTTACTCTTGTCTTTACGCCTGGCTGCATGCACTGTTTTAGTCAAAACTTCAAGAAACTCTATACTGGGCATTTTTACAGCTGCCTCCTCTTTATGCACTTTCTCGGCCTCTTTCATTTGTCTTCTTGTAATTGGCCTCCGTGGCTTGAACACATATTCTTCACTAGGCTCTTCAAACCTTAACCTTTTCGAAGCCTTTGATTTCTTCATGCTCTCTGGTGAGGATTGGGTTAAGTCAATGTGCATTGGCTGCACTGGTTGGTCCTGCTCAAACTCTATTGGCTCAATCTGCACTGGCTGATCTTGTTCAAGCTCAATTGCCTCAAGTAAATCAGTTAAACTAGCTTTTGACATAGGACTTTCTTCAACAGCAATTGACTTGCCTTTCTCCTTGCTTAACTGACCTCTGGTTTTCACTCTTGATACCCTTTCAACTTCACTTGGTCCAGGTGCATCCTTCTTCTGTTTGACCTTCTCTTTTGATGATGATTGAGGTGTCTCCTTGACTACCAAGGGCTTCACTGGTTTCCTCAACTTGGTTTTGGACTTCTTCTGATCTTTCACCTCTTTTCTAAGCTCAGCAAGAGTAGGTTCTTCAATTGTTTCTTCTCTTTCCCTAACAGGCAATGGAGTGAGGCCTGTCTTGCTCTGAAAGCCAGCCATAAAAATAAAGGAGTTCCAATCTTTACCAATCTTCTGCAAACCATCTAACACTAACAGCTTTACCAAACCATGGTGAAACAGTGATGTTTCACAGTCATCTTTTTTCAGTTGAATTTTATCACACATTTTACTGAGGCTTCTGAACAAGTAGAAATGGATATCTATTGATGCTTTGCCTGTGAAATGTAACAAAAGTTTAAAATGATAGGAATAAACTTTGTTATA
The DNA here is from genome assembly GCA_031772625.1 of Pinus tabuliformis. Taxonomy (NCBI): domain Eukaryota; kingdom Viridiplantae; phylum Streptophyta; class Pinopsida; order Pinales; family Pinaceae; genus Pinus; species Pinus tabuliformis. The sequence goes on from CM062804.1 coordinate 913,129,221, forward strand.
CCTCCCTTCGCATGTTAAATATTTTTGGATGCATGTAAGGAGCAGTGCAAAATGTTCCTTCACATAACTCCTTGGCACAGCCTTTGTGAGATCCTCATTTACATAAGGCTCCTTCAAGAATTCCTTACAGGGGCTCATATCGAATTTGAAATTTTTGAACCATTCATGTCCTCCTCTAGGAATCTCAGTCACATTAGAAATAGCTTCTGGAGATACAGGGAATTCTAGCATTGACACCTTAGAGTTTAAACTAGTAAAATTCAATGCAAAAGCTTTTGTTACCTCTGCGTGCCCTCCCTGCAACTTCTCACAAAACCTCCAGCAACCAGCATTTTTAAAAGCTCTTGCTACACCTTCATCCTTTAACGTAAGATCAAGCCCCTCCGGTTCTGTTCTTTGGCACCTACCGGATCGATGCTCCCTCTTCTCCATTTTACTTTGAAAACTTTCGGACAGAGAACTAACAGCAGCTTCAACTCAAAAGGCAACTTCGAACTTTGGAATGCAGGCTCGCTTGCAATCAGGTCCTTTTAAATGAAAACTCGGGCTCCTTTGCGCTTCAATAGTCTTGTCATACAAGCAAGTCAGTTTACGCACTAATAACAAATATCATGACACTACCATACATCATAAAATCACTTTGAATGATGTTTATGTGCGTGGTTCTGAACCTCATGGCGGAATGATGACCCATAATGACCTGGAGAGGACATCAACTGACAATATATGGACGGACCTAATGACTCATCCCCCCAGACTTGACATTTCAAGAAAACGCACTGCAAAATCCCCGAATCCCCGATTTCGTAGCGCAGACAGTTATAAATTAACAAAATGCGCTACGAAATGGCTGGTAAATGACACGCTACGAAAAGGCGGAAACATCATTGCGCTGCCAAATTGGCCAATCAGACTGCGCTGCGAAACTGCGAAAAGGACCAATGACGCAAACAAGACAAGACATGCCTTAAACAATTATGATGGAGGATGATTAACAGTTTTTTGCAATGATTCACATCAATACCTTTTTAAATCATAATCCCTAAGTGACACACATAGGACCATAACCATTTGACACACAATTTTTGACAATGAAATTTTTTTTTTGTTTTGTTTGGGAAAACATTATGTACATGGACTGTAGTTCTAGGTGATAACAGGACCCGCCAACATTCAGGGGATCTCCCTAGTATGAAGTCCCGACTAGACCTCACACCGCTTGGTGTAGGAGTCCCATCCAGTATGATGGCATGGCTGCCATTATCTTAAAGATATGCCTTAGATCTTGCTTGTCAGCACATGAGAGTGGTATACTTAGTCTTCAAACAACGAGGTTCGTGTGCCTGGTGAGGGCTTAGTGTCGCTTGTGTCAAAGTTATTTCACTGTAGAGGGAGAGGGTGAGAGTGAATCTCAATTCAAAAGGGAATAGTCCCAACTTAGTTAGAGACACACCACACAACAAGATATGTGCAGCTTCTGGTGGAGTAGTCCACATGAATGTGACATTCACAAACACAAAGGTGAATAGATAGCTTGTACAACACCTAGCGGAGTAGTCCACCTGAGTATGGTGATAGTTATAACAACTTTACAAGAATGACTATGTCGAGTGTCTGGCGGAGTAGTCCACATGTGTGAGACAACGATAACAATTGATACAACACATTTCCAACAATATATGCACTAAAACAACCAAAACAGTTCAACTATCTTAGTACGAGTTAAAGTAACATGCATTACAAGCATCCAAAGAATAGTCGTACAAATGAATACAATACATGTGTGAAAACGTGTTGGCCTGTTAACATGCTTCTGAATTAAGCGAAAGTTCCAAGACACATTCGTACACCATACATCACTATCCCTGATAGCGGGGCATGGGAGCCACTACTTGCTTCTCAAAGAAAAGATTACAAACACTCAAGGCTATGTGGGAGGAGCCAAGTTGAAAAGTCCTTTGCATGTAAAAATGAGGATAGCCAAGGGTGAATTTGACCCTTGTGACTCTTCAACTTCCCTCATGACTTTTCGACTTACATGACTCTTCAATTTACATAACTCTTTAACTTCAACTATGGGTCTCTTGGACTTCCACGTTACATTACATTGATTACATAGTATGACCCAAAATAGTGATGTGGTCGAGGCGACTCATGACACAACTCGACATGACATTGTTGGTATGCACATGCTAGTTGTGTTTTTCATGTCGATTTGTTGTGTTGCTCAGTGATGAGTGTTACTGTGGTGTACCATAGCTTGACCTCCGCATAGCAAAGTGCGTGGAGTCTTCAGTGGTCTTGGTTTTCTCTTGATGGTCCATGCATGTGCATGTGTCTCATTCGTTGGCTACTTGGTATGCTTCATGTGTTTGTCCAACCGCGAGAAAGTATTCTAGCATAGTAGTCGCGCCATGTCTCATCCATGTACCTGTTTCTACAATCACTCATGACGAGATGACATCAAATCCAGAAATCCCTTAGTCTACCATGATGCATTGTCTTTCGTTTCTGGGTGCAGGTGACCAGGAGAGAGGACAAGGCTCTGAAACAACACAGAGCACATGTCAGGTCGGGATGCGAGGCTCTGGGACACTATCAGGAAAAACTGCATAGAGGTCACTAAGAGGCTGGGTTGAGCAGTCCGGGACAACAATGACATTTGTGAGATCTGGCTCAGCTGGGAGGCAGAACTGCACAATTTTTCCGGGGAAGGCAGTGCGGGCAGCAGGAGGCATTGGCAGTGAAAACTGCACAGATTTTTAGAGGAGGCCGGGTTCGAGCTACGGGAGCTTGCTGGCCAGAACTATGCAGATCTGGGATGTAGTCATGCAGGACATCTCTGCGCAGTTTCGGGTTGAGCAGGGTGTCCGGAAGAAGGTGGACTGTCCATGAAAATTGTGTAATTTTAAGGAGGATTAGCATGCAGGCCGGCATGGGGATTAACTGTCAGAACTGCATAATTTCCAGAGACAGTGCAGTAACAGGCAGTGGGTGCCTATCCCTCTTGTCTAGGAAATTTCTACAGGCAGTGAAAGCAGGTAGGATGGTAGCTTCTGCGCAATTTTTTGGAGGAGTACAACCATGGGTCACTGCCCAAGTAAAATTCTTTGGTTGACCAGCGGGAGGCTCGATGGATAGGCTTGTTGGAAGCGCAGACTGAGATAGATTATTGGGTAACTTCTGCATTGTTCTTGGTGACAGTCATCTTGGTTGATTCCAGAATTGTGCAGTGCAGACTACCTGGAGGGAAACCTTAAACTCTACGCAGTTCATGGCACTAGTGCTTGGTCACTGAGGGTTGACACTGCGCAGTGCCACTTAGTGGAGGTATGGCTGATGGAGGGTGGTTAGTTCGACAGAATTTTGGAAAAAATGGCTAAGTCTGTGAGCGAGTGAACTCGTGTATACATGACCTTGCAAACACACACTCAACATGACTCAACAACAAGACACCTCAAACCAACAAGACAACATATGCTCAGTGTGACTGACTGCGAGACTGTCTAATGGTGAAAGCGACAAGTGTGACACTTCGGATAAGCCTTTGGACGATCGTGACGACACTCATGCAGTAATGCTTACAACATTGTGTGTGAGTGTGACGGGTGTTTACATAGTCGAAACAACTCATGCACACGAATACAAACCTTCGATATCACCAAAACAAGGTCGCAAGCATGACATGGCAATCAACATGCCAAAGATGACAGTTGGTCAAACAAGTGAAAAGGAAGCAAGACATGTAGAGGAAACACATGAAATGACTTTTTTGTGTTTTCACACATGCATGTTACTGAAGACAGGATTATATGCCAATGGCAAGTAGTCTTGCAAACTCAACTAAGAGGTGTACTTCGAAAAGTGTTCTTTACTTACCATACTTAGCCTCGAGAAGATCATGCATTTGACAAAGTTTGCATGCGATCCTGATATTTTGTTGTCACTTAGTCTCTTGGTCCTTCTCCTCAACTCCTTAGGAGTGATCTCAGCATGTCACCTTTCCTATAGTCACTGAGAGATAGATTAGTACAGTTTCAGCAAGCAGTGACTGCTACCGGGATGAGGCCATTTGGGGCCCATCTGTGCAGTTTCTGCATGCAAGACAGATAGGGTAGCTTGGACAACACTTTGCAGTTTTGAGGCATAGGACATTGCTACAGGATGGGGGTCCTAGGAGGACACCTCTACGCAATTTCTGAATGTAGTGCAGCCTGGGCAGCTAGGGGGAAATACTATGCAATTTATGGATGCAAGGCACTATTGCAGGATGGGTTCCAGGAGGACAAATCTGTGCAATTTTGGATGCCAAGGGAGGCTGGGGTCTTTGTGCACTGTGGAGTTCTAGTAGGCAAGGGAGGAAGCTTAAGGTTGCATAAGCAAAAGTGCACAGTTTAGAGAAGCTGGATGAAGCTAGGTTGCTCAAGAAATTAGCTAAGTGTGAGATCAGTGACACAAATGTAAACAGTGACAAGACTCAACTATGATCACACACAGACACTTAGTGACACAACATAGACCATCCAGAATGCATAAGACATACTTTTCTTGATGCAACAACCTTCGCGACAAGAGTGCATGAAGTGAGTGTGAAACATGTCTACATGATGCTAACAACTCATTCACACACAATTCCCTTGAAGCAAGACAACATTCCCTTTGCATGCCAAACAACAACCCCTATGCCCAAAGGTGACACATGTTGCATAAAGATGAGAACACGTACAACTCTTAAGATCAAGGAGGGGAGCTTGAAATCACCAACTTACCAACAAGTGACCAAGGATGATCGATTGCAGGATCCAAGGTAGGCTCTGAAATTTGCATGCGAGCCAAAATTTTGGAGGGTGGTTGTAGCCACTACAACACTAGGGAAGGAGCATTGGACAACTGTGAAACGGGTTTTCAGGTAGTAATTATGGTTTGTGCTACCTAGGAATACCGGAATTGGACAGAGTTTTGGACATCCATGGCTTTGTTGAAGCAGACTGGGCCGGAGATATGGATAAGAGAAGATATACAAGTGGATATGTGTTTAACATATTTGGAGGTGCAGTCAGTTGGATGAGTAAGAGATAGTCTTTAGTGGCACTTTCAACTACAGAGGCAGAATACATAGCAACCACTCATGCAAGAAAGGAAGAAGTTTGGTTGCAGAGATTGTGTTCAAGTATGGGGTTAGTACAACGAGCTATAAGGATATATTATGACTGGCAAAGTGCAATTTTCTTGGCAAAGAACCCTGCTTATCATTCAAAGACAAAGCACATTAATGTTCAATATCACTTTGTGAGGGATATGGTTGAGGACAAAAAGGTGTTGCTAGTAGAGGTGGACACTTTCAAGAATACTGCAGATGCATTAACAAATTTTGTGAGCACTGAGAAGTTCTCTTTGTGTAGATAAACAATGGGCATTGTAGGGTTGGACCAATGACTAAGCTCTCATGTGGCCCCCTATGGAAAGAAAAAAAACAAGTGGGATAATGTTGGGTGTGTGTTATATTATTTCCATGACTAGCCCCAGTAGTGAAGTCAGGGGGTTAGAGGGGGGGTGGTCAGTTCCCCCTTCGTTGCGCCAGGCGCAGTGTGGGGGTCACAGGGGGGGCGACATCCCCCCCTGTGGAGGGGTTTGAGGGGGGCGGTAGTGCCCCTCTATGGGGTCTAGGGCAGTGCCCCGACGAAAAAAAAAATTGGACCCTATATTAGGTGGGAAAACCTACCTATGGTTTTGTGTGTGGTTTTCGCACATGGTTTTGGGCATGATGGTTTTTTGCCCATGGTATTTTGTAGATCCAGTCAAGGGAACTACTGTTATGTTCTAATCCAGGGTTAATGGATTCTTCGGCATGTATATATATGTATTGTAACATTGAAAGGAATATAATGAGAAAATCAATTTGGTAGTCCCAGTTTTGGGATCTAGGGAAAATATCTGTGTATATTTGTTTTATGGTTTATTCTCTTGCCATTGTTTATTTTCTATTTTTAGAATTCCTATGCAGGTAATTTTTGTATGGGCTTAAAACCTACATTCTATTACATTAGCAAGAATTTGGCTCCTACAAAAGTAAATTACACTGTTACAGAGAAGGAATTTCTTGTTTTTGTACATGCTATTAATAAATTTAGGCATTATATCACTAGCTACAAAACTTTTGTGTATACAAATCATTCAACTATCAATTTTTTAATGAAAAGACCCATTACAAATGCTAGGGTTACTAGGTGCTTGTTGCTACTCCAAGAGTTTGATATTACTATCATAGATAAATCTGGAAAAGATAATGTTGTGGCATACTTTATTTCTAAATTAACTAATGCTACTAACAATCTGCATGTTAAGGATGCTTTTCTAGATGAATATCTATTTGCAATGTCGGCTTATTCACCGTGGTATGTAGATATTGCTAATTATCTCGTTGCAAGAAAGTTGCCTTAGATCACCTTTTTCCTAGAGAAAGAAAGAAGATTGTACAACAAAGTGCCATATATTTTTGGGTGGATGGAAACCTTTTTCACACTGGTTTTGATCAACATATTAGGAGGTGTGTGAGGGAGGATGAAATCCATGAGATCCTTAAGGCCTACAATGATGGACCTTATGCAGGAATTTTGTAGATAAGAGGACAAGTCATAAGGTGTTGAAAATGGGCTACTTTCGGCACAATATATTTCGAGATTCAAATAGGTATGTTTAGGGTTGTGGTAGTTTCCAGAGAATGGGTTAGCCTACACAATCATATGAGAGGTCGTTACATTTCCAGCTGGCGATGGAACCTTTTGAGAGATGGGAATTAGAATTTGTGGGACCGATCAATCCCCCATCTCAGTAGAAGGTTTACATTCTTGTTTGCATATATTTTATTACCAAGTGGGTCAAGGCCAGAGCACTTATTAGGGAAACTCATCAGGTTGTTTTAGACTTTTTGTTTGAGGAAATTTTTTCTTGATATGGAGTACCAAAGGAAATAGTAATAGATGGAGGAGTGTATTTTACCTCTCGGATGATATAGGATATTGTTAAGAAATACAGAGTTCATCATAGGATTACCTCACCCTACAATCCTTAGGAAAATGGGTAGGCGGAAAGTACTAATAAAGTACTTGAAGCTATTCTTACGAAAACTCTGGCAGGACATAGAAAAGAGTGTGTGTAGAGACTTCTTGAGGTACTGTGGGATTATAAGACAACTTGGAGGAATACCACATCTTTTTCCCCTGATGAATTGTTATTTGGTAAAAATCTCATCTTCCCCATTGAGTTTGAGATTAAAACATTGAGGAATGCCTTAGAAGTATATTTAAATTTGATTGCAACTCAAGAGCATAGGCTGAAACAGTTAAATGAGTTGGATGAAAAGTGCCTGGTTGTTGTGAAATGAACATATATTATTCAACAACAACATGCTAAATGGAATGACAAGTTCTTTAAAAAGAAGTTGTTTCATAAGGGTGATTGTGCCTTACTCTATGATTCTACGTTCAAGGATTTTAAGGCAAGTTGCAAACTAGGTGGTTTGATAACATGGCTATAAAATTGACAACCATTGATAATTCTCAAGTCTACTTTCTAGTAAATGGACATCGTCTCAGGTTGTATCATAAACCTAACTTGAAGGATTCATTTGCGAACGTTGTCTCAATTGCAAGTCTGGACCTTGAAGTTGTTGGGGCAAAGAAGGTTCCTCCTATGCTGCCCTTTACTTAATTTTTTTAATAAAAATATTAGTAAAAGAAAAAAGGAAAAAATAATAATTAAAGAGAGAGAGAAAAAAAATAAAGGAAAAAATAAAAATAAATATTCAATGGTGAAAACCCCTTTCGGGCACAATTGGATGGTTGTGATGATCGAAAACCAGCTTGTTGGCGGTCATCAACTTCTTTTCTCTAACAACACTGTAATAATTATATCTAATAATTGATTTATTATTTCAAGTTTTGTTGTTATAGATCCAGCTTGGGACACATTTGGTCCATATAGTTTAGCTTTGGTTAATATTTTGTCGTTATAACTGAATATATGACTAGATGTCAACATTGTTTTATATTTTCATATGGTTGTTACTAACATCGTTATTATAGTTGGAGATCCTTTTCGAGACTCATTGTTGTTGCTTTAGAGTTGATAAAATATCTATTGTCACAACATGGATCCTTCTTCTCAATAGAATTTCACTTTTGAATATGTGCCACAAGGAGATCTTCACAGCATCATTTGACCAGTACAGTCCCATGTCATCATAACGGTAAGCCAAGGACAGGTTTGTTCTTTTGTCATTTATTTGTGGGATTTGTACTTAAAAAGTGACATCATTACCCTAATGTACATATGTTGAGGACGATTATTACAATAAGTTGGGGGGAGGAGTGTATCGTGTCATTAAACAATACACTATGATTTCACCTGAATCATTAATCATTCGATGGACAATCACCTCACCCTATTATAATAATGTATGATTGGACTTTGCAAACGTCATTACTTTTTACCCTCACGTATAATTGGATCAAGGTAACCATCATTATCATTTCCATCATTACCCTTACCATTATTACCTTTATTGTCATATTTAGAAATTGGTGCAATCATGTGAAGTCCTTTTTGTACTAAAAAAAACACAATTTGGTAATAAAAGGAAGTAATTGCTATTAATTCCAATATCTTGGCATTCTCTCCTTAAAAAGTGTCTATGTGAAATGAGGAAAAATTTTAACAGGTCTTTAGCAGTGCTAAGAAGTTACACTCTTGGGTAGCCATGGGAGGAGAAGCAATAAGGCATGAACCTGACTTTGTTGACATGTTGTTACAATACCCAAAGGCTCTAGAAATTTTTCAAAATGTTGGGTGGTTGAGTTATTTTGGGAAGTTGCATGGTTTTAGTGAGTTGGTTTCTTTGGAATTTTCTCAAACCCTAACTGAATAACACTCTAAAGTCAGGGGATTTAGAATTGTTGTTATAGAGGAGGTAATCACAAGTTTAACATGGTTGCCACAGATAAGGGCTCAGTGGTTTTCAAGGAAGGTGGAAAATCCATCAGCCAAGGCCCTATTTTTGTAGGAAGGAGAAGAATTGAGAACTAAGGGTAGGGGTTTTGATAGAACATCTCTTCCCCACCCTTGGGAATATGTAGCCCTTTTCATTCAAAAATTTATTACCTACGAGGGTCATTTTGGGATCATATTTAATTATCATTTCAACTGCTGGCACACCTGAGGACAGGGCAATTGATAAATTTTTCCATATAATTTGTTGAAATCTTTACAACACATGGTAGAGGTAGTGTGAGGGGAAAAACACCCAGAAACTTGCTTGACCAACCATGCACTTATTAAATTAATCATAATTCACTCGTTACAGGAGCAAGGAAGTTCATGGCATGGCTTGATAGAAAGACCTTGTGTTGGTGCAGAGGATGATGAAAGTGAGGAGCATGAGGAGAGTGCTGAAAAAACACCTGAAAGTAAAGCAGCCACACCCCCATGAGTAAGTTTGTTACACCCCCCAATAGTAGAACAACTATAGTCTCTAAGAAAAGAAAAGCAGCCACAGCCCCCAAGAGCAAAAAAAAGAAAGCTTCGAAGCAAATTAGGGTTGATGCATCTCTTATACATGGTCATTGAAACCCTAAGAGGTGGATCTCTATTAAAAATTCTACTGGTACATCCTCAAGAGGAAAAAGAGCATGAACGAAGGAACCTGTGGAGGTGTCTAATGAATCATCAGACAAGGGACATCATGGGTGCCCTGTTGAAGAAGAAAAACCATAAGCATCAATTTTTGAAGTAGCGGTAGTACTTGAGACAATAGATGTGGAAACAAATGGCTCTGAAGAATCCTGAGATGCCTCGGGAAAGGTGAAGGTGAAAAAGAGAAAACTAAAAAGGTCAATTGGTGAAGGACCCCCAAGAAAAGACTGTGAGTGGTTGTTGCACGAAAAGATACCCCAAAACCTGAAGAAAACATTGTTACAATTGAATCTGAGAAGCATGAGGAACAACAGGATGAAGGGAAACAAGAAAATCTTGTAGAGGAAGACACTCCTATATTTGACGACATTTTTATTACACCAAATTTCGAGGAAGGATTTTAGGAACAATATAAATAAGGAGAACCATTAACAAAAAAATTGACATAAGATAAGGAGGTTTCCCCTTCACAAGGTAAGACTGAAATAGACCCTCTTATCCATCAAATTTAAAATTTGAAGAAGGAAAATGAGGAGTTAAGGAAACAACTTTCCCTTATTGAGAAACAGTTTCAATTTAAGAAGGAAATTTGACTACAAATGTTAGGAGAAGCAGTAGAAACAACATCATCTACTGAATTGAATGTGAAATTTTGTAAAGGGTGTCAACAAATTTTTAGTGAAGTCGGGGTTATGGAATCTATTACTGTCTCAATAGGAGTTCAAGTAGGAGAACAATATGAAGAATTTAGACCTATTTCTCCAAAAGAACTTGTTGATGACGTTATTTTTACATAAGAACCAACAGTCGAAGCAGAGAAGGGAGAAGAAAAATAATTTGTTGCTCCACAATAACCTATTTGTGATGTTGTTGTTACACAAGAGCCAACAACTGAAATAGAGTGGACTGAAATTAATGTGACTTTTTCTACATAAGAACCTATCAACGATGTTATTGTTACACAAGAAGTAGTAGGAGGAGAAAGGGGATAAAGAACAGAATGTTGAGTCTAAGGATGTAACAACATCTAAAATAGCTTAGCTAAAACCTGGAGAATTATTGAGAACGACATTTCTTCTTAGAGAAATAGAAAAATGGAAGAAGTTAGCAGTTTTTCCCAAGGAGGAGATGGTCAGATGTCTTAAGAGAAATAGAAAAATGGAAGAGGTTATTTTCTTGAAAAAACATGAGGAGATGGTCAGATGTCTTAAGAAGGAATGGGTTGAAAAGTTGAGAATTCAATATTTTGTAAAAGTTCAAAAAGAGAGGAACTAGGAAATAGAGCAAGTAAAGGAATTGTAGGAGGAGGTGCAGTTGTTACAACAAGAGAAGGAATTCATCTATGAAATTATTAATTGTTTACTATGTGGCATCATGGCATGATCCCTTCTCCATCCTATCCTATATATTTGTAAGAAATACATTTCCTCTTTGAATTGAAAACTCGTAAGGAAGAGAGGTCATACAATACAAGGAAAATTCAATATTTCTTGGAAACTTTTCAGAGTGCTAATTTCTTAGAGAAGCATTTGTTGTGTGAGTTGTATCTGCATGACCTTGCTTGTTTTGGAGATCAATATTTTAATTTGACACCTTATGTGGGGGATGTTCAATTGAGGGATTTTGTATCTTTTATTCAGAATCAAGTAGGCTTGAAGGCTACATATGACACGGTAACACCCAATGGGGGGCGAGTAAGGTTGTGCATCATAAATGATCCTGACTTAGTTGAAGTTGTTGCACACATATACAATAAGATATGGTGATTTCCATACACTAAAACATTGCTAATGGACTATCAAGATTCGGTCTTACAGAGATGCCTCAAGAATATATAGGGGATGAAAGCTAGTGCATTAGAAGGGAGTAAGATAATATGGGATATTTTTCGAAAAGAGTTGAAAGAAGAGGACCCCTATTGTTATCAAAACTTTATGCAAGCTCTCTCTAAGGTTCATCAATATGTGGAGTGTATTAAGAGAAGTGGCATAGGATGGATTGGACTTAGATTCAAGTTTCCTCTTGTTTGGATTCCAACTTATCAATATTATCATCCATACCATCTTTCTGATAAACTTTGGGAAGCAAAGTTGGTCCTTTCCCAAGGCTACAGGGCCAGAGGAGAAGATATTGCAGGATCTTATGATTTCACAAGACTACACTCTCAACATGTTAAGAACCAGTCACAAGGGTCTGCATGAGGACATGCAGATGCTTAAGCTGGGGGGAGATGTTGGGCCATGGAATTGTCATCTTTTTGCATCTATTTTCCTATTTCTTTTTCCTCCTTTTTTACCAACAAGACCACATTTTACCACTGTAACAACCTTTATTCACCTAAGTATGTCATTTTCCATATGTCACTTTCTTAGTCTAATTTTTCTTATAATTTGGCATAAGAACTATTGTCTTAGGTGATTTTTATCATAAAACTAATATATGGGTTGTTTTAGGTTTAAGTGGTCTGTTGAAGTTGTTGTTACAGGATTGCACTTGCAGTTTCCTTTATCAATTTGGATCAAATGCTTCGTGAGTTGTGGCTAATACACAAACAATTTTCCTTGTGCATGTTATATTTTTCTAATTAGTTATATGGACCGGATCTAGGAGCACATCAAATCAAAGTCAATTCAACTACCGAGAGATATTCATGGAGCATAGAGACCACTTAGTTAATATTCTTTGTAAAATCATTGTAATTAAGGGAAATTGTTACAGCTTCACCCCACCATGAAAATTGTTGTATGAATTATTAAAATATATTTTTTATTTTAAGATCACATGAGAATCAAAAGATTCTCATGATGATCTTCTTGTTGTATTAAAAAATTATAAAAAAGAGAATTGTTTTTCTGCATGGACAACAAATATTGTAGAAAGATAGGATTGGAAAGAAGGGGAAAGCACTAAAACATTGTAATCCTGATGTTTTGTTAATGCAAATCTCAACCTTGTGGAATTATATCTTTCTCTAAGTAGCTTGTGTGTTGTTTAGTGCACCAGTCCCTACTGAGGAGGAAGGACCCTCCTTCTTAGCAAGGATCACTGGTTAATTAAAGTATATTAATTATTTGCATTAATTCTTCTCAGTTATGTGATTGTTGTTATTGTCAAATTTATTTATGAGTTATTGATTGTAGAGTTTTTAAATGGTGTGACAAGATAAGTCCTAGACCAGTCACTCATACTAGTGTAGCAACAATTTATTTACTTTTTTGTTATAGATTGGATTGCACTTTCTTTGAATGTGTGTGTTCAACATTTAGTTGAGTGATTGATGGGTTGCATGAGTGTTGTCTCTGAGTGAGAATGGTTGTGTAATATAGTGGCTTGTTCTGCAATTGTAAGACTCTTTTCTGGGGATTGAGATTGTGCCGAAGAGTGTAATAGCTTGTATGTTTGCTGAGAGTGAGTGTGCAATGACCTTGGTGTGAGATTCATTTTGCTAGTTAGAATTTCCCTTGCATAGAATTTGCGTGATCGCCTTAATTCTAGCTTACCTAGATTGATAATTAATGTGAGAGTGGACCTATTGCTATGATTTAAAAGAACAATTGTTTTTCCCAACATCTGGTAAATACAAATCATCTCTCATGTGTAGTGAATCTCTAAACTCCAGCAGAAACGGGGCTAACCCAACTTCTTTGATTGCATACTTGTCATTGTCTCCAAGTTCCACCTACAATGTTGAATCCCTATCTGTCAAATCAATGGGAGAATCTCAAAAACTTGTCATGTACCTAGAAGCAACATTATCCATCAACCAAACATCACTACTATTGGTAATAGTGCCTGAAAGGGTAGAGACAAGGAATATCTCCTTAGCTCCCTCCGGCTCTGGAATGACACTATCCATCCTATTTTCCATTTTGTGGCTTGGAACCATTAGGCAAGAGATCAAAAAATCTTATCAAGTTGTTGAATACTTGTCTCTTAGGATGACTTAAATGGCTACTCTTTAAACAAAGCTCTAATACCCTGTTGAATTTTTTACACGATACACAATATAATTCTATTTTCTACCAGATAATCACTTCCTAATGATTTTCTCACGATATTCTTATGACATTGATATCATTGAGAAGTTACACTCTAGAAAATATCAATAGTAAATGCAGTGAAAATAGTAAATATCATAGAAGGACAAAAATGCATAGTAGACACAAAAAAATTCACCTGGGAAAACCATCCTTGGGAGAAAACCAACAAAATTTCTTTAAGATAAATTATTCTTCAACAAGGTATACAAATCCAATTTGTCTATAAATATGTTCCATTATCCAATTAAACCTGGCCATACTCCAACAAATCAAATCTAATCAAACTGCCCAAAATACCAAAAGTTAACATTGGTAAAATAATCAATTTTTTGGCCCTGTAGTCAATGGCCTACGTTAAAAAATATACATGTGCAACCTTGCGGTTAACTTGTAGTCAACTTGCATGTGCGTGCCCATACTATGGTCAATGACTCGATCAACTTATTCAGTATCGGCCTCCTTCTTGTTGCATGTGAAGTTACTTTAGAAGAGATAAGAGGATGAGAGAGAATATGAAGTTGCACTTACTTGATGGAGAAAATGATATATCACATCATCTATATATACTTGTCAAATTGGAGTAAATTAACCTAAGGGACACACCCTTTCATGTGGTTGGGCTGATTTGTCTTCCTGGGCTGACTTGATGTTCCAATTTTTTTATTTTATTTTATTTTTTTTAGCAGGCATGTGGGATTACCTCTCAACGCTACAAAAATCAACAAAATATTATTTTAAAGATAAATTTACAAGAAACATATTAGTAGTCTATTTCTAGTGATATTAGAGTTGTAATTGATACTTTACATGCAATTTGTGCTTGAACAAAATGAACTGAGTGAACCACTTATCATATTTGAGGTTGATTGTATACGACTATTTTAGGGCAGATTTTTTACATTATTTTTGTTGAGGAAAATTGTGGACCATTAAATTATTAGTGGATGACTAATTATTGTGCACTAGAGATGCCACTTGAGGGTAGATTTGTTGTATTATTGTTGTTGAGGGCATTGTGATCAATTGAATGATTTGTTGGAATAATTCTTGTTATTTATGCCAAAGGAGACACCATCTAAAGAAGCAAATCACATAGGGTTGTAGAGGACTCCAAGCCCTTTCCAACGAGCACTTACTTGCCTTCTAACTCCTACTTGTTGCTGAGATATTGAATATTTAAGTTGAGAAACCCATATGCTTGTCTCTCTTCAAGTTGTCCTACATGAGACTACATGAACTCAAGTCGGCCCCTCTTCAAACTCTGTGTCTATTCAAATGTGAACAAACTAGTATAAATATAGACTCAATTGTCCTCAATTAAGCATCCAACTCGGCCAAGGATACATAGAAGAAACTCATATCTGAGGCAAGAAAGAGAAGGAGTTCACAACTCCTAAACTACAGAGTGATCAAGGGAACAAGACAAGGGATCAAGGAGCTTTTATTTTGGTTTTTGGTTATAATTTTTTGTGGTTCATTTTGGAGAAGACCTTGACATCAACTTGAAACAAATATCACACTTCTTGATAGACCAAATCTCGTCCCTTTTATAGTCCCATATTGTTCATCCCCGAGGCAAGAACTTAAGTTTGAACAAAGCACAAGTAGATCTAAGACAAGGCACATTCAAACATGTGAAAGTTTCTAAGTTTCGGCCCTATGGAGACTTGTAACAAGGAACATTTGGACCTATGGAAAGTTATGATTTTCAGCCTCTTGAAGTAGATGTTCCTGCGTAGACTTGAGAAATTTTTTGTGAATATTGTTGAAGCTATAACATGGTTTGGGATTAGTTCTTAAATTGAATTTGAAGAAAATCTTGAAAGCAAATATTGGAGCATCTTTGAAGCACTATTTAGGATATATTTGAGGCATTATTAAAGAATTAATGGAACACTATTAGAGCATTCTTGAAGACACCTTTGAAGTATTGTTGGAGCATCTTGTAGAGGACCTATTATGCAGACCTTGAAGCCAGAATTATATCCAGTTTTTGGAGCATCCCCTCTTGTATTCTTTGGAGTAGGGTTGAAGACCTTGAAGCCATATTTGGAGTATTTGTTGAAGAATTTTTTATGTAGTGTTGGAGAATACCCGAGACCCATGTTGAAGCAACCATATTGAAGATATAGATCTCTTGTTGGACCAAACATCCTTGAAGCATTGAGGACATTTTTGAAGTGAGTATTTCTTGTAAAGTTTTTTATTTGACCAAGTTGGATCTTGGAGTTGTTGAGAGGATTGGAGTCCTCATTTTTTACCAAGTTGAAGCTTGGAGTTTTTGAGAGGATTGGAGTCCTCATTTTGACCAAGTAGGAGCTTGGATCTGTTCAAAGTCAGAGCCTTGAAAAAGTAAAAGGCTTTGTTGTATATGTTCGAGCCTAAAATTATTGTAAAATAGAATTGGAGTCCTCACTATTTTTTTATCAATAAAACTACTTTGTTCTATCCCTTGTGTTCTAATTTATTTTGCGATAAAAATATTAACTTGCATAATATTAAAAAAAAAATTATTGATTCACCCCCCCTTAGTATTTCCAACAATTGGTATCAAATCCAACTTCTTCAAAGAACAACCTAATAGCTGGAAGAAGGATTTTTGAATCACAATGGCCAGTAAGGATGCTAGGGTCCCCCAATTTGATGGAAATTTTTTTACCTTATGGAAAGTTAGAATGGAGTTTTACTTAATGTCTCTTGGAGTCAAAGTTTTGAAATCTATCACAGATGGATACAAGATCCCATCTCCTCTTCCAACATATCGAGACAAGAAAAAATCATATGAGGAAAATGTAAAGGCTTTGAATTCTATAGCAAGTGGTGGGTCAGATTCATAATTCACTAAAGTGATAAATATTAAAATAGCTAAAGAGATGTGGGACAAGATCATTATCATCTATGAAGGAGATGAAATAGTCAAGAAGGCAAGGCTCCGAACATTTAGAAGGTAGTTTGAAGTCTCAAAATGAATGAAGAAGAAGACATTGTTGCTTACTTTCTTCGGGTAGATGAATTTGTCAACTCTATCAAAGGACTAGGTGAAGACATCAAGGAAAAGACAATTGTTTAGAAAGTTATGAGATCACTTCCAGACTGCTTTGATGACAAATTCAATGCCTAGAAGAATTGAAATACTTGGATACCTTGTCAATGGATGAGCTTCATGAAATCCTTATTGCATATGAAACGAGAACCGAAAACTCAACTCACAAATATGTCGCTTTCAAGGCATCAAAAACATCAAGGAAGGGGAAGAGTTGTGACTACTACAACGATGATTTTGATACTGAAACATAATTGGCACAATTTCTCAAGAAGTTGAATAAAGGGTCTAAACTCAAAGGTAAGTACCATCTCATTTGTTTTAAATGTGGAAAAATAGGATAGTGTGTTTCAAATTGTCCTTTCAAGGATGAAAGTGACAATGAAGATGAACCTAAAAGAAGGAAATTCAAAAAGAAAGGTTCAATCAAGAATAACTTCTTCTCTAAACAAGGTAGTGTTTATTTTGATTTTGATGAACCTAGGAATAGAACATTCAAGAAGAAAGGATAAAACAAAAGGAAATTCTTCTCCAAACAAGATAGTGATGATTCTGATTTTGATGATGATTATGCAAGAAGCAAAGAAATATTAATCATGGTATTCACATATGACATAGATAAAATTAAAGAAGACGAAGAAGGAAATGTGGATGAATTGTTTATTATTTCCATTGAAGAGAATGAAAAACTAAGGAAAAAGAATGGAAAATTATCATAAGAAATCATCTCTCTCAAAACCAAAAAAGAAGAAGCAAAGAGGATAGAAGGATTATTGAACAACAAGCTAAAATAAAAGGAATAGACCTACGTGAAATTAGAAGCTGAAGTAGTCCCTCTAAAAGGAAAATTGGATAAGGTCAATAAAAGGTTGAAAAGTTATCAAACACTAGATGTCGTCCTCAGCTCTTAAAGACTACAACATGACAAATCAGGAATTGGCTATATAGGTGAATCATCTAATTCAAGGGAGAACACTAATGCCCATTACGAAGAAGAACCAAGAAGTTTGTTGATTCTCTTCTCAGTCATCCAAGAAGTGAGAAGAAGTTTTATCTAAATGACATACCAAAAATATTTCTTTACAATAATACAAGGAATGAGAATCTATCTTATCTAGAGAAGAATGTCACATCAAGCCAAGCTTATACTAACAGGTATCAAACTATTTTCCTTGGCCATTATTACCTTTTTTTAAAAATTTTGGTCATCAAGCTAATCATTGCCAGGCTTATGGAGGCAATAATGTTGACTACCAAAATAATACTATTTATTCAAGGAGACAAAACCAAATCAGGACTTACAAATCATTTTCTCCTCTTTCAAAGTATAGTCTAGAATGCTCTAAATGCAATAATCCACACCATGAAGCACAAAATTGTCTACTAGAACCAAGAGAAAAGGCATGGAGAAGTAAGAATAAAGAATCCACCCCTGAAAAGTGTGATCTACCTTTGTGCACAAAAAATGAGGGAAAAAATGGTTTGTAGATAGTGAATGTTCTAGGCACATGAGTGGTGATCAAAATAATTTCATCTCACTAAACAAGAAGGATGGAAATCTGACTTTTGGAAGTGAATCTACTAATTTTGTTGGAAAAGGCATAGTGAGTCTCATAAATGGTAAAGGAAAAGCAAAAAATGCATTATTTGTTGAAGGAATCAAACACAATCTTCTAAGAATCAGCCAAATATGTGACGAAGGACATGATATCATCTTTCATGCCAAGGATTATGAAATAAGAAAATTTTCTTAGGGAAAGCTTGTGGGAAAAGGGGTAAGAACAACAGACAATGCATACATTCTCAGCGAGATACAAGAGAGATGTTAATTTAGTCAAACAGATGAAATATGGTTATGGCTCAAGCGACTGCGACATATAAATTGATCTGAATGGATAGTGGCATCCTGTTGAAAATAGCAACAAGCAATGTTAAAAATAGCATCAAGAAAAAAATCCTAATTTAATTTGTCCTCGAATTAAATTAGGAATAAAATTGTAATTCCACATCTCATGACAACTTGTAATATTTAAATAAGTTAATTTGACTTAGTTGGCTTAATTAATTCGAGTGTAGGGTCTTACTAGAGTCATGTAGAGTGTTTCCTACAATTAGGAACACTAATTGAGTTTATTTTCAGTTGTAATTATTTGATTAAGCCTAACTGAGTTAAATTCAGTTAAACTAGTTCCCATTGATGGAGGAATTAGTGGGAGGTCCAGTAGTGGGGTGCGTCCTATAGTAGTGGGGTGTTTCCAGTAGTAGTGGGGTGTTTCCTGTAGTAGTGTGGTGCTTCTTGAAGTATAGTGTGGTGATTCCTGAAGTGTAGTGTGGTGCTTCCTATAGCACAATTTGGGTGTTGCTTGAAGTGCAATGTGGTATTGCCTGCAGTACAGTGTGGTGTTGCTTGCAGTCGAGTGTGATGCTGCTTGCAGTGACCATCTAGTAATTGAAGATTCACTCATAATTAACTCATGCATTTTAGATCAGAGAAAGACCCAGTTAATATTCAAGTTCAGGGACAATGTACTATCAGTTGTAAAATCATCTAAATTAAACAAATGGTGAATGCAGTGAGAGGAATGGCTATAAGGATTGTGTAATTCATAATTGAGGAATTTCCCCATTAAATAGGGGCTAATTCCTTGACAAACAATGTAAGGAATGAGGAGCTTGGAGGCTTGGAAATTTGGCTATGTATTGGCCAAAGGTAGTCAGTCAGGCAGAGGATAGAAAATACTTGTAGCACCCTCCGCCCACATCTACCCAAGTAACCATCCAACTGGGGTAAACATGCGATGAGAGGCCACTATGATATGATTCGACCTCCTAAGTCACATTAAAGAAGTGGAACCGAAGGAAACACACCATATAGACCTTCAACATCAGCATTAGGACCCTTTGGAGCCATCCCAACCTTTCTGCCAATCAGCCCCTGGGTCCCACTAAGATTTTAGACCACTTGACCCTCCAACACTCCCATGTTATAGGTATTCCATCGTCCAAGAGGCTCTAGGCGCTCTCATCACAAGGCATGCTAGCGTCCAGGGACTATTTTGCTTAGTGTTGTGCTAGTGTCCCCAAGATTTGAGCCCTCAAGCCCAAATCCCATGTCACTGCCCATAATTGAATGACACCTTCAGAACAATAAGATAATAGGGAAATGACAGTATATTTGCAGGTACTTGAATAAGAACTTGACTAGACCCCTACTAGCCATGATAGGCATTTCGTCAAACATATCACGAATATTTAATCTACAGGTGTAAATAACATATCTAAGGATAAGGGTCTAATACTTCACTGAGAATCGCTACGAAGCATTGATGCCTTAACACATTGGCTGCCATTTCATCCATTAGGTCATAGATACATTTTTCATTCATTTACAAGTAAAAACATGATGAGAGCCATACATAGCTATTGTCATAAAACATATACATAACCATCATAATAGCAACATAAATACCAAGGAAATCACAACCATATGATCCACATATAAACTAGTATAATACTCATAGAAATAAAAGGAGAAATAACCTCATATTGATGATGCAAAATCCAAACCCGGGATGGGACTTCCACATTCAACCCAACCGTAGAATGGCTGAGCCAAATCTCTCTTCATCAATTCACCCCCGTGCCATATTCCAAGAATGAATTTGGGATCTCATAGAACACATCAATCCAAAACCATCCAAGGCTTCCAAAGGCCATCCACCTCAACCCATCCAACAATGATTCCACTTCATGGTCGGACATCACAAAACCATCATAGCTATCCAACCAAGGCTTCAAGGACTAGTAACTCAACCCACAACTATCGTCAAGCTTCTAGATAATTTGTCTAATTAAGGCTTCCAGGACTAGTAACTCAACCCACCAAGGGCTTCCAGAGCGTTTGTCCAACCAAGGCTTCCACAACTAGTAACTCAACCCAAGTTGTTATAGGGATTCTAGAGTGTTTTCCCAACCAAGGCTTCCAGGGACTAATAACTCAACCCAAGCTAAAGGAAACATGAGAACCAACAAAAAAAACAAATAAATAAACCCACAATATCCATGGCTATCCAGGGAATGGCAAGGCTAGGAAATCCACTGTCAATCCAGGCAATCTTCCATGTCAGTGACATATCATGACCAATAATCTACATTCATATGTCATGCATGACAAAACTAGTGAGGAAAACATACATGCAACTCGGTACCTACAAGCCAAATATCTTGTAGTTGTTTATCTTAATGTCCTCTTGCACTTTCCTACTCTTCCGTTGCCTTCTTGTTCCAAAACTCCAAGTATGCCATAGTCTCCAATAGTACTCCAAGAAAAATCTAAGTGTCCAAGAGTATGAGAGAGCTCCAAAACTAAACAGACAAATGTTTGTGTACTAATCCTCAAAAGCCTTTTTATGAATGAGGCCTCTATTTTCTTCATTTTCCATTATTTTCCTTCATTTTACTCCTCACATGCAACCTGTGACCTTTCACCTTCCTTTTCTCCTAATTTCCATTATTTTCATAAATAAATGTGCCAAAAATTCCATTTTTCCTTTCCAAATCCTTTTCCTTTGCCAATTTCCTTATCCATAATAACCGAAATGAACACCCACACTAGGATGTCTTTACCCACCATTAAGCTTGGAATATGTGTACCATGACCGTGGTCTTATATATTTTACATGGATTTTTTAATCAGGGTTGTTACATAACCCTCCCCCTTGGGGGAACACTGTCCTCGGTGTTCAACAACACCTATAACCACAAAACTATTGTAAGCAAAACATGTTGTCGAGGGAGCTTTATAACTTAGCTCGTTGTATTATTTACAATGATCAACCTGCTGAGAAGCAAACCAACATGAAAACATAAATAACATAACATCATAATGACATGACACCCATACCACTTATTGGATATTTATAACATATCTCATGGCGGTATTTACATCCATATACATATGTACATATACCAAACATCACCAAAACATGTACTAAAACATATACCAAGACATATACCAAAACACCATACCAAAACTGCTTTGCCTCAATCAGAAAACAAAGAAGGAAACATAGCTTGCATCAGATCTTCCATCTCCCATGTAGCTTCATTGAGCCCAAAGTTCTTCCATTGCACCTTAACTTGCTTGATTGCTCGGTTCTGGAGCATGAGCACATTGTTCAACAATGTACATTGAGGCTCCGGCTGGAATTATCCATCTGGTTCCACCTACAATATAGACCAATCAATCACATGATCAACATAGTTAACATACTTCTTAAGCAATGACACGTGGAAAACATCATGGATTTTCACTATTAGAGGCAGTGCAATTCGATAGGATGTTGGCCCAATCCTCTCAATAATAATGAAGGGTCCAAAAAACCGGGGTGCTAGCTTGGCACATGATCCAATCTGTAAGGAGATCTTCTTCAGTTTGATGCCCAAGTACACATGTTCCCCAACCTGGAAATCCTTGAATAACCTGTTCCGATCTGCATAGATCTCCTGCCTATCATGTGATGCCTTTAGATTTTTCTTGATTACCTGCATTTCTTGTTCCATGTCCACCAACATGTCCAATCCAATCAACGCCCTGTTAACGGGATCACTCCAACTAATAGGAGTATTGCAATTCCACCCATAGAATGCCTCAAATAGACTCATCCTCAAAGATTCTTGATACCCATTGTTGTAAGCGAACTCTACCAGTTGAAGATACTCTTCCCACTTTCATTGCTGATGCTTTACGTACTACATCTTCAACATGTCCTCCAATATCATATTGACCCTCTCAGTCTGTCCATCTGTCTGCAGATGATAAGTTGTACTGAAGGCCAAATCTGTACCCAAGCCTGCAAATAACTCCTTCCAATACTTGGAAGTGAACTTTGCATCCATGTCTGACACAATCTTCTTTGGAACACCATGCAATCTTACCACATCTCTTATGAATGTATGTGCTACATCGCTAGTTGAGAATGTACACTTCACTAGAATGAAGTGCGCAATTTTTGTTAACCTGTCCACAACAACCATGATGAAATCATGTTGTCTCATTGTCCTCGGAAAACTTGCGATGAAGTCCATGGAAATGACCTCCCATTTCCATTTTGGAATCACAATCAGATGTAGTAGTCCACTTAGATGTTTACACTATGCCTTCACACTCTGACAATTGAAACACCTAGCCACAAACTATGTTACATCTTTCTTCAGATTCAACCAATAATAAAATCTCTTCATTGTGGTCAATGTCTCCTGATAGCCTGGGTGACCTGAATATGGCTTTGCATGAAACTCCCTCAAGATCACCTTCTTGAGCTCACAACTGTCTAGCACATATATCCTATCTTTGAATCTAACCAATCCATCTATTGTAAGGCAATAGTCCACATCTTGTGCACCTGCACTTGTACTTATACCTGTACCACGAAATGTACATGTACTTGTACTACTACTTGTACCTCTACATGTACCACCAACTATACATGTACATGTACCACCACCTATACTTGTACATATACTACTATCCGAACTCCACTGCAACCTATGCACAATCTCCATATACCTGAAATCTTGCTGACCTGCCTACAAAATCCTATCATGTAAGTTTGTCCCATAGGAGCTCATAACTACTAAGTGATTTACCTGTATTCACTTGCTAAGGGCATCTGCCACCATGTTCTCTTTGTTGGAAATACTGGGGGGGGGTGAATCAATATTTCTTTTCAATTATTATTTTTATCAGTTAAAAACATTTATATTTGGAACACAGAAATAGATAATAGGAATAGATGCTTTTATTAATATGATCTTTGCAATAAATCAAGTAATATATATATATATATATATATATATATATATATATATGGTTTCAATCAGTTGCCAAGCACCAACTTGGACTCTTTGTGAGGCTCCAACCTCCAAAGCACCAACTCTGTCTTGTCAAGGCACCAACCTTGAATTTAGGAGCACCAACTCCCAGGACACCAATCCTTTCAATTCTGAGGCACCAACCTGAAGGGCTCCAACCCTCTATTGTAAACTGTCTGGATCTGTTTGGCTGTATTCTCTGCTCCAACCCTGCTGGACCTATGACTTACTTTTGTCCTCCTGTTCCTTTTGCTTCTGCCAGAACTTCGACTTCCTTTGTTTCTTACAGTTCGCCCACCACCCTAAACTTTCCTTGTTCTCTATTTTATCTGCTTGATACACTTGACCTTTGGCTTCCTCCTTGCTCACTTGAGCTTCAGCTTCCTCAATGCTCGCTTGATCTTTCAGCTTCCTTTGCGCTCACTCTTCGGCTTCCTCTGTCTCTTCGAATTCATCAATACTCACAGGACACATTAATTAGGAAGAGAGGCCATCTTTATTATTATTCAAACAATATACTTATTCTTTACGGCAATCGCAACATTCATGAACAGTCGAAGTTATTCCTTTAAACCCACAATCGTAATCGCAACATTCCAGAGGTCTTTATAAATCATGCCCATAGTACAGCTGATGGCCGGTAGCCGATTCCCCTGCTGCCGATAGAACGGATGCGATTATGTTATTAACCAGTTGTTAATAACTCTTTTGGTTCCATCGCCTTATCGCAATCGGTAGTTTATATCCTTACACTCCTTAAAGACTTATGATTGAACTAGATGTGATATTACATTAAACATAAGTTAATACACCTGTTGGGTTCGTGTATATATATATATATCTATATATATATATATATATATATATATATATATATATATATATATATATATATATATATATATCGCAATCGCAGGTTTGCATCCCTTTGAGACTTGCGATATCAAAATCGGAGCTTTAATATGACAAGGCCTTAAACACTTGCGATACATACCCCCGACGCGGCAGACATTAGGGCATATTACAATGGTGCATTTGGGTCCATTCTCCACCGTAGATTTCAACCCCCAAAATTCGACGGTCTATAGTGATTTTGGGTGGACTACTTGCACGAGAGTTACCCGCCCGAAATGAGTGATTTTTCTCTCTCCTCTAGTTGCTACGTGTCAACCATTGAATGGAATCAGGCGCTCTCCTCTAAATAACACTTACCATTTTGCATCCGCTCGAAATTCTGCTTATAGCTTTAAATCTACCCTTCGTCTTGGTTAACGCCCTGAATTGATTCGCTTCCGATGACTGTAGAGCTTCTACCATTGACGGCTCCACGACTTTCCTCCGAATTCCTTTTCCACTAGAACGAAAACTCATCTCCGCCATTCATCTCTTAATTCCATCCAATACGACTCCACGACTGACAACTTCCAATATTCTCTACTCTGATACGTTCCTCTTTGCTTCCAATGACCTCTTCCTCTTACGCTTTGGCTTGATGATGGCTTCCGATAACATGTTTTCGATGAACTCTTCCAATATGATTCTCTTGATAGCTCCTGTGACTTTCGATATTCTGCAATACTCCTCTGATGTGTTCCTCTTCTGATGGCTTTGCTCCTTGAATTCTTGCTCCCGTTTCTTCTTGGATCCGCTCTGCTTGGCTTCACATCATTGTTTAATCATCCAGAACATTGCCATATTGACATCAATGCCAATCTAGGTCAACACTCTTTACCTTTTATGTTTCTAATCTCAAAATCGAACTGACTGATCGCAGCCAACCACCGAGCCTATCTTGCATTCAGATTCGGTTGGTCAAATAGATACTACAACCCAATGTGATCATGTAAACCTCCTGCCCAAAAGATAGTGCCTCCACATCTTCAATGCATGTATGATTGATGCCAACTCAAGACCATGTGTGGGGTAGTTCTGCTCATGCTCATTCAACGTTCGTAACTCATAGCATACCACCTGTCCATCCTGCATAAGGAATCCACCAAGTCCTTTCTTACAAGCATTTGTGCATACTACAAAATCTTTGTCTGGATCTGCAATCTTTAGCACTGGTGCATGTGTTAACAAATGCTTAAGCTGCTCCAAACTAGCCTCACACTCCTTTGTCCACTCAAACTTCTTACCTTTTCTCTGCAATGATGTGATAGGATAAGAAGCAATATGTGAGAAGTTCCTGATGAAGCTTCGGTAATAACTTTCCAACCCCAGGAAGGATCTCACCTCGTCTACATTCCTAGGAGATACCCATTCCATGATTGCCATTATCTTTTATGGATCTACTGCAATGCCCTCCTTGGAGACAACATGTCCCAAGTAATGTACCTTAGTTATGAAGAAACTACACTTGTTGGGCTTAGCATACAATTGATGCTCTTTCAACAACCTCAACACTGCTACTAAATGCTCAATATGCTCTTCCTCATTTTTAGAATATACCAATATGTCACCAATGAACACAAAAACAAACTTATCCAAATACGGATGCAACACACTATTCATCAAGCACATAAACATAGCTGGAGCATTAGCCAAACCGAATGGAACTACAACAAACTCATAATGCCCATACCCGGTCTAGAAAGTTGTCTTGTAAATGTCCTCCTCTTTGATGCGTACCTGGTGATATTCGGATCTCAAATCAATCTTTGAGAACACTTCTTCTCCCTTCAACTGAGCAAACAAGTCATCAATCCTTAGTAATGGATATTTGTTCTTGATAGTCACTTTGTTCAACTTCTTGTAGTCAACGCATAATTTGAGAGTACCATCTTTCTTCTTCACAAACAATATCGATGTGCCCCATGGTGATGTTAGCCTCCTATACAATAGGTTTCATATTTCATGATTGACAGTGGAAGTGCCAAATATGTTCATCTTTTCCATGCTGCAAAAGTTCCATATTTGAAGAACTTCAAAATTATGCAATCAGTAATTTTGTCACAGTTAAGGGAAGGCCAAACAGCTTAATCTTGGCCTCCCTAGGTTTAAATTGCTTGTTTTAGAGATAGAGAATAAAAATCTGTCCAAACTGTTTAATCTTGGCAGATTAGTAGATAGGTAGAGAATCAAGGGTGCTCAACAGCTTAATCTGAGCCCCAGGAAGAAATAAGGATAGATTTAGATAGGAGGATAGCCAAAAGAAAATAAGAAAAGTTGGGTTTGCTAGTTCAAGTGCACCCAAACAAAGAGAAGAAAAAATGTTAGGTAAGTAGGCTGTGTAGGCAGTTTTGAGGTTGCAGAATGAAGAGTTGTGATCAATTTTGTGTTTCCAAGTGTTAAATCTACTCATATCACAAGTGCAAGGCAATTTTCCCTTGGAGCAGCTCAAGCGAGGCATGACTAACTTCCCCTTCATCCTTTTCCCCAAGTCATTCATTAATTTTCCCTAAAGATGTTAAGATCTGCTTAATATCTCTAAAATTCATCATATTCATAACATTTGCCTAAGTAAAGATCTGCTTTGCTTAAAAGGTGCTCATATTTCTTCTATAAGTCCTATTTTCCCTTTGTAGCCTAAGATTTCTATGCTTAGCGCTTTCTGATCAAAATTCATATTAATTGATAACTCTATTATGTAAATCCCTCCTTATTTCCCCTCCCCATACTAAAAATATGTTAAAAATCCCCTTTATATACATATCCCCCCTTTGGTTGAAATATAACCATAAATATTGCTTTGGGAGTTACTAAGTTTACCTGAAACTTAGTAAAAACCCTCTTTCCATGCAATTGGACCCCTTCCAATGCACTTAACCTTCCTCCGATCTCATTTTTCCCTTCTCCAATGCATTGGACCCCTTCCGATGCATTAAAAACCCTCCTCTGATTGCATTCCCCCCCCCCTCCGACGCGATATCGTTGTCGGAGGTCTCAATAGCATTGTTGGCCCTTTTTATATATGTGCCCCGATGATGCCCCACCGATGCGATTATCGCAGTCGGCAATCGCAACATATATGTGCCCCAGTTCATTCCTCTGATCCATCCTCCGATGTGATATCGCTATCGCACCCGAAAGCGATATCGCTATCGCAAGCATTCCTATCGCAAGCCCCCATTTCGCTATCGCATATATATAAGTCCCGACCTCTCGCCCTCCGCCGACGCGATATGCCGATTGCGCGTCAGCCGTCCGATCCCCCCTTCATCTAACGGCCCATATCTCATCGCTCCATCGCTTATATATAAAGCCTTTGCCCCCATGACCCCTCCGATGCGATATTGCGATCTAATCGCAGCTGTTGGATCTGCTCTCGCTAGATCCAACGGCCCTAATGTATTCCCTGCTATAGTGATCGCTCCCGCCCCCGCAAAGCTCAAATTTCCTGTGTAAAGTGTTTTTTTGCCTTATAAAGGTAAAAAGGCTATTTTCCTCATATTTCTCAATCTGCGCCCGCGCGCGCTTCCAGTTCAAAGGAAGCTTAGTCATTTCTTCACCATTTTTTATCGCCTCGGCCCAAATTTGCTCCGGACAACGAGCACGGCCTCAGCACAAGCTACCAGTCCACAAATCCTCCTCTATTATGCAGTTTTTACTCCTTTTTTGATGGTATTTTGATCGGCCAGCGCCGATAGACCTTCTAAAGCCCGCAGAAAGCACCGCAGCCGTTCCTTTTTGCCATAAAGTGGTAGGCAAGGGTGATTTTGCAAAGTTAAAGTGTATCAGTGAAGAAAAAGTGCATCAGAACAGCCGAAAAGTGTATCAGTTAAAGAGTATCAGTGGAAGACTTAATGCCAAAGCAGATGAGCATTAAAGAAGATCGCAGCAAGTCAAAGAGTATCAGTGGAGAGTTTAAAGCCATTAAAAGCTCATCAGATCGAGATTAATGCACATTAAAGCCACCTAAGAGCAGCGGATCAGAGATCAAGAAGCAGTTATTGCAGAATGAACAGCACAGAGCCAAAAGGACGCATATTAACTCATGTTTTGATGCAGCTGCCTCCAGCGCAGCTCAAAATAGATATTTTTTACATTAATTGCAGTAGAAGTTAGGTTAATCGCAGTTATTTCCTCAGATCTTTTAACAGATCTGTTTTGTAGATATTTTGCTTATAAATACCTCCCCAAACAATGTTTTAAGGGTTGGTTGTTGTTGGTTTGTTATTTCATTTCTGAACTGTGCTGTAACTCTGTGAATATTCTGAATAAAAGGCCGCTGGAATGCATTGTTGCTGAACTCTGGATGTGGGATTGATGACAGGGGGCTATGTTACAGAATTCTTGAATCATTCTGTGGATCAATAAGTCTTTCTCTTACTTGTGTCTTCAATTTCTGTCTTTCTATATCACACATGTTTCATAATCTAAATATCAGGGAAAAGGAATAGCCCATAATTTACGTAACTGTAATCTGTGTTCAATCTCTGTTATTTTCTATGTTTTCTTCAAAATTAGCACAAACAGTGAATACTTAATTGCTCCTGTTTCCCTAGTTTTTGCATCTTGATTGCAGGCTAAGAAATCCTTAATTGCTTCTTGGTCTTAATCATTCACTTTCCCTCTGTCAGATGAAGGATTCTTAGTTGCCCTTCACCTCTGACCCCATTCCATCTGACTTCAGCTTGCAGATTGTTCCATGACTGATTCCCTGCTCTGTAGCACCTCTTTTTGTCAAAGAAACCATATCCAGCTCATCCTCGTGGACTCCATTGCCCAATGGACTGAACTTCTTAGATTTGCACCCTGTTCCATTGAATGACACCATCCATCCAACCAAACTTAAAACAAACTCTGCACTTCATAACTAGCCTAACATCTCACCAAAACAAAGCTAAATCATAAAGAGAGAGCCCTCTCTGGTTGCAGGTAGGCTAGGACCTGCAACTAAAAGATTGGTTTGTGGTTACCTCGGCCGTATTCCCTTAGGAGTCAAAGGGAACAACCTGAGTGATAACATCATTGGCGACTCCGCTGGGGATCTGAATCATTTGTTTATTACTCCAAATCCAAAGACTTGATCAGTTCCTTGACTCAAATACAATCGTTTTTGAAAAAATCACAAAAAAAAAATCAAAATAATCATAAAAATCTCGAAAAAATCTTGTTTCCTAGAGAAAGTGCTCCTTTTCTTCAGAATTATTTCACGTTTAGATCTGATCTGTGTTGGTGGACAGGGATTAGACACACCAAAGGTTAAATCATCCACCTGGCGACTCCACATCATTTTTACAATCAAGACTCCACTGGAGGAACGAACCTGAAAGAGAAATCTTTAAGTTTCAGAGCGATTCTACAACCAAATAATCCCATTTCAAAGCATTAACAGTAAGACAGGATGACCGGGTTTGTGGAAGATCTTTCATTTGATGAAGCTTTAGATGAATCCAGGGAGGGGTTATCCAAATTTGAGCTTGATGAGGAATTTTTAGGATTGATGTTGTTAGCGGTCAAAATTGCAGAAGTCCCTCATAAAGTCAAAATGTATTTTCTTGATTTAGTTGTTGAAAAATATGAAAATGAAATTGAACTCTTGCATTCTCAAATTCAGTCATATGATTTTCGCGATCCTAAAGAATTCTTACAAAATCTTCCTTCTCCAAGTCATGAGGAAATTGTACTACCTTCTGACTTACAGATTGAGGATAATCATGCTTTCAAGACAAAGACTGAAAAATTAATTGCAGGGTTTATTACTAAGGATACAACTATTCAATCAGACCAAGAAGGCCCAGAAGAAACTATCACACATTACGCTTTTGTTGATCCTATAGCAGATTACATAGAGCTTCTTCTCAACTCAAAATCTTTAACATGTTTTCTCTATGAGGATCAAATACATCAGCAGTGGCCTTGCTATGTCACAATTTTGTTTATGAGGGCACATGATCGAATAATGTTTCTGATTTCACTGACTGTCAGTCAAGCAGTTCATTTGTTTCTGCAATTGCTTGATTGGCTTTATTGGCACTTTTGTGTTGTTTAACTCAGCCTGGTTTTCAATGAAATAGAGTAAGTAGGTAGGATTTTTGGTTTTTTGTTTGGATAGCAACTTGCTGCAGTTGAAGCCCGAAGAGAAGGCCCTAAGCTCCTCAAGTATGCTGTCATGTTCATAAATAAGGCAACCAGCAAAGGGAAGTTTTCAGTTTACAGCAAATAGTTGAAGATAAGGCCATCTGACCTGCTGTTCTTGACTTTTCACAAGGAAAAGCCATCCCCAAGTGGAGCCACTGTTAGCCTCCTATACAATAGGTTTCATATTTCATGATTGACAGTGGAAGTGCCAAATATGTTCATCTTTTCCATGCTGCAAAAGTTCCATATTTGAAGAACTTCAAAATTATGCAATCAGTAATTTTGTCACAGTTAAGGGAAGGCCAAACAGCTTAATCTTGGCCTCCCTAGGTTTAAATTGATTGTTTTAGAGATAGAGAATAAAAATCTGTCCAAACTGTTTAATCTTGGCATATTAGTAGTTAGGTAGAGAATCAAGGGTGCTCAACAGCTTAATCTGAGCCCCAGGAAGAAATAAGGATAGATTTAGATAGGAGGATAACCAAAAGAAAAGAAGAAAAGTTGGGTTTGCTAGTTCAAGTGCACCCAAACAAAGAGAAGAAAAAATGTTAGGTAAGTAGGTTGTGTAGGTAGTTTTGAGGTTGCAGAATGAAGAGTTGTGATCAATTTTGTGTTTCCAAGTGTTAAATCTACTCAGATCACAAGTGCAAGGCAATTTTCCCTTGGAGCAGCTCAAGCGAGGCATGACTAACTTCCCCTTCATCCTTTTCCCCAAATCATTCATTAATTTTCCCTAAAGATGTTAAGATCTGCTTAATATCTCTAAAATTCATCATATTCCATAACATTTGCCTAAGTAAAGATCTGCTTTGCTTAAAAGGTGCTCATATTTCTTCTATAAGTCCTATTTCCCCTTTGTAGCCTAAGATTTCTATGCTTAGCGCTTTCTGATCAAAATTCATATTAATTGCTAACTCTATTATGTAAATCCCTCCTTATTTCCCCTCCCCATACTAAAAATATGTTAAAAATCCCCTTTATATACATATCCCCCCCTTTGGTTGAAATATAACCATAAATATTGCTTTGGGAGTTACTAAGTTTACCTGAAACTTAGTAAAAACCCTCTTTCCATGCAATTGGACCCCTTCCAATGCACTTAACCTTCCTCTGATCTCATTTTTCCCTTCTCCAATGCATTGGACCCCTTCCGATGCGATTATCGCAGTCGGCAATCGCAACATATATGTGCCCCAGTTCATTCCTCTGATCCATCCTCCGATGTGATATCGCTATCGCACCCGAAAGCGATATCGCTATCGCAAGCCCCCATTTCGCTATCACATATATATAAGTCCCGACCTCTCGCCCTCCGCCGATGCTATATGCCGATTGCGCGTCAGCCGTCCGATCCCCCCTTCATCTAACGACCCATATCTCATCGCTCCATCGCTTATATATAAAGCCTTTGCCCCCATGACCCCTCTGATGCGATATTGCGATCTAATCGCAGCCGTTGGATCTTCTCTCGCTAGATCCAACGGCCCTAATGTATTCCCTGCTACAGTGATCGCTCCCGCCCCCGCAAAGCTCAAATTTCCTGTGTAAAGTGTTTTTTTGCCTTATAAAGGTAAAAAGGCTATTTTCCTCATATTTCTCAATCTGCGCCCACGCGCGCTTCCAGTTCAAAGGAAGCTTAGTCATTTCTTCACCATTTTTTATCGCCTCGGCCCAAATTTGCTCCGGACAACGAGCACGGCCTCAGCACAAGCTACCAGTCCACAAATCCTCCTCTATTATGCAGTTTTTACTCCCTTTTTATGGTATTTTGATCGGCCAGCGCCGATAAACCTTCTAAAGCCCACAGAAAGCACCACAGCTGTTCCTTTTTTCCATAAAGTGGTAGGAAAGGGCGATTTTGCAAAGTTAAAGTGTATCAGTGAAGAAAAAGTGCATCAGAACAGCCGAAAAGTGTATCAGTTAAAGAGTATCAGTGGAAGACTTAATGCCAAAGTAGATGAGCATTAAAGAAGATCGCAGTAAGTCAAAGAGTATCGGTGGAGAGTTTAAAGCCATTAAAAGCTCATCAGATCAAGATTAATGCACATTAAAGCCACCTAAGAGCAGCGGATCAGAGATCAAGAAGCAGTTATTGCAGAATGAACAGCACAGAGCCAAAAGGACACATATTAACTCATGTTTTGATGCAGCTGCCTCCAGCACAGCTCAAAATAGATATTTGTTACATTAATTGCAGTAGAAGTTAGGTTAATCGCAGTTATTTCCTTAGATCTTTTAACAGATCTGTTTTGTAGATATTTTGCTTATAAATACCTCCCTAAACAATGTTTTAAGGGTTGGTTGCTGTTGGTTTGTTATTTCATTTCTGAACTGTGCTGTAACTCTGTGAATATTCTGAATAAAAGGCCGCTGGAATGCATTGTTGCTGAACTCTGGATGTGGGATTGATGATAGGGGGCTATGTTACAGAATTCTTGAATCATTCTGTGGATCAATAAGTCTTTCTCTTACTTGTGTCTTCAATTTCTGTCTTTCTATATCACACATGTTTCATAATCTAAATATCAGGGAAAAGGAATAGCCCAGAATTTACGTAACTGTAATCTGTGTTCAATCTCTGTTATTTTCTATGTTTTCTTCAAAATTAGCACAAATATTGAATACTTAATTGCTCTTGTTTCCCTAGTTTTTGCATCTTGATTGCAGGCTAAGAAATCCTTAATCGCTTCTTGGTCTTAATCATTCACTTTCCCTTTGTCAGATGAAGGATTCTTAGTTGCCCTTCACCTCTGACCCCATTCCGTCTGACTTCAGCTTGCAGATTGTTCCATGACTGATTCCCTACTCTGTAGCACCTCTTTTTGTCAAAGAAACCATATCCAGCTCATCCTCGTGGACTCCATTTCCCAATGGACTGAACTTCTTAGATTTGCACCCTGTTCCATTGAATGACACCATCCATCCAACCAAACTTAAAACAAACTCCGCACTTCATAACTAGCCTAACATCTCGCCAAACAAAGCTAAATCATAAAGAGAGAGCCCTCTCTGGTTGCAGGTAGGCTAGGACCTGCAACTAAAATATTGGTTTGTGGTTACCTTGGCCGTATTCCCTTAGGAGTCAAAGGGAACAACCTGAGTGATAACAGGTGATACACTTGGCCTAATGTATCCCTTGTCCAACATTTTCTTCAACTGCAACTTCGAATCTACCAACTCAAGTGTGCTCATCCTGTAACGTGCCTTTGATGTTGGAGTTGCCCTTAGAACTAACTCAATAAAAAATTCCACCTCCCTGTGAGGTGGCAACTCTAAAATATCCACAAGAAATACATCCTGGAATTGTTGTAGAACTGCGTACCTGCTCAAAACATCCACATCCTCAACTTCCTTACGTTTGTCACTAGAAATGTGCACTGCAAATAACACACACCCTTTCCTACGACGACGCTTTTCCTACATAGCCATCACCATCCTAACTGATGTGGATTTCTTCTTTCCCTGTAAGACTCTAGGTTCTCCATTGTCATCCGAGCACTTAATAGCTTTGTAATAACAATCCACCTTGGTCCTATGAAGGTATAACCAATCCATGTCCAACAACATACTGTACGATCCCAACGGTAATACATTCAAATGTGATGTGGTAGGCATACCATTCAAATCAAATGCACAAGCTCTTACCCAATGGTGAACTCGCTTCTTTGTACTTGTAGCCAACTGCACTAACCAAGATTTTGCATGCAATTCCTTACTCAAACCACACTTATCCACCAAGTCAGGACTAACATAGCTATAATTAGATCTAGGGTCAATCAAAATAGAAATAACTTGATCACAAAGCTTACCATCCATCTCAATGATAGATGCCTAATGGTCTACTTGTTTGTTATCCAATGTTGCATAGATACGAGGAATGCTCTGACCAACATCCCCAACAGTTTTTGCGTCTTGTGCACTATATATCTAAGGCCTACCACCATGATTTTGCAAACAAGCTCTCCTGTGATGATTTCCCACAATTCCAACACTTTATAGGCTTCTAGCCTACATCCTTATTCTATTCTTCGGATCGAAATCCCTATCCTTTTTTTGATGCATTGATCTTCTTAGATGGCACTACATTCTCTTTATTACCTGTACCCCGAGGTCTTGTTCGATTTCTGTCCCATTTTCCTTTGTTCTTTCCATTACCTTTCCAGTTTGGCTTAGTCTCAGATCTATGCTTCGATTGCTCATAACAATGCCTTAGCTTTCAGATGGTCTCCTCCAATGATTTAGGCTCATTGGACTCAACCTTGTCTTTGAATGTAATCGATAATCCATTAATGAACCTCTAAATCTTGGACTTATCCTCCGTGAGGTAAGGCACATACCTTAGTAGCTCCAAGAACTTGCTAGTGTACTCCTCATCTGTTACCAATCCCATCTTTAGTTCATAGAATTATTTTGCATTGTCATCAAAGTATCTAGACTCTACATATACTTCTTCTTGAACAACCTATCGAACTCACTCCAAGTCAAGTCCTCCTCATGAATACATCTGACATTATTCACATCTTCCCACCAAATGTATGCTTACCATTTAAGACTGGATGTAGCTACTCTAGCTTTCATGTTCTCTGAGTAATCATGTAACCTGAAGAACTTCCTCATGTCAAGCAACCATGCCTCTGCATCTTGTGGTTTCTTCATCTCTCCATCAAAACTAGGTGGCTTTGCATTCTTAAACTCATCTGTCAAGTATCCCCTATCACTCCTCATATAAGGATGATGACGATGACAATCATAGTGCCCATCTGAACCAGAACTAGAATAGTACATGTGTCTATCCCCTCTCCTATCCAGAGTGTCCAATAATTTGCCATATCTCACTGTGTCATCTATATTCGGCCTGTGACCGCCATGTAAACTACTACCATATGCCCCATTAGTTTTGTCCTCCTACTCATGGCTAATCCGACGTGGTTCTTGTCGTTGTAAATATGACAAACTTTGAAGTATCACTGCATTTACCTCTGCTAGCTTCTCCTATGTCTGTATGATTTTGTCATTATCTGCCTTACAACTCCTTATTTCTTCTTTTAATCTTCTCAGTGTATCTGCCAAATCGGAAGAATTCCTAACACCATACTACTCATCTAATTCATAGGGAGAGTCTTTGTAGTCTACCATATTACTATCCATTGGATATTTCTTCCTACAAGGTATATCATGTCAGCTAAACCAAATCACAATAAACCAACATACCTTAGCATAGCTCGGGGAGGTTACCTTGTCTATAATATCAACAAATTAGCATGATACATGTATAACATAATGATGACATCATATAGAAACATAACATATAAGCCTATAACCATTCAACCATCATTCTAGCTAGGGTCCAGTCATCAATGCATGACCTCATCAATAATGCATACCACGACCTCATTTACATCATTGTACACTTGACCATATGCAAAAAATTAACATGCATAAGCAATGCGTAATCCATAACAAACAAGCATAAACAAATATAATCAAACATAAATGAACAATACTTGTAACCAAGCCTACAAGAATGATACACGTAACCAAGCATACAAGAATGATACATGTAAATGACATGTAACCAGTCATACACTCATGACGATGTATCCCACAAAAACACCATCAACTTCCATATGGTGACATCACTACAACCATGATCAACACCATGCAAAAGCAATAAGCACATGGAGTACAATCATGAGAGTCACACATGCAACCGACATGAATGCATGAAAAACACACATAGCACATCCAGTCTAAGGGGTGAACCATGCTCTGATACCACTCTGTAGTATCAAATATGACCCAAAGAGAGCACAACCTGCTCTGATACCACTCTGTAACACCCTCCTCCCACATCTACCCAAGTAACCGGCCAATCGGGGTAAACATGTGATGAGAGGCCACAATGATATGATTTGAACTCCTAAGTCATGTTAAGGAAGTGGAACTGATGGAAACACACTATATTAACCTTCAACATCAGCATCAGGACCCTCAGGAGCCATCCTAACCTTTCTGCCAATCAGCCCCTGGGTCCCACTAAGATTTTAGACCACTTGACCCCTAGACACTCCCATGCTATAGGCCTGTCAGTGTCCAGGAGGCTCTGGATGCTCTCATGACAAGGCATGCTAGCATCTAGGGACTATTTTGCTCATTGTTGTGCCAGTGTCCCCTAGATTTGAGCCATTTTTTTAAGGCCAGAGCCCAAGTCACTGCCCAAAATTGAATGACACCTTTAGAATAGTAAGATAACAGGGAAATGACAATACAAATGTAGTTAATTGAATAAGACCTTGATTGGACCCCTACTAGCCATGATAGGAATTTCGTTAAACATATCATGCATATGTAATCTACAGGTGTAAATAATATATCTAAGCATAGGGGTCTCATACTTAGCTGAGAATCGCTAAGAATCATTGATGCCTCAACACATTGGCTATCATTTCATCCATTAGGTCATAGATACATTGTTCATCCATTTACAAGTAAAAACATGATGAGAGCCATACATAGCTATTGTCATAAAACATATACATAACCAACATAATAGCAAAAGAAATACCAAGGAAATCATAGCCATATGATCCACATATAAACCAGTATAATATTCATAGAAATACAAGGAGAAATAACCTCATATTGATGATGCAAAATCCAAACCCCAGATGGGACTTCCATGTTCCACCCGACCGTAGAATGGTTGAGTCAAATCTCTCTTCAGCGATTCACCCCCGTGCCATATTCGAAGCATGAATATGGGATCTCACAGAACACATCAATCCAAAACCGTCCAGGGCTTCTAGAGGCCATCCACCTCAACCCATCAAACAATGATTCCACCTCATGGTCAGACATCACAAAACCATCATCAGATTGGTCTCTATCCAAACCTTCTAGGGCTCCAAAGCGTTTGTTCCAACTAATATTAGGGTCCAACCCTAACCCCATTATTTATGTAATAGGGTCGAGTCATAGTTATAGTTAGTTAAAGAGTCAATAAAGCCCATATTAGTAATTGTAAGTGGTTGACCTGCATTTAAAGAAGGGACCACAGTTAGTTGCAAATGGGCCATGGTATTAGAAAGATGGTATTAATAAGAACCATGGTACTGACCCATGGTATTGCATGTATGAATCCTATATAAAGGATATAGACTCCCCTTGAGGAGCGTCATGTCTTATTTTGTAATTGAGCCCAACTCTATTGGAGGTTGCCCCCTCGAAGAGGCAAGTGAACATTGCTTTCCTTTCTGAATAATAAAATACATGCTATTATTTCTTATTGTTCTGTGTTCTGGGTATATTTCTTCGCATATTTGGTATTTTGGTATCTTCTCGCAGGTCAAGAGCATAACAACCAAGGCTTCTAGGAGTAGTAACTCAACTCACATCTATTGTCGGGCTTCTAGAGTGTTTGTCCATTCAAGGCTTCCAGGACTAGTAACTCAACCCAAGTTGTTACAGGGTTTCCAGAGCGTTTTTCCAACCAGGGCTTCTAGAAACTAATAAATCGACCCAAGCTAAAGGAAACATGAGAACCAACCAAAATAAAACAAAGAAATAAACCCACAATCTCCATGACTATCCAAGAAATGGCAAGGCAATCCATTGTCAATCCTCCCTGCCATGACAAATCATGATCAAAATCCACATGCATATGCCATGCATGCCAAAACTAGTGAGGAAAACATACATGCAACTCGGTACCTGCAAGCCAAATCCATTGTAGTTGTTGATCCTTATGTCCTATTGTGCTTTCCTGCTCTTCCTTTTCCTTCTTGCTTCAAAATTCCAAGTATGCCACACTCTCCAAGAGTGCTCCAAGAAAACTCTAAGTGTCCAAGAGTATGAGAGAGCTCCAAAACTAAACTGACAAAAGTCTGTGTATTGATCCTCAGAAGCCTTTTATGAATGAGGCCTCTATTTTCTTCATTTTCCATTATTTTCCTTCATTTTCCTCCTCACATGCAACTTGTGACCCTTCACCTTCCTTTTCTCCTAATTTCCATTATTTTCATAAATAAATGTGCCAAAAATGTCATTTTGCATTTCAAAATCCATTTCCTTTTCCAATTTCCTTATCCAAAATAACCAAAATGAACACCCACACTAGGATGTCTTTGCCCACCATTCATCTTGGAATACGTCTCCCATGACCGTGGTCTTATAAGATTTACATGGATTTTTTAACTAGGGTTGTTACAATGAGCTCAAGGTTGATCATAGCATATTGTATTCATCCAGATTCTTTGACTAATGCACTATATAGATAGCAGGGTTTTTTTAGTTGTGGATTTCCCCATAAAATCATTGTGTTATGTGTGATTCAATTCTTTCTCTTGTATGCTTCATGATTTCATCGATCGCTTATTGTTTCCATTAATGAGTAGAGTAGATTCAAGTCTATTATTATAGTAGATTACGATTAGTAGTTTGAATCTACAATAAATTTCTACATGGTATCAGAGTAGAATTCATTATAGAATAGGAGAATGTGAGTTTTTCTTTTGCAGGAGAAATTAAATTTGCAGTATCATACTTCAGAGCCAACAAGATGCCATTCTATGGATTGAGACTCGAATATGCCCTTAAGGGTAGTTCAAATTATATTTCTTAGAAGGACATGATGGAGGAAGTGTTGGAAGAAAACGGGCTTAAGAAATTCATAGACAAAGATATTCCTAAGCCTCCAACAGTTGATGCTTAGGATCTAGTAGAGTGGAGAAAGTGTGTGGAAAAGGTGAGAAGGATTATCCTAGAAGGTATTAGAGATAATATTGTCTTGAACCTCCATGGTAAGACCTTGAAAGACCTGTTTCAAAACAGCATTGACCACAAGAAGCTGGCGCTGAAGGAAAAGCTCAGAAATATCAAGATGAAGAAGGCGACACAATACTGAAGTACTTGACCAAGTTCACCCATTGTCGGGATGAGATTGGAAGTGTCAATGTTATAGTTTCTGAAGATGATATGGTGAACCTAACACTTCTAGGCCTTCCCAAGGGTTGGAACAACTACCAGAACTCGGTTAATGGGAGGGAGAATATACCAAAGGGGGTGTTTTTGGTTCGATTTAGTGCAAGAAGAGATTGGGTGGAACACCAGAGATGGGACCTCATCCAAAGAAGTGGAAGAAAAATTTGCATTAGTTAGTAAAGAAAAGAAATCCAAGGGAAAGAAGTTACATGGCGAGGAGGACAACAAGAAGAAGGACTTGTCGAACATAAAGTTTTTTCATTGTCACGAGTTCAAGCACTATGCCACGAAATGGCCACAAAAGTAAATAAGAAAGAAGGAGCCTGCAGTAGCAGAAGTGGGTGAAGCTCTAGCTTCACAGTTAGAACTTGATTTTACTCTCATTTCATTAATGGAAAACACTATAATGGGAATCATGCAGTATCTTGACAACAGTTCCTCAGTCCATATGATGGGGAAAAGAAATCTCTTCAGTGACTTGGAGGAGAAATACCTCGAGCAGAACATAGAGTTTGGATATGACAGGACGTAAAGCGTGACCGGTATTGGTACTCTTACATTTCAAAGGGAGTATGGCTCCCCTCTCAGACTCATAGATGTGATGTATGTTCCAGGACTAAAGAAGAATATTTTTTATGTCACAGTATTGGAAGACTGTGGCTACGTTGTGATATTTAACAAAGGAAATTTTTTCCTTAGACACGTCGCCACGAGACAATTGAACAGATCAGTGTGCAAGTCAAGAACCTGTATGCACTTTAGGTACAATATCCATGCAAATCCTTAAGGAGCAAGGCAAAGGTTAGAGACTTGGTGGTTGAGAGGGAGCATGAATTACCTCTCAACATGCAGCCTCAGAAGTAGAATCAGCAAGTTGTGGAGTAGCCACAATTGGAGAAGTAGAGAGGAGGCTGAGTGGAGACATCCACTCAAGCAGAGACCTCCAGTAGGGGAAAGTTTTGAGCCAAGTGGGAAGAGGGAGTACATGCATCCATACCTCCAGGTGTGAGGTGGGGTGATATGAAACCTTAGTTCCAGAGTCTTAGAAATAGGGCAAGATCCATTGAGGTGTTTTTTGTATCATGGATCATTACCTTTGTTGGGTTGTGTTAAATTCTTTCCATGACTACCATTGTACGTTGCGTCGGGTGGTCACATGGGGGGGGTGGCTACACCCCTTGTTGAGGGGTATGCAAGTGGGTGGTAGCCTCCCTGCACAAGGTCTGGGGCAGCGCTTCGAGAAATTTTTTTTGGACCCTATATTAGGTGGGCAGACCTACCTATGGTTTTGTGCATGGATTTCACACATGGTTTTGGGCATGATAGTTTACTGACCATGGTATTTTGTAGATCTGGTCAAGGGAATTACGGTTATTTTCTAATCCAGGGTTAATGGATTGGGGTTTTTGGATGCTTCAGTATGTATATATATGTATCGTAACATTGAAAGGAACATAATGAAAAATCAATCCGGTAGTCCCGGTTTTGGGATCTGGGGGAAGATATCTGTGTATATCTGTTTTATGCTCTCACCATTGTTTATTTTATATTTTTAGAATTCGTATGCAGCTAATTTATGTATGGGGTTAAAACCTACAACCTTTCTACAGGGGCCCACAATATTCAGTAGCAGGAGGATCAATTTTTGTCATATACTAAGGAGTGTAGAGAAAAGTTGAAAGCAAAGCAGGAGACTTAGTAGTACAGTTAGCAGCAACACAATTTTCCCAGTAGACAGTTGCAGACACAGTTGATTCAGTTTATTTTGTTTGGATTCTTTTTAGTTGCAGATGTTGTAGTAGCAACAACAACAGTGACAAGAGTTGCATGTAGAACGTTCCAAAGGTACTAGATTGGGATAGATGTGAATTAATTTCTTATTGAGAGTGAGTGTAGAAAATAACAACAAGAAATGTTTAAAATAGCATCAAGAAAAAAATTCTAATTTAATTTGTCCTTGAATTAAATTGAGAATAAATTTGTAATT
Organism: Pinus tabuliformis; assembly: GCA_031772625.1. Lineage (NCBI taxonomy): Eukaryota > Viridiplantae > Streptophyta > Pinopsida > Pinales > Pinaceae > Pinus > Pinus tabuliformis. Next base: position 913,170,859 of record CM062804.1, read on the forward strand.
CCACCTCTCATGACAACTTGTAATAGTTAACCAAGTTAATTTGACTTAGTTGGATTAGTTATTTCAAGTTGAGGGTCTAACTAGAGTCATGTAGAGTGTCTCCTACAATTAGGAACACTAGTTGAGTTTATTTTGATTTGTAATTAGTTAATTCAGTCTAACTGAGTTAAAGTCAGTGAAACTAGTTCAAGTGACGGAGGAATTAGTGGGAGGTCTAGTAGTGGGGTGTTGCCTTCAGTAGTGAGGTGTTGCCTATAGGAGTAGGGTGTTGCCTATACTAGGGTGGTGTTTCCTGAAGTATAATGGGGTGCTACCTGAAGTGTAGTGTGGTGTTGCTTGTAGTACAGTGGTGTGTTGCCTGAAGTGCAGTGTGGTGTTGCCTACAGTCGAGTGTGGTGTTGCCTAAAGTGATCATCCAATAAACTAAAGATTCACCCATATGATTAACTCATGCATATTAGATCAGAGAAAGATCTCGTTGAGATTGGATTTCACAGACAGTGTACTATCAGTTGTCAAATCATCTAAATTAAACAAATGGTGCATGCAGTCAGAGGAAGGCCTATGAGGATTGCATAATTCATAATTGAGGAATTTCCCCGTTAAATAGGGGCTAATTCCTTGAGGAACAACACAAGGAATGAGGAGCTTGGAGGCTTGGAAATTTGGCTAAGTATTGGCCAAAGGTAGTCAATCAGGCATAGGATAGAAAATACTTATGCAGGTTGAGCTCAAGGTTGAGCATAGCATATTGTATTCATCCAGATTCCTTGATTAATGTAATATACAGATAGAAAGGTTTTTTTAGTTGTGGATTTCCCCAGAAAATCATTGTGATATGTGTGACTGAATTATTTCTCTTGTATTCTTTGTGATTTCATCGATTGTTTATTGTTTCCGCTGATGAGTAGAGTAGAGTCAAGTCAATTGTTTTAGTAAATTACAGTTATCATTTTGAATCTACAAGAAATTTCTACACATCCACCCATGGTATTCTTCCACCCATGGTATTATAACTCAATAAGGCTATAAGTAACAAGCCTCATTTTGTAAAAGGACTAATTGTCCACCACAATGTAGTCGTTACAGTTCTTTTATGTTTTAATAAAAAGTTTCTTTGTGGTTTTGTTTCCTGTGTGTTCTCCTCTTTTTCTTCCATTTGAAATTTTCAGATCTTGGCACCCCCCCAAGATTTGGATCAGCGATGTCAGAGTCAGGTTATGATTTCATGGGAACCTGAGTTTGAAAGAATTATTGTGGTGGTGTGTGTAAACTTGCGTTTATTTTTCTTGTCTCTTGATTGTACTTTTTTGGGGGGGTTTATAGGAAGTTTTAGGCATGAGTGTTTTGTTCTTACTTTTTCATTTCCCATATGGTGGACCTACTCCCAACACTCACAAGTTGTTGAAGTCTAAGTTGGACGAGAATGATTGTGTGGGCACCGATACTCAAACCATGAGTTACTACAACTTGTGAATTGATCACAACGGGGCTTGGCAAACAAATCAGTCGGCACCCCCATGAGGTTGTTTCAAGAGGAGACATGTTTCAAACACATGGAATTTTTCTACTTATGGAATGAATTAAATTTCTCTCGAGCTCTGTCACAAGGGAAAGAGTCATCCTCTCTTAGAATTTGTGTTCGCTGTAACAATGTTGGAACTAATGCTTCTGCAGGGGAGTCATCTGAAGAAGATGCTAGAGTCCATCAAGGAGCTCATAAAAAATTCTAACTTCAATTTCTTGGCCACAACCTTCTCCCTGTTCATTTCCCTTTTGTTCAGATCTGAGGGCTTCGAGCACTATCACTGCGACCAAAACATGCCCATGGGGATGAACCTCACTAACATGGCCAATATGATCAAGTGCGTCAGCAATGATGACATCATCACCATCAAGGCCGATGATAGAGGTGACACCATTACGTTCATGTTCAAAATCCCCAACTAGGACAAGATTTTAGAATTCAAAATGAAGTTAATGGATATTGACAACGTGCATCTGAGAATTCCATAGGAAAAGTATCATGCCATTGTGAGGATGCCATCTCAAGAATTTTCTTGACACCCTTTGTGCAAGGATCCAAATTCATCAGAAGGGATGATTGAATATTCATCGAATCAGATCTAAGTGTCAGATCTTAGCTGAACAGAAAAACCCCAGAATTGCCAAACTGGCTTGTGGCTAGGAGAACACGACAAATCTAACCAGGCATCATGATGCATTATCTTCTTCGACTAAATATTTTTGTGACCACTTATTCAATGGAAATAAAATAAAGTGAAGGTTTACTGAAACTTGATACGGCTGATTTTTCAAGGGAATCTTTGTTGCATCGAAAATAAAGTTAGCTATTATTTGGATCCTTGCAATATTTTTCTCCCGTGATACCTGGGTCCTTGATAGTATTGGAGACAATGGTCTAGAAACTGTATCATCAACCTAGAAATAGATTATGCTATTATTGCGGCTTTGAAAGATGATGACACGATTATGGGAAGGACTTATGAGCTTGGGGCCTAGAGGTGTTCACCATAGAACAACTGGTCCACTTGATGTTTGAAATGATATGAGAAGAGCCTTGTTTCATAAAAATTCCTATCCCGCTTGCTGGGCTTATTTCGTCACCCAGAGAGTTATTGTTGAACAAAGTCCCATTTATGCTTCCAATACTTGAGGTCCTTAACCAAGATTATGTGCACTCACTTTTAGTTGATAATGTGGTGTCTCCAAATGCATTAACATTTGCAGACTTGGGATTTGTGCCCCACTATCTCAAGCACTACCCTGTCAAATTTATTTTCCATTATCGTATTGGGGGTCCATCATTTGGTGCAACCTTGGGTGAACATATCTCAGGTGAAATATTCTAAGGAGATCGTCTGTCAGTAGTATCATTGCAATTTTCTTTAGAGCCACAAGCTTCCTAGGTCAATATGTTGTGCAACAACTTGCTAAGATAGATTCTCAAGTTATGGTTCCCTTTGGAGGTTCGTAGGATTCACCCAACCATTTGAAACTTATTGATGATCTAGGACAAATTTTTCCAATGAAATATAATCCATGGGATGAGAGCTCAATCAAGGAAGTGATGGCAAAGTCTAATGTTATCATCAATCTAATTGGTAGAGAGTATGAGACGCACAATTTCAGTTTTGAAGAGGTCAATGTAGTTATTTCTAAGCATATTGAAAAGATAGCTAAAGTGCAGGGAGGCATTATGAGGCTTATACAATTATCTTTTCTTGGAGCATATTCAACATCACCATCTAAACAACAACGAACAAAAGTAGTTGCATAGGATGTAATTCTTAGAGAATTTCCAGAGGCAACCATTATAAGACCAACTACTATGATTGGTACAGAACACCATATTTTAAATAAGTGGGGTAAGATAACGACGAAGTGGAGTGTTCTTCCCTTTATTAGAGATGGTTCCACAAGGCTTAAGTCAATTTATGTAATTGATGTTGCTATAGAAGAGACAAAATCATGAATCAAGGATTGTAAGTTTGAAAATAAGTTGTTAGATGTTTGTGATGGCAATGGAAACAATAGAAATTCTACATTTGAATATTCCCCTTAAACTGGTCAACAACATTTGGCATCTTTCAAGGTGGGACCATCAAATCACATCAATGGGAGTCACAAATGTGAAACTTGAATACTTGGAGGAAGGCTTTACAACATCTCATTGGACAGTGAGAATTTACAAATATAAACCACTATATTTCTATCAAATAGTCTGGCAAAAAAACTATCTCGAGGTCCATTTTCTAAGCCATGCACCGTCAGTCACACATTTGGCCCACAAGCATTACAGGGTATCTCTATCCTCGTACCCTCGTTCATCATGGTTATGGTTCACACACAAACCCAAGGTTATGGGTCAACTGCACAAAACCCTTGTCATCGAAGTCCATTTGCTAAGTCACACACTATTAGTATCACAGTTGGTCACAAGCATTACAGGGTATCTCTATCCTCGGACTTCGTTCGCCATGGTTATGGGTCATCCACAAACCCATGGTTCATCGAATTCCATTTGCTAGGTCACACACTATTATTATAATAGTTGGTCACACACATTGCAGGGTATCTCTATCCTCGAATCTTCATTCATCGTGGTTATGGGTCAACCACACAAAACCCTTCTCTTCAGTGGCTCTTCATATTCAACAAATACTTCTCAAGAGGGAACTTCATGCAATGGGGACCATTGCTTCTTAAGGAGGGAGGAATCATCTAAATGGAAAGTTTCATCCACCCATGGTATTCAACCACCCATGGAATTTACCCATGGTATTGTAACTCAAAAAGGTTATAAGTAACAAACCTCATTTTGTAAAAGGACAAATTGTCCATCACAATGTAGCTATTACATTTCTTCTTTGTTTTAATAAAAAGTTTCTTTGCGGTTTTGTTTCCTTTGTGTTCTCCTCTTTTTCTAGCATTTCAATTTTTCAGATCTCACCCCCCTCCTTCCCACACTGCCCCACCCCCACACCCCCTCCGCCGCCCAAGATATAGATCATAAACATTAATAATATAATGCATATTAGAAATACTAAAGCAGTGAGAGATATCCTGATAATTTCAAAACCTGAAAAGTTTATTTGTGCACCATGCCAACCTGGAAAGCAATCAAAGCCCAGTTTCAACAAAGGAATGCTCATCATCAAAGCCTCTAGAAATCATTCATGCATATTTGTGCAGGCCAACTAGAATTTGAAATGTGTAAGGAGGAAGGTACGTTATATTATTTATTCATGATTATACTGTAATGATGTGGGTATTTTTCATAAGATTTAATTCAGTACCATTAGAATGTTTTAGAACCTTCAAAGTAGCAGTTGAAAAAGAAGGTGAGCTAAATATAAAATGTTTAAGGACAAATAGAGTTGGGGAATTTACCTAAGGGGAATTCTATGAATGCTATGAAAAACATGGAATCAAGAGGGAACTATCTATTGCTAGGACTCCACAACAAAATGGAATGGTTGAAAGAAATAATATATACGTTCAAGAGATTGCAAGAACGATGATTTTAGCAGTTGGTTTAAAACCTAAATTTTGGAGAGAAGTAGTTGGGGTAGCAATATATACTATGAACAAGGCACAACTCTGAGAAAATAGTGATAAAATTCCATATGAATTATGGAAAGGAAGACCTGCTTCAGTGAAATATTTTAGAATATTTGGAAGTAAGTGTTTTATGAAGATCAATGATGATTCACTAGGAAAGTTCGATTCTCGGGTTGATGAAGGAATATTTCTTGGATACTCTACAAGAAGAAAGGCCTACAAATGCTACAACAATCGGTTGTGAAAGATAGTTGAAAGTATTGATGTAAATATTGATGAGGCTTTTCTTGAAAAATAATTTGAAATCAATGGATAATATCTTATCCTTGGAGATCCAGAAGAAGATGGTACAAAAGAAAAAAAAGGAGTTGGAAAATAAAAGGGAACCATCTCAAACACCATCAAAGGTAATGCTCATTCAAAAACATCATCCATAAGATCAAGTTATTGGTGATGTATATGGTGGAATACAAACTCGAAGGAAGATGACAAATACACCCAAAATGAATGATATTGGCTTATTACCCATAATAAAACAAAAAAAAATCACTCAAACAAGGATCCTCATTGGATAAAAGCAATGGAAGAAGAGATGTATCAAATTGAAAAGAATGGAACATGAGAGCTAGTACCTCACCCAAAATATAAGAAATTCATAGGAACCAAGTGGGTGTATAAGAATAAAATGAATGAAGATAGACAAATCAGTAAAAATAAGGCAAGATTGGTGTGAAAGGGGTACTCTCAAATTGAAGGAATTGACTTTGAAGAAACCTTCGCTCTTGTTGCATGGTTAGAAGTTATAAGGATGTTTTTGGCATTTTCTTGTTCTAAAGGCTTTAAATACTATCAAATGGATGTAAAATCATCATTTCTAAATAGTGGCCTAAAGCAAGTATACATGGAACAACCAGAAGGGTTTGACCCAGAAGAAGTAAAATATTTTGTTTGCAAATTGAAGAAGGCCTTGTATGGATTAAAGCAAGATCCAAGAGCCCGATACACTAGACTTGATCAATATCTTCAATAAAAAGGATTAAATAAAGGAGTTGTAGGAATAAATATTTACATAAGATGGACATATAATCTATTAATCACGCTAGTATATGTAGATGATTTGATCTTTGGGAGAAACAATGATGAAATCAATCATGTTGTCATTCTGTATTTTTTAGGTTGAGGGAGTAAACACATAGGACAACATCAAAACCACTTTGGAAGTTGGGATCTAACCTTGCCAGCTTCAGAGAGGGATCTCTCTGTAAAATTTAGCTATGTTTGATGTGAATTTTAGGTTAGTTATTATTGTACTAATTTTTTAATTATTGGATTGCTTGGTTGATTATATTGTTATAATTCCATTGGGCTATGGAGTCTAAAGATTAACTGGATTTGCAACAAATTTTGAAGGAGATTCACAGGGCAAGCTAGCTTGCACTATTTGGATCTTTCAGAATTTTAAATGAATTATGAAATAGAGGAAATATAAGATTTAGTAGAAATTAAGGAGAAATGAAGGATTCCTTAATTTGACTTTAGCAGAAAACATATAAATTACTAACAGCTAGAATAGGGTGTTCTTATAACATATCCTATTCATCACAATTTATGTTATGTAATTAAGATTTTCAGAAAATGACAAAGGAAAGAGACAATGAGTAAACACATGAACAAAATAAAAACATCACCAATTCATACACCACATGAATCCTGTGAAAATTTGCTTGTATTATTGATGCTTCCAGGAACTAGAAATTACAATTCACAGAGGAAATTATATTCAACAATCAACCTGTAATACTTCAAACAGTGAAGTATTTATAAAAATTATTACAAAATGATTTACAAAACCATTTTCTCAACTCATAGTGTATTATTAGCATTATCCTAAACAATAAAATCGATCTTTTGTAGAATCATAGGCGAGGTGGACAACTGCATGAAGAGGTGGCTCTATTTTGAAGGATTCGGTTGCTGAATTAGCCTATAATTGTGCTACGCTGGCTGATGTGCTCGATGATGTTTTTACTGTATTCAAGTTGCTTCTTAATCTAATAGATCACATAGTTGCTGCCACCTTTTTTCATTTGGAATGGTTAACTTGATTACCCTTCGGTAAATCTCATCAACCTCAATATACTTTGCAAATGTTGGCTTTACTATGAAGATATGTTTTACCTCATGCTGGATAAAGAAATCATTTCCCATTGTCTCTAAGAATGCTCTAGCTGTCATGCTACCTTTTATACCACTGAATTTAATACTGCTTCTGGCCACTTCCTTCATCTTCATAACATAATCTTCTTGAGTAATTAGTTTGTCATTAATCACATATATGTTGGGAAATCCTTTCTGATTTAATGCTTCAATCCTATTGAAGAATCTATTCACTCCCAACTCCAGTGTTTCACATTTCTCCTCCAATTGATTAATGAGATTTCTTTTAGTCAAAACCTTCTTGACTTCCAAGATGGTGGCAGTCTTGTCACTAATTCCTAACTCTTCAAGTTCATACTTATTCTTTGAATTCAAGAATTCGATGATGTTGTAAGCTTTTGTAGGCATGTCTCTCAACTTCTCCCTTACTTCAATAATGGTTTTAGTGGCCTTTTGTATCAATTCCTTTTGTTCAAAAATGATTTGGATGCATGGCCAAATCTCATTCATGGAGTCCAAAATATCCATCCAAATGGCTTCCTTGGCGTGGGCCAAGGTTTGACCAATTTTTGTATCCTTCTCCACCCTCTATAACCTCTCTAGTAGCCTTTGTGACTTCTGTACTTCAACCAAATGAGAAGCTTCAGTTCTGGCTTTCTGTTCTTGCAGAGCTTTGAGCTGCCCATGCAACTTATTAATTTATTCTGACTGGATTGACATATTTTCTAGTGTCTTTGTCACTTGTTCAACACTTGTATCTTGAGTTGAAGAAGTTGTTGCAGTTGTTGTTCTTGTAGCTGGGATTTGAGTGATGGGTATAGCATCCAGGGGGACTATGGCTACCCTTTGACTCTGTTCTTTCTCTTTGATCATTTTCTCCATTTCTACCTCCATCTGTCTGATCTGAACATTCTGCTCTATGATTAACTTCATCATGTCAGCCTTTTGTGTCTCATTTTCTTCAATATCTTTAGTCAAGGGATCCTCTGTGGATGGCAGTTTTAGCTGCTTTCTCAATGCTGCAATGTCAAGATTTTTCTTCTTGATGATCTCCTCTACAACATTTATATATTTAGGATCGTATCCTATCTTGACTACCAAATCTTCCAAAGATTTGATCTTATTTTCCTTTTCTAAAGAAGACACCTTTTCCATTTTTAACTAGGACTAAATGTTTGCATATGAAACCTGCAACTTTGAAAATGACATGGAAGTATTAGTTAAGGTAGAGGAAATCATCTCATCGGTCTGTTTATGCATATCCATTTGATTAATGGGATGGATATCTTTGGTGTTGAATTCAAACATCATGCTCTTGTAATCTGTTGGTGTCTTAGGATGTGGAATTTGGGCCTCAAGGAAGGTCATCTACATCTTTCCTTGTTTTGTATCAAAAACTGATAATAGTCTGCTCTGTGAATTGGAAGTATGCTTCTAAAACTGAGTGTAGGTGTTGTTCTTAAGAATTTAATTCTTAAGTTTGATCTCCTGGTACCTATCAAAAATACTTTTTTCCTTTTCTCCTTGGACATCCTGCAAATCTAGCTTTGTTTCTTTTTGACCGTGTGATATTGAAGGTCCAGTAGGATATGTAACAAACTTGCTGCTTATAGATGGTGATTCTCAAATTATGATGACATCTTTATCTTCTACCTCCTTTTTTGCATCTTTCCTAGGAGTCATCTTAGCTCTTTTCCTGTAACTGATTCTGAAATCCTTGGCCTCACTACCTGTTGTTGATGATGATCCCTCCTCTCTCTATCTTTTACTTGTTTTCTCTTGAGGAGTGGGGGTCTGTAAATTTGAAGTAGAAAACAATTGCTCCTCAGCTTCCTGTAATGTATTCTCTGCCCATTCTGATTGGTTCACATATTTCTCTATCTCAGGCCTTGGGGTATGGATATATGGAGTAGTTTTGTTTTCTACTCTCAGCTTAGAAATGATACCCCAAGGGTCATAAGACCATGTGAAACTCAGGCTGAATTTCATCTCTTTAAGGATTTTATCTGCTTCTTCTCCTGCTGACTTGGTGTTGCATATGAAAGGGCCCACATGTGTCTTTATCTGAAACTGGGACTTCTTATTTGCCACCACAAAGTGAATATCATATGAATTTAGCATTTGTATGATATATTCAAGGGAAAAAAATCCTCATGGGGAGGTATTTTGGGAGCTGGTATGGTGCTAACTTGTATCCATAAACTCTAATTTCTATATAATTCTGGTATAAATACCATTATCCAGTCCTAGCCTAATCTGTCAAATGTAGAATCCTTTTGATGTCTTCACTAATTCTAGGTTGTGCTGAGCTGTTTAGGATATTCATAGTTGGGTGAACAAACTCTTCAAAGAACTGGTTATAAGAGAATTCATGTTGTTCTTTCATCACTAAATAAGGCCAAAATATTAAAGACTGTTGGTTTCCCTCTTCATCTAACTTCTACATGGAAAAATTGAACCTGTCTGCTTGATAATATAGAAAATATAAACTAAAATTGAAGTGTACTTAAACACTTGTTCTTGTTGTGTTGGAAATTTAAGAAACTGCTCATGGATGTTATCAACGAGGAATTGACTGAAATTAAACAAAATAGATGGTTTGTTATCTGTGGAAAAGATGGAAAGGAAGCCTAGAATGGGTTCATCTATCCACTGATCAGAATAATAACCCATAATATATGAAATTATGGTTATGATATATTTAGCTTGATCATGGAAGATTGAGGAAGGGTATGGAGGAATCTTTGTCAATTGGGAATTTTCTGGTAAGAAGATATCAAAAATATTTGCTCTTCTAGAAAAATCAAGCTTCTGATAGAGTTCAGTGAGGGCTTCTAAGGAAAATGGGGCACTGTTGTCCACAGGAGGAGCTAGCATCATTTGGTTTATGGATTGGGCAGTGATTGAAAAAAGGATCTCACTAGATGGGGTCATAATCGCTCTTTGGCTGGGAACATAGCAGGCTTGGTATTTCTTGGTGAATTCATGGGCATGGAAAGTTAGAGGGAAAATATATTGAGGAAGATTGGACTCCCAGAGTCCAATTTCATCTGTTTTATCAGCATGTTTATCCTCCAACCAACAGTAAAGCTCCAACAATTCACAGTCGCACTGTGTATCACTGATCCTATAATCCCTATCAGCTAATGGAATATGGTCTAAGTATATGGATGGAGGGATTAATGTATTAACAGGGTTCTCCTGGTTCTTGCTCTTTGGAGGCATAATTAGATCAGTGAACGATTAATGGTGATGGAAGGAAAATCTTACCGGGAACAAACTTTAGGTTGTGAGCCGTCAGGGGAGGGGAGACAGAACGCTAACAATTTGATCTGGCTTCAACAAATCTTTTGAAATTGGTCGCTTTGCAGAGAAAACCTAGGAATTATAGAGAATAAGCAAGTGAAAGGGACAATGAAGACGGTTCAGGGTTTTTAAGGAAGGATTGGAAAGTTTCGTTGGAGGTTGGCGTAGGACCGTTGAAGTCGAACGGTTACCTAGGAAGGAAAAATTGAATGTTCAACGATAATTTGCTAGGAAGCCATTTAATTCGTCAATGGTAAGGAGACGTGGCGCAACAGGAGTGGCGGAGGTGTTGGGTAGGGACAATGGTAAAGGGATGAGGGGGGAAAACAACTTTCGGAGGGGGTATGAGGCAGTAAATGTTATAGGCTGGGGGGTGCGAAATGCAGAGAGGACGCCACATAGTGATGGGGCCTGACGGATAATACGAGCTTTTTGGAAAACACACCCCCCCCCCCCCCCCCTCCCCACGGTAAAGCTAGGATGGAGGGGGTGCCGAAAACAAATGGGTGTCATCAATCCTAAAGAGAGGAGAATCCCGATGCCTTTGATTGCGGCCCTTTTAACCATAAATGACAAAAAATATTTTTTGTCCACATGCACTTCTTTGATAATGCTTGAAACTTAAGATAATACTTTGGATAAAAAAATCATGAATTTGCATTATCCCATTGTGCCTTTCTTTTACAATGTCACTGAGATTTAGGGTAAAGGGCACATAAATATATTTATAAAACCAGAACTATTTCTACCTACCCTTTAACTGAGCTAACATTTTTATTTTTTCTAAAGGGGTGCATTTAGACTAGAAAACCCATAATTATTTTCTTTTATGAAAAATCAAAACTACTTAAGTCCTATCACTTATTTCTCCTATTGATTCAGATTAAACAGTTGAACCAATGTCATTTTCTACCTAACTACTGATTTACGAAGATTAAACTGTTTGGAAAATATTTATTCTCTAATCTAATTTACAGAAATTCAAACATTTTTAACCATGATTATACTGTATGATTACGAGAAAAAGATTATATTGTATGATTAAACAAATAACTAGTCATTGTGGTATTTTAAACAAGTTGCACACAACCTTAATTTATCAATCATGAAGAAAACTATCTATTTTTAGTGGAATTTGAATTTGAAACACTTTCAGTATTATTTTCTTTTTTTTTTTCTTCTTTCTTTGATGGGGTTCTATCTTTTATTCTTTTTTCAATGTTTTTTTTTTGTTTTCATTTTTTTTAATACCATCTTTTCATTTTTATTCTATTTTCTTTTGGAAATCATTTGCAGATTGACAATTATTTACAATATGAGATTTTTGAGATAAAATACTCAATCACCTTGAGATCTTATAAATTATAGGACCCTAATAGTGGCTCTAGCTGGGGATGGCACTCTTTATGTGAGGTGCTAAGAACATTTGATCAGTGGCCTTGAGTGTTCCATTTCAGCAATATGTACACCTGATTTCTTTTATTGTTGATGTAATTATGCAACATATCAATCAAAGCTTAGGGCCTTCTTTGCGGGATTCAACTTCTGTCAATAGGTCACCCAATCAAAATAATAAAGACAATCATATTTACAATGGTTTTATGTAAGAAAAACCTTTATTGCTAAGAGAAATAATGCTTCAGCATTCGACCATTCACATGTCCACCAAGATTTTATGTTCCATCTGGGTGTTTGAGAAAAAATGCATTGTGTCCTCTGAAAGCATCAATGATATAAGGTCATGTCCATAGATTGTCAAATTTTCCATGCTTTCCTTTTTCCTCTCTTCTGAAATCCCATTTTAAAACTTTGTCATCCAAGTTGAAATCATCTGCTTTAGTTCTTTTATCAAAAATCTTTTTGATATTCTCCTGGATGACTTGGGTTTTATTGTAGACTTCTTCCCTGGATTGTTGTAATTGAATAGTCAGATTAATCCTCCTCTGAATGTCATTAGGCTCAACCTGCAATTCCTTAATTATCTTCAGAACTAAAACTCCTAAAGAAGATGGAAAAAAACATCCATCCCATAAACCAATTGGTATGGTGACATGCCAATTGATTTCTTTGTTGTAAGTTTATCAGCCCAAAGTGCATTTTTTTTCCCATCAGGAAAAATCGTAATTTCATTAGAAAAGAGGAAATTACATGTTGTAGATGCTAATGCATATGTTGTGCATGATCAAGCTCATGAAAAACAGAAATGTTTCTATTGATCCACGCAAGGGACAACAATGAAACCATAACTGAGATACCAAAAAAAAGTAACTGTATGAACATATACCGAGACAATAAAAGGCTTAAGCCTGATCAAAATAAAAGATGCATGAAATAGAACCATGATAAGTTAAATATTCAGGTTCATAAAAGGTCTGTGGTAATATTGGAAGAAAGAATCTCCTTCCTGTTCTCTGATCATCCAGATGCCCGGCTCCCCGATCGCAGCCTCTTTGGATAGGCTGTCGGCAGCTCCGTTCTGCTCCCTGTAAATATGTGTGCAAGTGAAAGAATCAAAATGTGATATCAATCTCAAAGTCTCATCCAAGATATGCAATAATGTATATGTAGAGCATCTAGTTTTTCTGTTGAGCCAATCACATATAATTTTAGAGTCCCCATGAAGTTGCAAATCTGTGCAATGTTTCTCCAATGCAAATTGTATGGTGTGTTTTGCGGCTAAGAGTTCAGCTGAGTTGTTTGTGCATCTGTGAAGACCAATCAACATGCTGAAGGAGTGTTGTTGGGAAAGGTGAAGAATAGCCCCCCACCACAACCCTGTTCTTGGGCAGCACCGTCAAAAAAAGCCCACGATTTGTTGTAATTTATTTGATGGTGAGAGGGGTTGCGTCGGTGACTGGGAGGAGGATCATCCGGGATAAGCTTGTAATCAGCAATGACTTTTGCTGCCAGGGCATCCCAATTAGGCACCAAATCCTGAAAAATGTTGCGATTCCTAGCTGTCCATATTGTCCAACAGGTAAGGAGAGGGAGGTTCCGAATCTTTGGGGACGTGGAAGTCTGATACCAGACTTGCCAAGCAGCGAGTAAAGTGTTCCCAGTCCATAAAGCTGAGGGGTTGATATGCTGTAAAATCAGCTTCCACATATGACAAGTCACTGTACATTCTAAAAAAAGATGAGAAGTTGTCTCGATTGCCTGTTTACAAAGACAACACCAGTGGGGCCCATGCTGTGATCACTTGAGAAGATTTTCTCTTGTTGGTATCTTGTTCCGGAGAATAGTCCACATTAAAAGTCTAGATCTAGGGGGAGCCTTCAATTTCCAAAGATGTCTCCACCAATCAGCCAGCAGAGGAGGCCTCCTTGGTGCAACCAATGTCAAATAACCTTCCTTTGGGGAGTATCTACCATTTTTAGATAGAGCCCAAATAATTTCATCCTCCCCTTCCAATATTCGGATGTGGGTGTCCGTAAGGGCTTGTGTGAACTCCTCCCAATGTTGAGACCAAAAAGGAGGAATGTTTAAGTGCTCTGTAGATTTCCAAGCTTGATGAAGAAAAGTGGAATTTTCCAGGTCCGCAATCTGAGAAATATAAGTTAAGTTTTGTTGTTGGAGATGTAGGATGAGGTCCCTCGGTAGTCGGTGCATGTCTCCACAGCCCACCCAAGGATCAAGACCTGTTCGGACTATGTTTCCAGATCGGATCCTCCAGGTGATACCTTCTCTGATCGGACTCAAAGCTTTAAGAACCGCCTTCCAGATGATTGAGACCCCGGAGGTACTTTGATGTGCTCTCCTAATCCAGTCCATGATGTGTAGGGGAGCTATGTATTTAGCATATGTAACCCTCGTCCATAGGCTGTCTGCTGCAACTAATTTCCAACCAAGTTTTGCAGCAAGAGCTAAAGAGAAATCCTCGAGTTTTTTGATGCCCCACCCGCCCCATTTTTTTGGGAGATTTAGAGCCTCCCACCTGACCCAAGAAAAAATCCTTCCCTGTTTGTTCCCTTGCCAAAGAAACCTACAACAGAGGGCTTGAATTCTGTTGAGAATGCCCCTGGGGATCCAAGCCAAGGACATCCAATACACCGGGGTGGCCTCTAGGATGCTTTTGATGAGAGTGAGTCTTCTAGCCCTCGAAAGGTATTTGAGATACCATGTGTTTAGTATTTTTTCCAATTTGGCAATTAGCCAAGTCCAGTCAGCAATTTTATAACCTAGAGGCTTTAACTTGTAGCCCAGATATTTGAGGCCATCTGCTAATTGCAACTGGGAGAAATGGAAGCGCTGAAGGGCAAAAAATATCTCATGCGGAGTACACTCAGTTGTTGTCAGTGTAGACTTGCTATGGTTAATGATCATACCTGTAACCACTTGAAAGAGAGTGAAGGTAGCCTTGATGCTGCTAATGTCCCCAATACTACCATTGATGAAGACCAGAATGTCATCAACAAAAAGAAGGTGTGTTAGGGTGCAACCTTTTGTAATCTTTATACCTTTTAATCTGCCCCTATGATGCTCATCTTTAATGAGATTGCTGAGACCTTCCATAACGAGAAGAAAAAGCAATGGCGAAAGAGGACATCCCTGTCTCAGCCCCCTTCCGGAGGTAAAGAAGGGAGAAGCACTTCTGTTCACTAAGACACTAAAGGGAATATTAGTAACGTAGCTCATGATCCATTTAATGAATAAATACGGGAAACCTAGATGAGTTAACAACATTCTAATATAAAGCCAATTCACTCTGTCGAAAGCTTTAGATAAGTCAACTTTCAAAATCATACCTCTGCCCCGTCTTGAATGTAGTGTATGGATAACCTCCTGGGCAGTGCCAACAGCTTCATGAATCTACCTGTCTTGTAAGAAAGCAAATTGTTCCAACGAGATGTGGTTAGATAGGATGGGCTTCATCCTATTGGCAATTATCTTGGCAATAATCTTATATATGCAGTTGTAGAGTGAAATGGGGCGAAAATCCTCGAAGGTTTCCGGGTTGTCCTTCTTAGGAATGACAGCAAGGAAAGTAGAAGTAATAGAATTTTCAAGAAACCCTTTGCTTCTCGAATCCTCTATTATTTGGAGCAGATCTTCCCCAATGATGTCGAAAAAAGCCAAATAGAATTCCACCGACCACCCATCAGGTCTAGGGCTTTTGTCCTTTTTGAACCATTTTAGGGTGTGTTCCAGTTCCTCCAGAGCAACTACCTTAGTTAATTCATCCTCTTCCCCAGGATCCACATATTTGGGGAAGAGTTGTGCCACCTTGATGATTTCAGCAAGATTAATGTCCTGGGGGGCTTTGTAGGCTTTCTTGAAGTATGAGGAGGCCAGATCAGCAAGTTGAGGAAAGGTATTTAAAGCCTGCCCCTGATCATTCTGGAGCTGCCATATGGTGTTGATCGCCTTTCTTCCATTGGCAAAGTTATGGTAGAATTTGGTGTTTTCATCTCCTTCCAACATCCAGATGGCTCTGCTTCTCAGGCGCCAGATTTCCTCCTCCTTTAGAATTTTTTCCCTCTCTGCATAATGAGAAACCATCCTGTCCTTATGTTCCTCTGAGGAGTAAATACCTCCTAGATTGTTCTCAAAAGAGGCAATGTCAGCTTCAATATGATGGAGGGTTTGATTCTCCTGAGTTCTTTTATTAAGGGCCCAAAGTTTGGACATCTTCTTAAGGGCTGTAAGATTTTGGATAAATCTTCTGGTGCTGTCTTCTCTTCTTCCAGGGGGGTTTGCTCTCCAGAAATCAGAGATCATTTTTTTATAAGAGTCATCCTTGAGCCAGACTGAGCAGAATTTAAAAGGACCTTTAGGTTTTGCTCGCCCCCCTACAATTTCCAGGTAAATAGGGAGGTGGTCAGATATCCCCCCAGAGCCAACCCAGTGTCTGATATGTAGACCCAAGTCCAAAAACTTTTCTTTGACGAGGTAACGATCAAGTCTGCGGGCCAGACTGTCATCCCCCGTCCTGTTGTTTCTCCAAGTAGCTTGAGGTTTGGCTGAGGGAATATCAATTAGATGGTGGGCTTCCAGTTCAGTCAAAAAGTAATCCGAGAGAGAATCTCTCTGAGCCCTGTGTCCCCAGGATTCAGCATGACCAATGGAGAAATTCAGGTCGCCCCCAGGATCAGGTGGTCAGTCTTCATAGAATCAAAGCTTAGGAGGTTTTGCCAAAATTCAAGTCTGTTTTGGCACGAGCCGTAGATATTTAAGATCCAGAAATGAATCTCCAGTTCGGCCGAACTGATGTCTACACCCAGATGACCCATCCCACTCCAACAATTATGTAATTTGATTGTGCGGGAGTTGTAGCCCAATGCAAGTCCACCCGACCTCCCATGGGCATCAATACCAAAAAATATCCATCCTGGGTGCATGTTCTGAAGGGATTGCGCAATATCAAGTATTGGTCCCAGAGTTTCTTGTAGAAAGATAATATCCAACGGTTCACTTTTTAACAGTCTACAAAGGGCTAGCTTCTTGTCTGGCCTAGCTAGCCCTCTACAATTGTAGGAGAAGATATTCATGAGGGGGGAGGATGGGAACCTCTTACTCTAAGCATCCCTGGTATGGTGGATTGAACTCCCAAGGCAATTTCATCTTCAATGGTGCCTTTAGCCTTTGAAAGAAAAGAGGGTCGACCCCTCATAATTTTAGGGGGAGGGGGGAGTGGAGGATTTCAAGTCCAAATAGGTCCTGGGCTTGTATTTTCGATTGTGAGCAGGTCATGTATCGCCCAGGAGGGGGGTATAGAGTGGAAAGAGTAGTGGACGGGGCGGGATGAGAGGGATTAGGGGCAGGTGCAGGGGAGAAGATGCGGTTGGAGGCTATCGGGCAGTTGAGAGGAGTAGATTTAGGGGGGAAGCACATGAATGATGTTCAATATGATCACTAGTCAGGATTGACATATGCAGAGAAGAGAAAGTGCTAGATAAATAACAGTCCAAATGAGAAGAAAAAGTGGGGAGAGGAATGGTAGGATTCAGACCCAAAGATGGCAGGCCTCCAGAAGGTGACTGTGGCCGAGACTGAGAAGGATGTGATCGATTCGGTGGCCGCCCTCGCTTCTTCAACATTGGAGGTGCCGCTGCCCCATCATCGGGAATCTTCTGCTGAATGTTCGGAAACTGTGCTACCTTCGGGTCTGGAGAGGCCAAAGGAACATGTCTCCTAGGCAGTGCTTCCTGATAAGTATGCTACTGGGAGGCCCCTTCTTGTTCAGTAGACTGATTTTTCTTCTTTTTCAGCAGAGGGCAATCCTTAAAAAGATGCCCTACCTTATGGCAGTGGCGACATCGAAAGGGGATGCCCTCATAATCCAACAGTTGCCTTCTGGTATGATTCCTCCAACGGATATCAATGAACTCCAGCAAACCCGCAGACAGGTCCAAGTGAACCAAGATCCTCGCGTAGGCTAACTGTCCTGATGTCTGATAAGATTTATCAAAAGTGAGATAGATACCTAGTGCATTTCCGATGAGCCTGAAAACATCCTCTGTCCAGAAGTGCAGAGGAAGGCCGAGCAAACGAACCCAGATTGGCCCTGCGTCCACCCTTTCCCTCGCCGGGTCGAAAAGGGGAGTCCAACGTCAGAGGAGAACTGGTGCTAGGTTTAAGTGCCAAACCATGGACAAAATCCAATTGGTGTGCTCTAGGTTGTTAAAGTGAAGTGCAAACCACCCTTTTTCAAGGGTCTGAACCTTCAGTATTTCCTTGAGATTTTCTCCCCAAACATCTGAGGCCCATTGCTGAAGCTTGGCTACACTGTAGTGTCGACCACGCACCCTGTCGACCAAGACCTTCGCAGCAATATCCATGGCGTCTAAGAGATTGATGTCTTCAGCTATGTTGAGTGGCGTAGCATAGGCATGAATCTTAGGGCCCCGTTTCTTTCTCGGCTGTCCAGGAACCCCTGTGTCTGTGGCCTCCTGTGAAGAACCCGGGAGCGAGTGGTCCAGAGAAACCCTGGGGTTTTCTGTTGCCTCATGTGGGATGGTGGAAAAAATTCCTGAGATGGGAGCAATGCTAGTAAAATGTCCCTGTGCTGTTGCCAAGAAGGACCTCGATGCAGTGCATTTCACTACCATCATCTTTGAACCCTGAGGGGGGTCGGGAGAGATGTGACCTGTCACCACCGAAGGAGTCGGAACGTTTTTAGGGGCTAGGGTTTGACAAACAGGTTTGAGCGACGGTGCTATGAGAGCCTGCGAACATGGTAAACTGGTATGAGAGATGAGAGTAGGGGGAGAGGCCACAGATTCAAGAACAGTAACTGGCGAGATGTGAGGTCTGGTAATCGAAGGAAGGGCTTCTACCTCGTCCGTCAGTTCGGACATGAAAGGGAATAAACTGGCAGCTGTGGTTTTAGTGGGGGACCATGAGGGCACATCCTCCAAAGGGTCCAGGAATTCCCCCAGGTCGTCCATAATTGTTGGGGGAAGTTATGATAGCTGCCAGACTAGGACAACAAAACGATAGTCAACTGTAGGAGAAAACGCCTGTGGGTTCCGAAAACTAGGTTGGGAGAGGGTAACCGTAAGTAGTTGGGGCAGACACGAGATAAACCAGAGCAGGAATCAGCAGGTTAAGGGACTGGTGTAGTGGCCATTGCTGTTATCCACTGGAGGTCGCGGCATCGAAACCCCTAACTGCCTTCCTCACCTTCCTCGCCCAAAGTGCATTTATTAACTTGTTGTGCCATGAATTTTTGCTATCTTCTAACAACTTTTTAATAATGTTTACCATACTCTTATTTGAGGATTCAACCAACCCATTACCCTGTGGGTAATAAGAAGTTGAATGTCCCAAAGTAATATGATACTTGTTGCAGAAGTCTATCATTTTCTTGGATTTAAAAGCTGCAACATTATCTGTAATGAGCTTGTTGGGACAACCAAATCTAGACAAGATATTGGTTTCCAAAAATTTGATAATAACAACATCAGTAGCCAATTTGGAAGGTGCGGCCTCAATCCATTTAGTGAAGTAATGGGTAGATGTGACGATCCATTTGTGTCGGCCAGAGGATGGTGGATGGATTTCTCCAATGAAATCCAATCCCAATTGTTGGAAAGGACTTTCAATAGATATGGGTTTTAAAGGCAGAGGCAATAGTTTTATTTTCCCCTCAAATATTTGGCATTTGTGGCAAGAGGTTACCTTCTTATGAACATCAGGGAAAAGGGTAGGCCAAAAGAAACCAACTCTAAGGATATTTTTAGTAGTGGTTTTCCAGTATAGATGTCCACCGCAATCACCTTCGTGGAATTCTTGCATTGTTCTTTCTGCATCATCTTTCAATAGACACTTTAGTAAAATACCACCAACATCTTTCCAATATTAAACATTATCTATGATATAAAATTTCACTGCTTTTAATTTTAGAAATCTATCCTTTGTCTTAGTTAAACCAGGAGGAGCATTTAAATTGAATAAAACAAAAATGAGGTCTACATACTAGGGTGAGGTTATAAAAGCCTCATCTAATTGTGGAGTCACCTGCTCCTCTTGATCATCTAATGCAGCTACAAAGTTGATATCCAATGCATTAAAGTTAGACTCAGCCATCAATTTGGCTAATCCTTGGCCTTTGATAATCTTGGTGGGCTTGATTTCTATGTCATACTCAAGAATGATGGCAATCCATTTGCCTCTTTTACCATCTGGTCCATTTTGGGTTAAAATATCCTTGACCACAACATTTGGTACATAAGAAATTATGTGAGAATGGAGGATATACACCCTAAAATCTTTGATTGCTTTTATTAATGCAAAGGCTTGTTTTTCCATTATGTTATATTTTAATGAAACATCCCTTAAAGCCTTGCTGAAGAAAGCAATGGGCTGTTCAAATCCATCATTGTTTTTCTGTAAAAGAACAACTGCAACAGTGTGTTCAGATGCAAATGAAAAGATTATAAAATCCTTGGTGAAATCTGGACTGATTAGGACTGGTGCTTTTGTTAATGCTTGTTTAACTTGATCAAATGATTGCCTAGCCTCAATGTTCCATCTTATTTTTGAATCTCTTTTCAGCATATTTGTTATGTTTCTGAGGAGTTCTGCAAGGTTGGGGATGAATCTCCTTAGGAATTTTATCCTACCAATAAATGATTGAAGTTCATCAATGTTTATAGGATGGTTGATTTTCAAAATGGCTTCAATCCTCTTGGGATCAATTCTAATACCTTCCTTAGAGATGATATGACCTAGAAGTTTCCCCCCTTCAAGGCTGAAAACTGTTTTCTTAAGATTTAGTGAAATTCCAAACCTTTTGCATTTCTCAAATACTCTTCTCAAATGTTCTTCATCAGACTTGGAATAAACAATAATTTCATCTAGATAGATCACAATAAACCTGCCAATTTCATCAGCAAAGGCATAATCATTTCTCTTTGAAATGCGGCTCCATCATTCATTAACCCAAAAGGAATCTTCACATACATGAAGGTACCCCATGGAGTAGTAAAAGTTGTTTTATCTTGATCATCAGGGTGAACTAAAACCTGACTGTCGCTCGAGAAACCATCTAATAAAGAAATCCTAGAAGATCCAACTACCTTCTGTAAGATGTGATCCATTTTTGGTCAAGGGTAGTTGCCCTTTAGGGAAACTTTATTAGGGTTTCCAAAATGTATGCATAATCTGATTTCACCTGTTTTCTTCCTACTTGGTACTATATTGGAAACCCATTTAGAGTACCTAAGAGGGACTATGATTTTAGAATCATATATTCTTTTCATTTCTTTCTCAATTAGAGGCATAAATACTAGATTTATTCTTCAAAGTTTTTGTTTAAATGGTTTATGATCCTCTTTAATTGGAATTTGATGTTGTATAATCTCAGTACCATAAGTTTTTAGATCTTCATACCTCCAGGCAAAAACATCATTGAATTCTTTGAATAGAGCAATGTATTTTTGTTTTTCAACAGTTGGGAGTGATTTGGACAGTTTTATCATTTTAGGATCGTTTTCATTATCTATGTTGCACTCTTCTACTGCTACCCCTATGGGCTCAATCTTAGGCTTCTTAGCTACATCATTGAAATCAAATAATTATTCCAGTGGAACTAAACCTCTAGGTAAAACGTTATCCTTTACCTGAAGTGTTTCAAACTCTTCTTTCTCTGAAACTATTTCAAGCAATTCTAATTTATTTACAACTTCCTTTATATGTATATTTACATCTGAGTTATCTAACTACTTTTCTACATTAGAATGTACAACTATTTGATTTTCTAATTCACACTCTAAGTCTATACTATCATCTTCATATTCATCCTTATACTGCAGAAAGATTTCAATTTGTTTATCATTGCCAAACACTTTCCAATACTTCATATTATCTGGTACAGCTGGTCGATGTTTCACTTCCATTGTATATTTTCAATTAGGGTAAGGCATTTTACAGGAGTTGGCTGAAAAAGCCAGACTATTTGCAAGGATATTTTGATTTCTAGGAATTGCAGAAAGGTCATATTCCACAAAACTCTCTAGAAAATCAAGCACAACATTTATGTATGCTCTCAATCTAGGGTGTTTGGCTGAATACTCTCCTTTAATTTGTTTTATGATTAACTCAGCATCCCCCTGAATGGAGATTCTCTTGGCACCCAATTTTTTCAACAATTTCAATCCTAATATAAGAGCTTCATACTCGGCTATGTTGTTTGTACATTGAAAATTGAGCTTGTATGAATGACCTTCAGCATGATTGTTTCCTGTGTTTGCAACCCACACTCCTGCTCCAGAACCCTCTTTACTATAAGAGCCATCAAAGCTCATGTTCCAAAGAGGTTCATGAAGAGTGTTTTGTTCTACTACTTGTGTTTGGTTTGCATCTATTTTAGAAATATCAGTTTCTGTTGTGCTAACCTGAGTGTTGATGTCTCCATCATTATAAAGAATGAAAGAGTCTAAATATGAGTGGACAGAGTAAAGAGGATAGTTGTGAGGCTTATCCTGACTACTCACCATGAATTTCATCAAAGTTTCCCTATATAATCTTCTTTGCTGACCAAACACTGGTATGGTGGCAAAGGTCATATCCATTTGTAGGGTCCCTTGTAACTTTTCTCCCCATGAGTGTGACAACAACATGCCATACTTAGGGGGTATATCTACAACCACAATGTCCATTACCAGACTTTTGGTCAGGATTTGAGCTAAAGTATCACACAGGTCTTTGATGAAACCCATACATCTTTTTTTTTGTAAGATACGGTAGGACCCTTCTTTCTCTATTTATATCAAAAACAGGTTGAACCAGATACAATGTTTGGTGGCCTCAACCCGCCCAAATGGGAAACCGAATTTGTTGGCCACCTTAAGTTTTTATAATCCGTCCAATAACAAAAAAGAATAAGTCTACTAATCCATGCTAGATAAAATTCACAACAGCAACTACTAATCAGGTTCCAGACAGTCATTAAAAACTACTAACAAGAAAAAGAGATACTATTCTCAAGGAACAAACATGGTAAGCCATTTACTCTAACTAAAGGATTAATCTTCCTATTAGCTCCGCTATAGGTTGCTGATGTTCAAAGAGCAGAAATAACCTCGGACCTTGGTTCTACTCAAAGAAGGCCTGCACCGATTATCCTCGCCTTTCTCAAATCCTTCGCCCATTTCCCTTTCGCCTCCTTTACACATGCTTTGTTAAAAATTATATAAAATGCTTTTCCTTAAGCCCCGAGCATTAAAAACCCCAAACCCATATAACCGTGCACATTCGCAAAATCCCTAATCCGTTGTTTCCCTGTCACATCAAATGAAAACTCGTGAGATTGAACCCCCACTGTCTGATCATCTCCGCCGCGATCAGATGGCGATTGCTTCCCCCGCTGCCATAACATAGCTGCATGTTAACTCGTGATCAAAGTGGTTTTTTCCCGTTCCCCACCACCACGCGTCGCCCTCCGAGTGGGATCACTCACCGTTGTATGATTACCGCTTGATCCCCAAAGGCGGTGCGAGTGATACCACTTACCGCTCAAACCGCTTTCCCCAGTCGTTAACCCCCGTGCGTCTCCTTCGCCTGATGATTGTTGGATCTGTCCACCCGAGATCCAACGACTCGCGATCGTCTCCCACCTCGCCTTCCCGATAGTCTCCGCTGAGTGATCTCCGCCATCCATCCGTTTGATCCAACGGCCGATGTCCCTCCTCCACCCTGCTCGTACATCTGCCATGCAGTCCACTCATCCTGATCATGCGGTGCACTCGACGGATGAAGGTGATCATCTACTAGTACCTGGCGCATTTCATCTTCAACAACTGCATTTGAGAAACCGTATGGCCGAGGAGAAAAAGGACAGAGTCCGAGCAGGTGAACGCATTTAACAGTTATGGAATTCTATCCTCTACGACACTTCACGTACTCGAGAAGTACAATAGAGCATCCAAGGAGATCAATTTTGTTCACTAAAGCAGGGCGATTTCACTCAAAAGTTCTGCCAAGCAGTTAAAGTGGTTGGTGGTCAATTATGACCCTACACACTTAGAATAGCTGAACATTTTCGTAATCAAACTCTATATATACCCATAAAACAGATGTAATCAGGGTTGATGGTTGTTGTTTTGATGTAAGTTTCAACTTCTGGAGACTATAACTGCTTTGATACTTGCAGCGTCTTATCTTCATTTTCAGCTAATACAAGCTTCTTTTGCTGTTAATTGCTCACTTTCCATCTCTTTTCTGTTCTAGGCTGTGCTTGACATGCATTTTTTCTGAAACTCTCGATGTATAGCATTAGAGGAGCTGTCATCCTACCTCTGTGTTTGAATCTTGCATGTATCAGTGAATCTGTTAATCAGGTTTCCTTTCACTTAGTGTCAGAGAGTTGTCATCCTGTCTGTGCAGTAGGGGATTAGATTTGCAGGCCTCTTTACTGGTTGCAGCTGGCCATCACAGGGTCCTGTGCATCTGCTAGTGTGGTCAGTATTCTCCATATTCACCCAATCCTTAAACTGTGAGTAATTGGTGGTCTAAAGCCTTGTAGTCTGGTGGTGTTCACGCATGTCTGGAGTCAACCAAAGTAGGAGTGGTTATCTGGCTTGCACAAGCATCACTCCTTCCATTCATCCATTTCCAACATTAAGTTGAGTTTGTAATGTTCCCGAGCTTCCCCGAGCTACAACCTAGGAGAGTTTCTTGGGGTGATAACATTGATTGGCGCCGTTGCCGGGGAGAGGAGATTGAAGCTCAGCTTCCCTGGGAGAACGACACAGTTCCATGCTTTGATGATAGACAAAGTCTGGACACATTTCTGGTTGTAATCATCTATCTGGCGACTCTACTGGAGAACCTACCTGGTGGCGACTCCACGTTTCAGTTCTGGCTCAGTTTGTGAGGCATACCCGGAGAAATCCTCAGAAATCACCAGCTGACCTAGTGCCTGACCCTGAGAAGATTTGTAAGAAGAAGAAAACATCACAGAAAGGAGCATCAAGATCAGGTAAGCCCAAGAAAACTTATGCATCTCTGAAAGATAAGGTTATGGCTGAGGATATACAGTTTGAAGATTTAGAGCCCAACATTGTTAGTCAAGAAATACCTTCATAGATTCATAGAGCTCTTTGTTCAGTCAGTTCCCCTATGGATCTCAGTCTAAAGAAAGCCTCCCATATAGTCCATCATATTCCTTCATTTCTGTCATCTCTTTCATTACTTCCTACCATTCAATCTGCCAATAGCCTTCCACCTATCCCAGTCATCTAGAAAGCTCCCATGAAGATGGAAAGAATCATAGCTTCTAGGTATAAACCCCTGGTCTTGCCTGTTCCTTTGAATGCCATGCCTGCAGGAGAATATCATAAATATATGCCTAAATTCACTGGTACAGAGGGAGTAACAGCTGAAGAACACCTTGAGTCTTTTTATAGTTGTGCTGATAACTTAGATATTAGTGAAGATAATGTGTGGATGAGAGTGTTTGTCCAGAGCCTTGATGGAGAGGCTAGAAAGTGGTTTAGAGAATTGCCCCATAGGTCTATTACTGACATTGAGGCATTGGATGATGCATTCCTGAAGCAATGGGGAGATAGAAAATATTTGCTCTATTACCATACAGAGTTTGGAAACATAAATAGGGAGAATGGGGAATCATTGCCTGATTTTAATAAAATATTTAACTATATGTATAGTAAGATACCAGCTGAAGTAAAGCCTACCCCCACCTCTGCCAAACTCACTTATGCCAATGCTTTTGACTTGGATTTCTGCCTGCTTTTGAGAGAAAGAAGATGTGCCACTCTAGCTGATATGCAAGATGCAACACTAGAGTTGGAATCAAATATCATGGCTGCAGAAAAGCTTAAAAGTCATGCTGACATAAGAAGGTGGAGAGGTGAGGCTTCTTCTTCCTCTGCTTCATCTTCAAAACCCAAATTAGATAAAATGACTAAAATGATAGCGTCATTGGCTGCTGAGATATCTAAGCTGAAAGTTGAGCAGGGTTCTCGGAAAACAAGGTTTCAAAGCACATTTGCTTCGAGAAATCCAAATCCACTCAGAAAAGCAAATGAGCAGTTGCAAATCATACAAAGGGGTAAAGAAGCAAATGAAGAATAGAAAGTTAAGGCTCCTTTCCAAAATGTAGTCATGGAGGAGGAGCAGTTTGAAGAAGAGGATGAAATCCATTGCATGGAAGTCAAAGGTAGTGCTACCTTTTTGACATTGGTTGCATATGAAGAATCATTACTACTAGACAAAACTAGTCAAGAGTGGGACAAAGAGGCTGTTCTGCAGACTGGTGAACAACAAAGATATAATCTGAGGTCAAAAGCAAACAATGTCAAGGAGAATCCTGCCCAAAGAGCTGCTGTCCAAACAGAGCAACAGAATATCAGATAGAAAATACCAGCAGCTGATCCAGTCATCCTCAAAGCACCAACTCAAGAGGTAAGAGGTCCTGATAAGTCCCCTTCCCCTTTCAGTTTTGAGTCAGAAGTCCAGAAGTTAAAAATATCTGTGCCTCTATTAGAACTTATAAGGAGTGAAGTTTTTAGAAAGCCTATCCTTGAGGCCCTTGAGATGAAAGCCACACAAACCTCCACCGACTATGTTAATTTGCAAGATGATAAACCTGCAGTTGTGCTGAGCCCTATGATCGAACCTATTGATAATAATTCTCCATCATTTTATGTCTCCTTGACCATTCATGACAAAAGCCTCCACAATTTCCTACTAGACACAAGGGCCAACCACAATTTGATGCCTAAAGCCATCATGGAAGAGTTAGGCCTTGATATCACCAGACCGTATCATGACTTATTCTCATTTGATTCAAGAAAGGTGAAATGTCTGGGGTTGATTAAAGATCTAGCCATTACCCTAACTCAGCTGCCCATGAAGAGCATGATGATGGATATTGTGGTAGCAGATGTCCCTCCCAAGTTTGGCATGCTATTGTCTAGAGGATGGATTAAGAGACTAGGTGGGACATTACAGAATGACTTATCTTATGCCACTGTCCCAGTTTTTGGAGGAGAAAGCAGGAGATTTTACAAAGAAGCACAGGTGGCATATATCATCAGTGATGAGAAGAATCCTTCTAATCATCCCATATACGCTGTGGACACTGATTTTGGAGCTTGTATCCTCCGAATTGAAGAATCTCAGAAGGCCTCAATGAAGATCAAGAAACCAGTCAATCAGGCCGAGGGAGAGCAAGGAAGTCAGGCTTGGGAGATGTTCTTTGATGGAGCATGTTCTAGGGAGACCGCAGGAGCAGGGGTGGTGCTGATATCTCCAAGACAAGAAAGAACACATCTGTCTTTTAAGCTAGCTTTCCAAGTCACTAACGATATAGCAGAATATGAGGCTCTGATACTAGGTCTCAATGCAACTGAAGACAGAGGAATCAGAAACATAAAGGTGTTTGGAGATGCTGATATTATCATTCAGGAAATAAACAGAACATTCCAAGCAAAGCACCCAAGGCTGAAAGCATACAGAGATGAGGTATGGAGACTTAAAGAGTCTTTTGATAATTTTTATATCTCATATATCCCTTGCTGTGTCTTCTAGCATGTTTATTCCTCCCATGCCTCCCAGACTAGTTTATGAAGTTCAGATGAAATATAGACCGTCCTTGTCGGATAATGTCCAACACTGGAAATTTTTTGAGGATGATGATGAAGTGAATAGGTTTCTGCAAGTCATTGATGAATTCTCTGAAATGCAAATTGACCAAGAGAACGAAGCCTTGGAAGAAAGTCCCCAATCCCAACTTAGAAACAAAATTGGCAAAGATAGCATTGTCCAACTGTCCAACAATCATATACCTAAGGGTATGGTTCCATTAGAAAAGCTATTTGACCAAAACGATGTGCCTTATAAGGCTGCCCAAAAAGAAGATCAATCTGCAGTCTGTAAGCATAATATAGGGAGTCTAGATCAACGAAAATATATAAATCTGTCCCCTCATCTGCCTGCTGCCCAAAGTGCTAAATACTGCAATTTAATGAGGCAATTTGCTGATGTCTTTGCCTGGGAATATAGTGACCTGAAAACATATGACAAAAAGATCATTTAGCATAAAATCCCTTTAGAGAAATACACCATCCCTTTCAAGCAGAAGCCGAGACCAATAAATCCTTTTCTCCTCCCTTTGATTGAAAAAGAAATAAAAAGGTTGATGGCTGCCAAAATCATAGTCTCTCTCAGATAGTCAAAATGGGTAGCCAACTTAGTGGTAGTGAGGAAGAAAAGTGGAGAAATCAGACTCTGTGTTGATTTTAGAAACTTAAACAAATGCTCTAAGAAGGACAATTACCCTCTACCCAAGATGGAGCATTTGCTGCAGAAGGTCTCAGGGACCAAAGTGATGTCCTTCCTGAATGGAATTTTAGGCTACATCCAAATGACCAAGAGAAGACTGCATTCACCACTCCTTGGGGCACTTTTATGTATTCTAAGATGCCTTTTGGGCTGATGAATGCTGGAGCCACCTTTCAGAGAGCTATGGATATAGCATTTGTGGGAGAGAAGGACAAGTTTGTCCTTATTTACGTCGATGATATAACAGTATACTCTAGTAGGCATCATGACCATTTACAACATTTGAAGAAAGTGTTCCTGAAGTGCAGAAGGTTTGGGATTTCAGTCAATCCTAAAAAGTCACAGTTTGCTTTGGAAGAGGGCAAACTGTTAGGACATATTGTTTTTACTACAGGTGTACGAATTGACCAAGAACGAGTAAGAGCAATACAGACCTTGTCTGTCCCGAGATCAAAGAAAGATATTCAGTCCTTTCTGGGCAAAATAAATTTTGTGAGGACATTTATCCCAAATTTTGCAGAACTTGTAAAGCACATTACCTCCATGTTGAGAAAGGGGTTGGAGATTAAATGGACTGATGCAGCAAAAAGATCCTTTGAGTCCATTAAGAAAGCTATAATGGAAGCTCCCACTTTAAGAAGCCCATATTACAGCAAGGAGTTCCACATATTTTCATTTGCCTCAAAAGATACCCTTGCAGCAGTTTTATTGCAAGCAGATGAAGAAGGCTCAGAGCATCCAGTGGCATTCTTCAGCAAAACATTAAGGGATGCTGAGCTGAGGTATGATATTATGGAGAAACAAGCATATGCTCTTATAAAGTCTTTGAAAGCTTTCAGAGTTTATATCCTGCATTCCAAGATAATTGCATATGTACCCTCTGCTTCAGTAAAAGATGTCTTAACATAGCCTGATGTTGATGGAAGAAGGGCTAAATGGATTGCAAAGTTAATTGAATTTAATATAGAATTGAAGCCCACCAAGCTTGTTAGAGGTCAGGGCCTTGCCAGACTGATGGCTGAAGAAAATTGCAGATCACTGGACATAGATTTTGTGGGCACAACTGCAGAAGATGGTCAAACAGAAGAAGAGGAAGTAGCTGAACCAGGGAAAGAACAGTCATTAGTAGAAAATATAGCTTCTTGTGTTTGGTACTCTGTAATAGCTAAATTCTTGTTGAAGCTAGAAATCCCTACAGGCCTTAGCACAAGCCAAGCTAGAACTATTAAGCTCAGGGCAGCAAAATATTGCATTCATGAAAATCTACTCTATTGGAGGGACCCATCTGGAATGCTTTTGAGGTGTCTGGATAAAGAACAATCAATGGAGGTTATGCAACAGTTTCATTCTAGCATGTGTGGGGGACAACATTATTGGAAAACTACAGCCCACAAATTCCTTAGAGCTGGGTACTTTTGGCCCACCTTATTTTCTGATGTCTTCTCATTTGTTAAATCATGTGACAGGTGCCAAAGATTTGAAGGAAAACAACAATTGAAGTCCCTGCCCCTAAAACCAATACATGCAAATGGTCCTTTTCAGCAATGGGGCTTGGATTTCATTGGAGAAATCAATCCACATTCTAGTGGCCAACACAGATGGATCTTAGTTGCCACTGATTACTTCACTAAATGGATTGAAGCAATCCCTACCAGGAAGGCTGATCATAATGTGGTCATGAAGTTTTTGGCAGAGCATATCTTAACCAGGTTTGGTTGTCCACATAAAATAATCACAGATAATGCAGCAGCCTTCAGAGCAAAAGAGTTGGTGGATATGTGTGACTCAATGGGCATTAAGCTAGTTCATTCCACCTCATACTACCCTCAAGGCAATGGCTTAGCAGAATCTTCCAACAAAAGCTTGATAAGGATAATTAAAAAGTTGTTGGAAGAAAACAAAAAGAATTGGGATTCTATGCTCAAGTATGCACTATGGGCTAACAGAGTGACCATCAAGAAATCCACAGGGAATTCTCCATTTAGGTTGGTATATGGCACTAAAGCTGTATTCCCGATTCAGTTAACTCTCCCTGTGGCAAAATTCTTATAAGAAGAGCAGGATGAGGAAGAGGATATGGCAAAAAGAATCACTGATTTAGTAAAGGTACATCAAATCAGGGAACAACTGGTTGAAAGGTCTGTAGCACATCAGAAGAAGATCAAGGAAGTCTTTGACAAAAAGACAAAATTAGATAATTTTCAGGTTGGAGATCTGGTTCTGAAGTGGGATGCATTGAAATAAAAGAAAGACAACCATGGGAAGTTTGATGCCTTATGGACATGGCCTTTTATTATTTCTCAGATCCAAGGGAACAATACCTTCATGCTGAAAAGTATGGTAGGAGAAGTAGTTTTTGATGGCCCAGTTAATGGGCGTTTTCTGAAAATTTATGTGATTTAAGGTCTTTTGGCAATAAAGTTGTAAATATGTTGTTTTATTAGTTTTAGTGTAAGCTCATCTAGACTCCATGCCCAATGGAACACTAGGAAATTTTGCTATTTTATTTTCACAGGAAAAGCATTGATCTGCAGTTCTTGAGACCTCATAGGGAGGATCTCATCCCCAGAAGGAGCCAGTGTTAGCTTCGCTACAGGTTGCTGATGTTCAAAGAGCAGAAATAACCTCGGACCTTGGTTCCACTCAAAGAAGGCCTACACCGGTTATCCTCACCTTTCTCAAATCCCTCACCCATTTCCCTTTCGCCTCCTTTACACATGCTTTGTTAAAAATTATATAAAATGCTTTTCCTTAAGCCTCGAGCATTAAAAACCCCAAACCCATATAACCGCGCACTTTCGCAAAATCCCTAATCCATTGTTTCCCTGTCACATCAAATGACAACCCGTGCAATTGAACCCCCGTCATCTAATCATCTCTGCAGCGATCGGACGACGATCACTTCCCCCTCTACCATAACATAGCCGCACATTAACTCACGATAAAAGCGGTTTTTTCCCGTTCCCCACCACCACGCGTCACCCTCCGAGTGGGATCGCTCACCATTGTACGATTACTGCTTGACCCCCAAAGGCGGTGCGAGCGATACCACTTACTGCTCAAACCGCTTTCCCCGGCCGTTAACCCCTGCGCGTCTCCTCCGCCCGATGACCATTGGATTTGTCCGCCCGAGATCCAACGGCTCACGATCGTCTCCCACCTCACCTTCCCGATAGTCCCCGCCGAGCGATCTCCGCCATCCATCTGTTTGATCCAATGGCCGATGTCCCTCCTCCGCCCTGCTTGTACATCTGCCATGCAGTCCACTCACCTTGATCATGCCATGCACCCGAAGGACGAAGGTGATCATCTACCAGTACTTGATGCATTTCATCTTCAACAACTGCATTTGAGAAACCATATGGCCGAGGAGAAAAAGGACAGAGTCCGAGCAGGTGAACGCATTTAACAGTTATGGAATTCTTTCCTCTACGACACTTCACCTGCTCGAGAAGTACAACAAAGCATCCAAGGAGATCAATTTTGTTCACTAAAGCAGGCCGATTGCACTCAAAAGTTCTGCTAAGCAGTTAAAGCGGTTGGTGGTCAATTATGACCCCTCCACGCCCAAAATAGCAGAAAATTTTCGTAATCAAACTCTATATATACCCGTAAAATAGATGTAATCAGGGTTGATGGTTGTTGTTTTGATGTAAGGTTCAACTTTTGGAGACTATAACTGCTTTGATACTTGCAGCGTCTCGTCTTCATTTTCAGCTAATACAAGCTTCTTTTGCTGTTAATTACTCACTTTCCATCTCTTTTCTGTTCTAGGCTGTGCTTGATATGCATTTTTTTTTTGAAACTCTTGATGTATAGCATTAGAGGAGCTGTCATCCTACCTCTGTGTTTGAATCTTGCATGTATCAGTGAATCTGTTAATCAGGTTTCTTTTCACTTAGTGACAAAGAGCTGTCATCCTGTATGTGCACTAGGGGATTAGATTTGCAGGCCTCTTTACTGGTTGCAGCCGACCATCACAGGGTCCTGTGCATCTGCTGGTGTGGTCAATATTCTCCATATTCACCCAATCCTTAAATTGTGAGTAATTGGTGGTCTAAAGCCTTGTAGTCTGGGGGTATTCATGCATGTCCGGAGTTAAGCAAAGTAGGAGTGGTTATCTGGCTTGGACAAGCATCACTCCTTCCATTCATCCATTTCCAACATTAAGTTGAGTTTGTAATGTTCCCGAGCATCTCCGAGCTACAACTTAGGAGAGTTTCTTGGGGTGATAACATTTCCACAATCTCAGGAGGTGCTTCTGCGTTCCTCGCTGCTGGAGCAATTTTCTTCAGCTATTGCTGGATTTCGTCCAGCTTGCTGTCCAGCATGAGCATAGTGATTTGGAGATTCTTCATTTCTCCCTTCATATTGGGCATGCTGTTGGTACCATTCCATGACCTCCTTTTTCCTCGTGAAACACATCGTTTGCCTACCTTTTTCCTTCATAAATCTCTTAGACCCCTTGAAATTGATTAGTTAATAGTATTATAGTTGTTAGATGCATTAAAATTGATTTATGAGTTTTATGTTAAAGAATTAGGGATTTTTGATAAAAAGACTACAGGAAGTTACAACATCCTGTAAATGGTTTATTGTTTGACATATGTCATGACATGTAAGCTAAAGCAAAGGGTAGGGACGAAAAATAGAATGTACAAGCATGGACGAACATCAATCCTACAACAGAACCAACACTCCTGGTTGTGCGGTCAATGCTGGTCAAAGCTCAGCATGTTGGCGACAAAAGCATCAACAACCATAGGGTTCTAAACCGGTTTAGTTTTGTTCCTTTTTGGGAAATCGGTTCAGAATGGAAACAACTTAAAAATCATTCCATAACAAAAGCGGCAACAGCTGCATAACGAATGTACATTCGTTCCAAATGTAAACGGTGTTAGTTTTTAAAAAGACATATGTAAACACAGTTGTGTGGTTGTTAATGTCGGTACATCATTTTGAAAAACAGAGCTTTTGAACTTAATACCAGAACTCAGTTGCAGTCACGATTTTGTTATTGCGTTAACTCTATAGTTTCTTGAGCGTATTCCAGTATACCGTTGAAACGCGGACGGGCCCTG
Organism: Pinus tabuliformis; assembly: GCA_031772625.1. Lineage (NCBI taxonomy): Eukaryota > Viridiplantae > Streptophyta > Pinopsida > Pinales > Pinaceae > Pinus > Pinus tabuliformis. The sequence continues at coordinate 913,204,236 of CM062804.1, forward strand.
CGTGGAACGGGTATACTGTCATTTTATTTCATTAGCAACTTCTGAATATTCAATAGTATGCACAGTGATTAGAGTTTGGTTTATGATTTCGTTGATTTAATTCTTATGAATGATGTTTATGATGGTGGCTTGAAAGATTCATCGCTGAGATCGTTGAACTGTATCCTGTAAGGGATCTGATCTTTCGTTATCTTTTTAAAGCATCTTCATGAACCCTGCTTCCCATGTATTTGAATTTTAAGTGTGCCTATGATTTCAGTATGTCTTAATCTTTCATGAATGATAAACGTTGAATGCTGAGTGTTCACTGAACAGGGGTTTTATGCACAACATCCTCGTAAGGGGATTGAAATCTTGGTTTAAGTAATACGTAGTGTTTTTAGAATAGTTAGATGAATTGAGTAACCTGAGTGTCAAGGTGATAGGGAGCATACCTCAACCTTCTGTAAAGAGGTTATGTAACCTACCGTCATGAACACTTAGTTAGGAATCCTTTATGCCTATAGATTGTAGACGCATGCCTCAAAGTTTACTTATCCTGGTCGATAATAAATATAGCCTAATCTAGCACCCTAGATAGGACACTACATTTTGGCGTCGTTGCCGGGGAGGCGTAGTTAAAGGATTAAAAAAAAAAAAATTCAATAAACGAAAACGAGAAAAAACATAGATTTAGAAATCATGTTCACTTATGCCTAGATCTAGAGATAATCAAGGTAGATTCATAAAAACCCCCCATCCAAAAACTAACCTATCATTAGGAGCAGACCTTTTAGGAAATACAACACCAGCTGAGGAAGTCACCATACAAGCATTAGAAGATAAACAAAATTCAGGGCAAAGACTTACTCTCATCGAGAGGCAAACTTTATTAGCACACAAATCTCAGAAGAGACACTTTCCTAGATCCTCTACACAAGGAGGAAGTAGCACAGTGACCAAACAATGTTTCTTTAATATTCTCTTTGAAACAAGTGACACTGACACAGAGGAACCTATTAAAATGGCTGAGGAAGGAGATGGATCAGTACCAAATCAAGGACGAAGAGATGAAGAAGAGTCAACCTTTAAGTTTCCTATTCAAGAACCACAAGAAGATGATGAGATAAAAATAAAAAACATACCTCCATCCGTGCTACCAAACTTTTATGGCATGGCTTCAGAAGACCCAGATTCATTCTTGTTCGAGTTTGACATTGTATGTCGAACATATGGTTACACAGATGATGCCCATAGGCTTAGACTCTTCCCAGCGACATTAAAGGCATCAACCTTAAGATGGTTCATGGGGCTTGGTGAACATGCGATAACTGATTGGGATGGCATGAGAAGAGTATTTCTAAAGAAATATCAACCTTATTGTAGATCGAAAGATTCCAAAGATGATATCTTTAGAATGAACCAACAAGAGGATGAAACCTTAGAGGAATACTTAGAATGGTTTGTCTACAACTTACAAAAATCCAAACACCGAACTATGCCTCTTGATTTGATTCGCACAATATTCTTGAAAGGCATCCGAGATGAATACTTGGATGATCTTAATTTGATGGGAAAAGGTGACATTTCTACCTTACCTTTTGAAGAAATCGCTGAATTATGCGAAAAGTATTCAAGGAGAAAAGCTAAAATTGGAAAAAAAAACCTTGTCATCCAAAGCCACAAAATCTGCTTCAGCAAGTGTCACAAGGGCTGAAATAAGGAATCTGTTAGAAGAATTTAAAACAGATCTGTTAAGCACCTTAGGAAACCAACTTGACACTCTAAAAGCTAAGAAGAAACAAGAAGATGAAGATCAGATAATGGCTATCTTCTGCCCAAAATGTCGGAAGAAACATGCCTTAAAAGACTGCCCATTAGAAAACATCCAAGTTTGCGCCTTTTGTACTGAAAATCATGATATATTGAATTGTTCTAAAGTTAAGGTTTTGCAGAATTGTAATATGGCAGCTAATGCAGAGATGGAAAATGTATATTACATGGGCAGAAAGAGACCATGGCAGCCAAGACCAACACCTCAAGGTATGTTTCCAAATCAAAATTTTCAATTTCCTGTAAATGATCAAATGTATGCTCAGAATTCATGGAATGTACCCATGCCATGGCAGCACCAAAATCACCCACAGCAACAATGGAGACCAATCATACATATCATATCACATCATACATATCCTCAATCATATCAACCATATTCGCAGCCATATCAACAATATCATCAGCCATACTCGTCACATCCTCAATCATATTAGCAGTACCCTCAGCAGCAAGTTGTTTACCAACATCAACCTCAACCTACTCAACAAGCACTGCCTGCTCCTCCACCAATAAATCCACCACAATTGCAATTTCCATCTAACTCACAACCTCCCAGACCTACTCAAATTCCTGCTCAGACTGTCCCAAATCCAAATAACAGAGCAGAGAGGCTAGCCTATAATGTAGAAGAGGGAACCTCATATCCCACACTACCCTTGCAAAATATCAACTTGAGGTCTGGTAAGGTACTCCACAAAGATTCTCCAACAACTAATAAACAAGAGGAAAACAAAGAAAATGAAAACGAAATGACAAATCAAAGAAAACTAAACGATGACACCAAAGATAAACAAATGCAACCATTGCATCCACCTTTTCCAGACCGATTGGTCCAAATGAAACTTCCAATGTCTATACCACAGTTTGATGTTTTAGATGAGCTCAAGAATGTCTATATAAAAATTCCGCTACTGCAAGCCATAAAAGACATTCCCATATATACTAAAGCAATCAAAGAAATGTGCCTTAAGAAGCCCACTAGGAAAAGGATTGATCCACAAACCATTCATGTTATAGGACATTTAGCTGGCCTTATGACAAATACCATCTCAATGGAAAAGTATGTTGATCCTGGTATCCCTAGAGTTACTACAATCATTAACAACATACATATTCCAAATACCTTAATAGATCTTGGGGCAGCAATAAATGTCATGACTCTTGAAACCATGAGAACACTCCAACTCATAAATTTGCAACACACAACGATTGTTCTAGAACTAGCTGATAGGTCTAAAGTGATTCCTGAAGGGATTTTGGAGGACATAATTGTTTCACTAGACTCTTGGGAGTATCCAGTGGACTTCTTAGTTCTTCAACCCAAATCCAATTTAGGAGGGCACCCTATCATCCTTGGTAGACCATGGTTAGCGACTGCTGATGCATGCATAGGATGTCGATCGGGCAATATGATCATTTCACGAGGAACTGAAAGAAAACAACTCACTCTTTATCCATCGGCACAATCACCAGCAGTAGCACACAATTTATGGCTTGACGATAAATACAATGATAAAGAAGAAGTACAATCTGTTTTTAGCATCGACCAAATCTATGATTTTCAAGAACAAAATAATAATGATTTGGTAGAATTGTTCCTTTCTCAACCTGATATTTCCGAAAATTTGAGAAACGACCAATATCATGCTGCAGATGTACTTTTAGCCCAAAATTTTCAGGAAACATGCACCATTCAATCTTTGCAAACAACATTTCATGATATTTTTCCTATTCAATCCATCACAAACACACAAAGTCAGATCACAGATATTAGTCCAGGGAAAACTCTGAACATTGGCAATCACCTAGACTCATCTCAGCAAGAGAAATTGATTCAACTATTGAGAAAATACCAGAAAGCATTTGCTTGGGACTACACCGATATGCATGGGATTCACCCCGACACATGCACTCACCATATTTATACTGATAGTACTATCAAACCAGTGAGGCAACCGCAGAGAAGAATGAACCCCATGCTCCAGGATATTGTCAGAGAAGAATTGCAAAAACTGTTGAGAGTTAATTTTATATATCCTATTTCTGACAGTCAGTGGGTATCCCCATTGGTAATAGTGCCCAAGAAAAATGGTAAGTGGTGAATTTGTGTTGATTACAGACAATTGAACAAAGCAATGCTCAAAGATTATTTCCCACTACCATTTATTGACCAAGTGTTAGACACATTAGCTGGGAAATCATCATTCTCTTTTCTTGATGGTTTCAGTGGCTACAACCAGATCAAGATAGCCTCAGAAGACCAGGACAAAACCACATTCACTTGTCCTTGGGGCACTTATGCTTATAATGTTTTGCCATTTGGACTTTGCAATGCTCCAGCTCCATTTCAGAGAGCTGTATTAGCTATTTTCGTTGATTTAGTTCATGATTGTGTTGAAGTTTACATGGATGATTTTTCAGTGTACGACAATTCATTTGAACATGCATTAGAGAACCTTGAAAGAGTTTTGAAAAGATGTATCGAAGCTAATCTATCCCTGAGCAATGAAAAGTGCTTTATGATGTTAAACGAGGGGATAGTATTAGGCCACTATATTTCTTTTCAAGGCATTAAAGTTGATCCAGCAAAAATCCAGATCATTGTTGATTTGCCAATTCCAAAGAATCAAAGAGAGGTAAGAAGTTTCCTTGGGTATGCAAGCTATTACAGAAGATGTATTGAACATTTTAGTAAAATAGCTTTACCTTTGTTTAAGCTTCTAACAAAAGACGCACTTTTCAACTGGAATGAGAATTGCCAACAAGCATTCGAAACACTCAAAAAGAAGTTATCAACCGCACCAGTCTTAAAGGGGCCTAACTGGAGCCTACCGTTTCATATCTTTACAGATGCATCTGACACTGCAGTAGGTGCATCATTAGGCCAAAAAGAGGAATCTTGTAATTATGCCATTTATTTCATTAGCAAAAATCTAACACCTACAGAATTAAACTACACAGTCACATAAAAGGAAACACTCGCCATCATATATGCTGTGAATAAATTCCGACATTATATAACTGGTTATGAAGTATTTGTACATAGTGACCATTCTGCCATTAGACATTTAATGAATAAACCAATAACTAGTGGCAGAGTTACCAGATGGTTATTATTGTTACAGGAATTTAACATCACAGTGTTAGATAGACCAGGTAAAGAGAATCAAGTGGCAGATTTTCTTTCTAGACTGCAAAATCCAGGTGAGGCTATTCCGGTTGAAGATTCTTTTCCAGATGAAAATTTATTTGCAATTTCCATAGTGAATCCTTGGTATGCTGACTTGGCCAATTATTTGTCTACAGGAAGGACACCTCCATACTTTACTCCAAAGGAAAAGAAGAGACTAGTCAAACAAAGTGCTTGATACTCATGGATTAATGGCGATTTATTTTACACTGGTTATGATATGATTATTAGACGATGTGTAAGAAATGATGAGATAATTGATATTTTAAAATCTTGCCATGATGAACCGTGTGGTGGGCATTTTGCAGCTAAGCGAACAACATTCAAAATTCTTAGTCTTGGATACTACTAGCCATCCATTTTTAAGGATTTCAAGAAGTATGTGAAGAGTTGTGATAGCTGCCAAAGAATGGGCAGGCCAACAGCTACAGATGAGATGCCACTTCAGCCCCAAGTACACATAGAGCCATTTGAAAAATGGGCTCTAGATTTTATAGGACCCATTAACCCAACCTCCAATGGTAAGAAGTACATCTTAGTATGTACTGATTATGTAACAAAATGGGCTGAAGCAAAAGCACTAGTTAGAGCCACCGAACAAACAGTGGTAAACTTCCTTTTTGAAGAGATTTTTGTAAGGTATGGAGTAACAAGGGAGATAGTGACTGATCAAGGTACTCAATTTACTTCAAATTTAGTGAAGGACATCACAGAAAAATACCAAATCAAGCACAGAAGAAGTACACCTTACCATCCACAGGCCAATGGCCAGGTGGAGTCCACAAACAAAACTTTGGAAGGGATTATCTCTAAAATTGTGGCAATGAATAGAAAGAATTGGGAAGAGAAGCTCAAAGATGCACTCTGGGCTTATAGAATTACGTGGAAGAATACTACAGGATTTACACCATATCAGTTGGTGTATGGCAAAGAGGTAATGCTTCCTATTGAGTTTCAAATACATACTTTTAAAATGGCTGCAGATTTACAAATTGATTTGAACCAAGCACAACAAGAAAGAATTCAGCAGTTGAACCAACTGGATGAAATGAGGCAGCAAGCAGAGGAAACCACAATCCTAATGCAAAAACAAAGGAAGCAGTGGCATGATGCACATATCAAGAAGAAGCAGTTCAAAGAAGGAGACTGGGATTTACTTTTCGACTCTAAATTTAGAGATCATAAAGCCAAGTTTACTACACATTGGATGGGCCCATACGAAATCATTCAAGTCTATGACAATGGATCAGTCAAGCTCACCACTATTGATGGAGAAGGGCACTCCTTTATTGTCAATGGTCATCGCTTGAAACTATATAATAAGCCCATCAACAAGCAAAATTTTCTTCAAACTGTCTCTCAACAGAGAGAGGTTGAGATATTGCAGCCTTCAGCTGCAGTATCTCTGCCTTAGTTCATTTCATTTCAATTTAGAAATTCAAAAGAAATTAAAAAAAAAAAAAAAAAAACAACAACAACAACAACAACAACAACAAAATATAAAAAAAAAGAAAAAAACACAACGAAAAAATAATAAAAATGGGTTAGATGTGAAAACCAGCACACTCTAACCCTGAATTCTTACTTGAAAACCAATTCATTGGCGGGTAAGAATTCCTTTTCTTTTGTTTCCTGTTTGATTAATCAACTGAATAATGACTTGAGTGCAAGTCAAAACTTTAGTGGGGGGGAGAAGCATCAGCATTTTGTTTTCTTATCTCCTCATTGTAAATTCTCAAAGATTTCTTATCTCATCTCCTCACTATAAATTTCCAAAGAGTTTGTTTCAGCACTCCAGATTTCAATAAAGAAGTTGTTTTGTCCTTGTTTTATCTAAGAGGGACCTGTTTAAAAACATTATGCAGGGGGATCTGTTCTGTCCAGAAGACCATGTTACCAGCACCAACAGTAGTGGGAACTGTTCAAGACACATAAAAGGGACCTGTCAAGAGACTGTTATTTCAATATTACTTCAGCAAATCTTCATCAAGTTTCAACAGGGATCCAAAGGTTGCTTGTCACCAAGAATTCATCAAATACCAAAGATCAAGGAACCTGTATACATATAGTTCTTTTCCAGATTTCAAAGAAGCTGCATGAACATTTTCCAGATCTCAGAGGGACCTGTTGCATTCGAATCTATCCCAGGGGGACCTGTTATGAACAACAAAGAGTAGTCAAAAGAGACTAGTCCTACCTAGCATGCCAATGCAACACTTGAACAACCAACAAAAGTGTAATGTATTCCTTATTCTTAACATTTAAATTCTTAGATTAATTTTTAATGTTAAATTTAATAACTGTGACTTCTATGATCAATTTCATAAACACCTCCATACCTATCACCCCTTATCCTATTGTTAATCCCTATCATCTCCCAATACTCCAGCCTATCTCATACTTATATGATTTTGTTAATCCCCTCTCATATCACCTTTTCAATCTCTGTTACACCAATTAGACCCTACTGCCGTTCCAACATCTCTATTTGGCCGGGTACCAACAGAAGCAGGACACGTGGTGAATTGTTTGAAAACCAAATGTTATGTGGGCTTGTTTATTATGTTTGAAACGGCCGAATTATGACTTAACCACCAGACGAAGCCAAATGATGCAAATGACTACCTGAAATCATGTCCCAGTACTCCATATATGCTTCTAGCGCTTTTATGATGGTATCCATACGACCAGTACAACCATTCCTCTGTTACAAAAAAATGAATATGTTATGAATTGAGTTAAGCCGGTTATTTCATTTTCATTCTCAGTTATTCTATGTTAGCATTCGACTTCTGTGACTTCAACAGTAAGGACTGAAAGTAGCAAGCGTTACGAAAGGGAAATGTAGTCATTTGGGTTCGACCTCCACCATAATTACAAGACAGTCATCTGGGCATCGCTTGAGTTACTAAAGGAGCTAGTGTTGAAGAGCTGAGGGCGCCACCAGGTCAGCAGTGTTGGGGCGGAAGACAAAAGGTAACAAACCAGAACATCTTTGTTGAATTTTCAAAGAATAAACAAAGAAGAGTTAGAACAAAATTCTCTGCCAAAATGACCAATAGGGTCGAGCCAAGCATATTCGACAGTTCCCAGTACCGCGAAGACTGCATTTCAATTCTCAAAGGAATACAATGGCTGCCCTTTTTAGAGAAGTTTCATGGAAGTAATGAGGAGGTCACTAAACAGTTCGCTTTTACATTCAACGGGGAGAAAGCTCTGATAGGTAATTTTTCATTAAGGGTTTCGGAAGACACCATAGCTCAGTCCTTAGGGATCAGCCTAGAAGGGGAGAAATACTTCAAGACAAAGCAATTCAAAGAAAATTCATGGACTCAATTTATGTCCAGATCAAGGGTTTCATCCGTTAATTGGAAGAAAGGCATCCCAAGGAGCTGGCTGGTGCATCCGTGGGACGAGATGGTCTATATCATCCAAAAATTTGTAACTTGTGAAGGCCGCTACAACATTGTTTACTTGTACCATATCAAACTACTGTTACATTTGAAAGGGCAGTGTGTTATCAGTCTACCATACTTCCTCTTGCAAAGCCTAACCAAAATGTCGAAGACCATCCAAAAGCAGAAAGGTAACGAAGACAAGAGCTTATATCACTTTGGGCTAGTTAAAATTATTATGAATATCAGTTACAAAGAAGAGGAAAAACGTGGAAGGAATTCTTGGCTGCCAACCAAATTAAAGATGAAGAGAACAAGGAAGAACCGCAGGAGAACTCAGGATTTATGAATGATATTGATGAAGAGATTCCTATACACAAAGCAAGCAAGGTACCTCCACCCGTTAGCAGTGTGAGGATGAGGAAAATGAGAAAAGAGGATGCTCAGAAAGCAGAGCAAGATAAAATTTTTACCACCTATACAAGAAGAACCAGGAGAGCATCAAAGACCCAGCTACAAGAAGACCAACCCAAATCAAATGTACCTATACCGATGGATATTGAGAGTAGTGCTCACTCACAACCTGGACCAGGAGCTGAGAGGGAGGTTGAAAGCAACAACAAGCAAGAAAAAGATTCACAACCTGCCATTAAGAAACAGAGGAAACTGGAGAAGCAAATTGAGAAGTTAAAGGAAGAACTAATGGAGGCCAACATACTGGAAAAAGTCATCAAGAAAGAAAATGAAATGCTAAGAGCACAGAGTAAAGAGACTCAACATAAAAATGAGAAAAGATTGATTATGTGATTTTGCCGAAGATATCCAGACAATGTTATGGATCACAGAAGTCTAAATTCCTTAATAAAAATGAGAAGTTAAGGGAACAAATCAAGGAACTTGAATCTGAACAAACAGATATTTGTAAGTGGGAAACTAAATGGTATAACCAAAAGAAGGCCCTCAAGGAAAAGTACAAAAGTTTAAAGCATGAGCTCCATGGTCAGAAAGATGCCCAAGTGAAGAAGAATGTGGATACATTGTTGAAGGCAGCAGAGGTACAGGCAGGGACAGAGTTCAGAGGAAGCACATCAGGGTTAGCATGAGGACATGCTAATTCATTAAGCCGGGGAGAGATGTTGGTACCATTCCATGACCTCCTTTTTCCTCCTGAAACACATCGTTTGCCTACCTTTTTCCTTCATAAATCTCTTAGACCCCTTGAAATTGATTAGTTAACAGTATTATAGTTGTTAGATGCATTAAAATTGATTTATGAGTTTTATGTTAAAGAATTAGGGATTTTTGATAAAAAGACTACAGGAAGTTACAACATCCTGTAAATGGTTTATTGTTTGACATATGGCATGACAGGTAAGCTAAAGCAAAGGGTAGGGACGAAAAATAGAATGTACAAGCATGGACAAACATTGATCCTATAGTAGAACCAACACTCCTGGTCGTGCGGTCAATGCTGGTCAAAGCTCAGCATGTTGGCGACAAAAGCAGCAACAGCCATAGGGTTCTAAACCGGTTTAGTTTTGTTCCTTTTTGGGAAATCGGTTTAGAATGGAAACAACTTAAAAATCATTCCATAACAGAAGCAACAACAGCTGCATAACGAATGTACATTCGTTCCAAATGTAAACAGTGTTAGTTTTTAAAAAGACATATGTAAACACAGTTGTGTGGTTGTTAATGTCGGTACATCATTTTGAAAAACAAAGCTTTTGAACTTAATACCAGAACTCAGTTGCAGTCACGATTTTGTTATTGCGTTAACTCTATAGTTCCTTGAGTGTATTCCAGTATACCGTTGAAACGTGTACGGGCCCTGCGTGCAACTGGTATACTATCATTTTATTTCATTAGCAACTTCTGAATATTCAATAGTATGCATAGTGATTAGAGTTTGGTTTATGATTTCGTTGATTTAATTCTTATGAATGATGTTTATGATGGTGGCTTGAAAGATTCATCGCTGAGATCGTTGAACTGTATCCTGTAAGGGATCTGATCTTTCGTTATCTTTTTAAAGCATCTTCATGAACCCTGCTTCCCATGCATTTGAATTTTAAGTGTGCCTATGATTTCAGTATGTCTTAATCTTTCACGAATGATAAACGTTGAATGCTGAGTGTTCACTGAACAGGGGTTTTATGCACAGCATCCTCGTAAGGGGATTGAAATCTTGGTTTAAGTAATATGCAGTGTTTTTAGAATAGTTAGATGAATTGAGTAACCTGAGTGTCAAGGTGATAGGGAGCATACCTCAACCTTCCGTAAAGAAGTTCTGTAACCTACCGTCATGAACACTTAGTTAGGAATCCTTTATGTCTATAGATTGTAGACGCATGCCTCAAAGTTTACTTATCCTGGTTGATAATAAATATAGCCTAATCTAGCACCCTAGATAGGACACTACACATGCCCTGAGCCAACTCAGCCATTTCCCCTACTACCTGCTCCATCGCCTTGGCAAGTAACCGCTTCAGCACCCAATAAACATGTAAGGCCTGCTTATATAAGGTCATGTGTCCCCTAGTGTTGCCTGGGTCAGGAATGAGGTTACCCCATTCTTCCATTTCAGGTTCTGAATCTTCTTCCATTATATTTGCCTCCAATTCTTGAATAAGCTTACGAATGTCCTCGTCAGTTCCTTCTTTGTATGCTTTTTCTGCCTCTTGCACAGTATGTCTCATGGTTTTTCGGCTGCGTCTCTGACATGCTGGAGAGGAGGGCTTTGTTTCATGTCTGCCTATTTGGTTATGTCTGCCTCTGCCCCCATGCCCTCTTCCTTGACCTGGGCGTGCCATTTTGTTCTTAACTGTCACCTGACTACCCTGGCCAATAAAAAATGTTATATTCTCCATAATTGCTTCTATTCCGGTCTCCTTTGCTTCCTGCTCCCAATTCTTACCCTCCCCCTTCCACGTTTTTCCAATGGTTGGGTTATTCCCCAGCTTTCCTCCCCTTAGATGAGGTTGGTGAATGTTCTCGGGAGTCTTCTCTGCCTCCCAGACTGCCTGTTTTACCTCCTCGAACTGCCCCTGATAACTATCTGTACAGAATCCCTGCATCCATTTACCCTGCCCTGCACGACTCCTAGCCTTACTAGATTCTTCCCCAACATTCCTCATCCTACCACCCTCTACCTTCTGACTGCTTGTAGCAGGAAAGAATTCCAATTCCTTCTCGCTTCTCTTTCCCTCTGCTGCATCTAGCTCTCCCCCCTCTTCCTTAATATTACTAAAGATTGAAAGAAATTCAGGAATTGGATTTAAGAATACGTACCCAGTCCTATGCCAAGTTGCAGAGAACACCAATTCGCAATGAGCTCCTGCCTTCTCCTTCCCTTGCTGCATAATAACCTTGGTTCTGTTCTTCGCCACCTTTGTTAACCTCCTCCCACCTACCCTATGTCTCATCATCCTTCCGCCGTCGTTTCCTCCTGCTTCTTCCCCCACTTCCCTGTCACCTCTACGCCTCGAGATTCTACCCTGCCTGCATGCTGCCCCCGCGTCCTGTGGAATTATGAGGATGTATGGTGGCTAGCTTTGCCACCCTCTTCCCTTCACCATCTTATCACACGTCCTCTCCACTTCGTTCACCTCGTTCAGGGGCCATCTGTAACCCTTATCTTGAGTTTGTAATCTCATTATTATCCTGGGTAATGAGTAAATTGAGAGGCTCCCATCATTTCTCTTCCCAATGAATTGGCCATATACTATCTACCTTTCCTCCTTGTTCATTGCAACCCCAGTTAGCAAGGAAATCCACTGCCTTATTACCATCCCTTCTAACATGGTTTATGATCTTGTACTCAATGCGTTTCATTATTTCTGCCAGGTCCTGAATTAGTCCTGTCGTCCTCCAACTCTGCGCTACTTTTTCCCAGTCCTTACCATTATTTAGTTTCCTGAGCATCTCTATCACTAGGTTCGAGTCTCCTTCTATTTCCAAATTGGTGTATCCATTTCAGATTGCTATTCTGATGCCTTGATAGACTGCCATTAATTCAGCTTCATTATTACTCATTATACCACCCCGATCAGCATAAACCCATCTTGTCTGCCCTTGATTATCCCTGAAGATGCCTCCGAACCCTGCTGGCCCCAGGTTTCCTTTTGAGGCTCCGTCAAAGTTTAGTTTGATGAAGCCATCACGTGGGCATTTGAACTTGGTTGAGCTCTGATTATGATTGCTCTGGTTTTTTTGCTTCTGGGGATACACCATGCCTTGTTCTAGATTTAGGCATGCTAGGATCCTTCCTTCTTCTGGAGTTGTTTTCCAATCTTCTTGAGTCCAGGCTTCCGCTAGGATAGTTTCCCTTATAATTTTTTGGGTTCCCTTCCAGATCGTCTCTTGGGAGCTGTCTTTGTTTTGAAATATTCTTCGATTTCTTTCTTTCCATATTAGCCACATGTTAAAACCCATCGCTAGACTCCAGGCTCTTCTGACCACCGGGCTTGAGAATTGACCTCGCCCCCATTGATTAATGGTTTGTTTAATGTTATGAGGGTCTCTGTTTGTCCTCCCAAATAGTTTCCTGATTTCTTCCCATTGCTGCTGAGCAACAGGGCATGTGTTCAAAAGGTGTTCTTGCGTTTCTTGGTCCTGCTTGCATAGGCTGCATCTAGGAGGTCCATGGAATCCACGCTTCTGAATCTGATCCCAAGTCAAAATTCATCCTTTTCCTACTAACCATAAGAACAAAGTTACCTTCGGCCACCAGTTGCTCTGCCATATTTGTTTCCACATGGGTGCATTTTCATCGTGCTCCTGTTGGATAGTTAGATAGTAGGCTTCTCTAATCGTGAAGGTTCCCTTTGTGGATCTACCCCACCGAAGTATATCTGGACCTGTTCTAATGGTTATTCTTCTTGATTCTGTTTCTCTTACATATAGATCTCTTTGTTCAGAATCAATGTGACTATCCCATTCTTCCGGTTTCTTCCAGGTTCTCCAGGTCTCCACTTGACTTTCTTCCTTCCAGTATTCACTTACATAATTTAGCCCTTCAGCTTTAGCCTTCTGACATGTGTTTTGCAGGCCTTGCAACTCTATCATTCTCTCTCTTTGCTGCCAGGCTTCATCCCAGAATTTAGCTGAATTTCCATTCCGTATTTCCCAGAATGCATGTTTGAATATAATGTCTCTGTTTTGACTAGCCAGGTCCCATATTGTGGAGCCTCTTGGAATTTCCTCTAGCCTAAGAATACCTTCAGTGGTTGTGGGCATATTTTATTTTTGAGTCCATATTTTTTTCCATAGATCATCTCCACCCCTCATCCATCTCCACCATAGCTTCGCCCCCATAACTTGGTTCAGTGTATACGAATCTCTAAGACCCAGTCCTCCTTCTTCTTTATTTTTTATCAGTCCTTTCCAAGATATTAGAGCCCATTTATTTTGTTGCTTTGGTCCTCCCCAGATGAATTTTTTGAATATTTCCATCATTTTTGTACATACCCCTTTAGGAACCACCATTGTCGAGAGAGGGTAGATAGGAATTGCTTGAAGAATCGATTTGAGAAGCACTATTCTTCCCACTATATTCAAAGATCGGAAAGACCAATTAGCCAGTCTATTCTTGAGTTTCTCAATGGTTTGATGCCAATTCGCTATCTTCAAAGGATTTAAAGCTAATTGATTTCCCAAGTATTTTGTGGGTAATTCACCAGTGCGGAAACCCAGAATTCTAGTCAGGTGGGATTTGACCATGTCTGGCGTGTTGAAGAGGAATGTACAAGATTTATCCTTGTTAATTTCAGTTCCTGATGCTTCCATAAAGAGGTCAAGGATTCTTTTAACCCTTTTTACTTCTCTTAGGGAGACAACACAAAAAAGCATAATGTCATCTACAAACTGTTGATGAGTAATTGGTAAGTTACTTCCCCATAACCTCAGCCCTTTGATTTTTCTCTCTCTTAGTTCTTTTTTGAGGTATCGTCCCAGGCCTTCTGTGCTATGATGAACAAGAATGGGGATAAAGGATCCCCCTGTCGCAATCCTCTTGTGGCATTGAAGGTCAAAGTTGGCATTCCATTCAAGAGAATGGAAAAATTAGGAGTGGAAATCATATCATAGACCCATTTTACCCACCTATTGCAGAAGCCAAATGCCGTTAAAATTGTTTTAAGGTAATCCCAGTTTAGATGGTCATATGCCTTTGAAAGATCCAGTTTGATCATCATTCCCATTTCCTTTTTATGTTTCAAAGAATGCACTACTTCCTGAGACACTACCAAGCCATCTAGAATTTGTCTCCCTTCCACAAACCCAGTCTGTTCCGGGGAGATAATACTAGATAGGATTGGTTTCAGCCTCTTAGCCATCAGGGTGGCTATAATCTTATAGATTACATTACAAAGAGCAATAGGTCGAAAACCCTGAGCGGTTTCCGATTTAGCAGATTTGGGAATAAGAGACAAAAGGGTTGAGTTGAGGTCGGGACATACCTTCTGATGTCTACGCGATTCTTCTACCACCTCCAAGATGTCTTGCCCCAAGAAGTGCCAGCCTGCTTGGTAGAATTCCACTATAAATCCATCTGGTCCTGGAGCTTTATTTCTCTTCATCCCTTTCACGATTTCTTCCACTTCTTCCAGGGTTGCTGCCCTCATGAGAGCTAAGTTCTGGTCCCTGGTAATCATCCTTGGGATTTCGTTGCATATCCTTCCTATAGCCTCTTCTCTATTCACTTGAGGTTCTGTAAGGATATCCTTAAAGTGCCCAACTAAAGCTTGTTCCATTTCTTCATGCTGGGTTAGGCGTTGCCCCTCCTCATTTTTGATGGAGAATATTCTATTCCTTTGTCGCTGCTGGATCATGGCTTGGTGGAAGAACTTCGTATTCCTTTCACCTTCACGAAGCCAATTTATTCGAGACTTTTGCTTCCATAGTATCTCTTCTTGTTTTCTTCGTTCTTCAATTTGGCTTATCACTATGCCTTCTTCTCTAGTTCTTTCTTCGCTTCTGCCTTCTGTTATAATTTCTTGCTGCAGTATTCTCATTTTTTGTTCTAAGCGTTGTTGTTCTTTAAATATATTCCCAAATTCTTCTTTGTTCCATTTTTTAATTTTCCCTTTAAGTTCTTTTAATTTTAGTTGAAATGTCTGCATCCTGCTTCTTCCTCTTTGTTGGCTCTAGTTCCACCACTCCTCCACCTTTGTCATGAACTGTCGATCCCTGAGCCAGAAGGCCTCAAACCTAAACAATCGCTTCTTTGGGCTCACTTTGATGTCAATTTCTAGCTTGATTGGCCAATGGTCTGAACCCATTGCGGGGAGGATCATTGTTTCTACGAATATATCCCTATTTATAATTTGTTCAGATATTAAAAATCTATCCAATCTTGATGCAATTTGATTTTTGTCCCCTCGTCTATTATTCCATGTGTGGATTCCATTTATTGTGGGAATATCCACCAATATTTGCTCTGATATCATATCACCAAAGGCTTCCATGTCTTGGTCTGTTCTTCTCAGGCCTCCTCGTTTTTCCGTCAGAGTTGTAATCATGTTAAAGTCCCCTCCTGCAATCCATGGCAGATCTGGGTATAGCCTTCAGATTGTTCCCATATTTTGAAGAAAGCTTCTGTGTTCTCCTGTTAAGTGTGGGCCATATACCCCTGTGAGGACTATCCATTCCGATGAGCCTATCATTCTAAAAGTGCCTGAAAGAATTTGGGGCATGCTAACCCAATTTACAAATTGAACTTCCTCTGGATTCCATAGAATCGCTAGACCTCCTGCGCTACCTACGACATCCTGACCCATTAGCTCATAATGAGGATTAAATCTCCTCATTATCTCTTCCAGTTTCTGAGTACTAATCTTAGTTTCTTGAATTATCATTATGCTGGGTTTATCTTTTTTCAACCTATCTCTCAGATATCTCTGTTTCCCCTTGCTATTAAGACCTCTGATATTCCAGGTTGTAATTATCATTTTAATAATTTGGGAGGTTGTTGGAATACCTCTGAGAGAGGTATGACTCTTCCTGAATTCACCAACATCTCCCCAACCATTTGGATGGTCTCACTCATTGGACGTCTACCTCATTTTCTTCCTCCTTTGCCAGTATTGCCCATTCCTATACTTTGGGTACCTTGTGCTCCTAGTTGTTCTGGTTGATTTGCCATAATTACTCCTACCTTCTCCTTGTATTTTTGAAACATATCTTTATATAATTGATTTTGTTCTTCCGGTATAAATCTCTCATCCAGATGCCTCCATTCATGTAACAGTCTCCTCATTATTTGTTCCTCTTCGCTTCCTTTGTCTTTTTGTGGATCTACCTCCATTTGAGTTTGGTCTTTTGGCGAGTCCATGTTGTCTTCTTCCCCTTCCTGTTCCGTATTTATTTGTATTGTGTCCTGTTCTTTTGCTCCTTTTGATAGTTCCACAGGTTCTTCGTCACTGTCTCCCTTTTCCATTTCCATTTCCTCTTCCTGAAGGGCCTTAAACTTGTTTTGATTTTCCAATAGTATTGTTTTTGCAGGTGGTTGCAGAGGGTTCGATCCTTTTAGAGATTTCCTTCTGGTGAGCACTTCTTTGAATCCCTCTTCGGTCTCTCTGTTTGCCTCTATTACCTTCTTCTCTTCCTCTTTCCTTTCTACTGATTCTTCAGCTGCATTTAAAGGGAATTGTTTAAAGAGATGGCCATATTCATGGCATCTTCTACAGCGAAATGGGATGTGCTCATAATCCACTAGTTGCTGCCATACCTCATCATGGTATTCTATCTCGATAAACTCCAGAAGCGGTTCTGTTATATTCATATATACACATATCCTAGCATAAGATGTGTATCTCCCTCTTTTAGTGGTCTCAACTACTTTGACAAATGTCCCAATTGTATTTCCTATTCCTTCTAGGATCTCTGGATCCCAGAACTCAATTGGGAGTCCAAATAGTCTGACCCAGATAGGTGCCGCTAGCATTTTTTCCTTGTCTGGGTTATAGCAGTCCTCCCAGTGCCTCATGAATAAACCAGCATTATTCATAAAGTAGGGTCCTCCCTCAAAAATCCTTTCCTTATCTTCCAGATTAGAGAAGATAACCGTAAAAAAACCCTTTGCCCCTAGTTTTAGATCTATATGCCCCTTAGGTTTCCATCTTTGCTGTATCCATTTGGTCAAATCCTTCTCAGACGACCAAATCCCTACAAACTTACAAATTAAAGCATGATCCTTCATATAACTTCTGTATTCTTCAAGTTTGTTGTTAGGGATTACAAACCTGGGTTTTTTCGCCGCCCTTGGTAAACATCTGCTGCTTAATCCTGCTTGCTAGCGTGCTCCCATGACCGGAATGTCTCTGGAGATTTTTCCTGTGCTTCCTTGCACTCCATTTCTGCTTGACTCCCCTGCTGCTATGTTTTTGTAGGAGGGGATCTCTCCCCTCCCAACTTCAACTACCATTTCTCTGTCAGTTCTGTCAGCTTTCTATCTCCTGCCCTTCGCACGTATCTGCAGTCTGTAATTCTTTGAGAAAATGCTAATGGAAGCAAGCTTCCCCTGCACCTAGTCCCCGGTTCAGGTCTGCCCAAGGTGGCCCGCTCTAAAACCCTAACCCTACTCACCTGCTATCATCGCTTTCATCTGCTCCACCAACTCCCTACCAAAATCGTTTCCGAGACCCAGACATCTTACTTTGCTGGAATCAAAAGAATATAAATCTTTATAAGGTTTGGTAATGTCAAGTCCTAGTTTTTCCATAACAACTTTAGGCATTGAATTGTACGAAGAACCTGAATCTAACAAAACATTATGGAGGACCTTATCATGAATATTTAGGCTAACATAGAATGGAGGAACACCCCCTCCCTGTGATTTGCCCTCAACTTCTAGCCCAAATAAGAGTTTAGGCTAGTCATCATTCAAATTAACGAATTTTCCCCTATGTTTATAGCTTTCATCACTTGAGGTATGTACATATTTTGTTCATTAACTCTGTTAGAGGAATGGGAATTTTTAGTTTTGCTAATTCATTCTCAATGTTGAATGATGTTTGAATCTTAATCAGGTTGGGAAAATCAAATTGATCAACAATTTATTTCGATATAGGTTCTTTTTGCTGACTTGTGGTTGGGATATCAACTTGAGTAGTTTTGGAAGTGCTATCACCTATCTTCTTGGCAGGAATTTCTGCTTTCTTTTTGCCAAAATTATCAGCATTTTTCTTGGGAGAATTGTTTGTGATTTTCCTAGCATCAGTGTCAGAGGATTTCTTAGCAGGATTCTCAGAGTTCTTACTGTTGAGAGTGTCTGAAGTATTTTTGCATATGGACTTCCATAATGGCACACTCAAAACCTTGTTTATATTCATATGATTCCTCATAGTCAAGTTCGGTTTGAGTTAGGAGGAAAAGTTCTTGCTCCTCTTGAGTGAGAAAAATAGTTTCATCATCATTTATTCCCATCATATTTATTTGACTGACATCTAAATCTTCAATTATATTACCCTCATCATCAGTATATTTTTCTTGAAAAGGAGGCCAGACTTGCTGGTCTAGACCCTTTTGTTCTTGTTGTTTGATCTGGGGGACATTGCTCCTGAAGTTTGGGTTCCTCTTTTGAGGAGTAGTCTGATTTTCTCTCATTTGAGCTTGATCATTTATGCTTACTCTTTGCATCATCTTTTCGACTGCCCTCACTAGGTTATCAATTTTGTGATTAGAGGTAGAAGTGGAAGGTTCATCTTTAATGGTAACCCTATGTTCAGATTTTAGTTTGGCATTCTTGGCTAAGATGTTAGCTTCAACTTTTATAGCATTGGATTGCATTTCTTCTAAAGTGGTAGGGTCTCTCTAAGTTGATACTCCATGTCTACATAAAAACCACCAGGAAAATCAATTAAAGCTAAGCCAGAGGAGGGTTTCATGTCTATAGGAATTGCATTGTAAACAGTGTTAATCTGTTGACAGTATTCCTCCACAATTGCACTGGGTTTCCTTTTAAGTCTTTTGTATTCATTTAGGAGTTGAAGAGGATTTTTCTTGATTTCCCATCTAGCTAAAAAAGTTTGATGGAATGCATCAAGGTTGGCTATACTTCCTGCAGGTAAACCCTTAAACCATTTTTTGACATCACCTCCTAAACTTTGAGCAAAAAATCTCATCTTCACATCAGCCTCATCTATTTCTTGAAGATCAAAAACATCATTCATTCTATCAATGTGTTGTTGAGCAGTATGAGAACCAGTGTTATGAAACGTTATAATTTTTTATGGATAGACTGCAGGCATAACATTTAGCTGGCCTGGTAACACTGAAGGTGCATATCTAGCTACCATAGCTGGTCTGAGAATTTGACTGGAAGATGGACTTGTGGAAGGTGTAGTTGTAGTAACTACATGGATAGTATGAACAACAGTCTGAGTTGTTATGGGTGAAAAAGTAGAGACTATAGAATGAGTAGGGTTAGGAGGTTGTAGATTAATAGACTGGGAAGGTTGGGTGAGCAAAGAAGCTACTGCAATTGTTAAAGCTAAAAATTCAACAGATTGTTGAATATAAGTTTCTTTAATGGCTTGATCCAAAACTGAGACTAAACCCTGTAATTTATTAAAATTTTAGTAGTTGTTCTTGATCAAGATCTAATTCAGGAGGCTGAGTTTGGGGTATATATGGTCGCAGTATAGCTTCATCAATGATAGTCTGATCTACAAAGCTCTCATATTTTGTCCTAAATAGACTATGCTCGAATGGAAAATCAAACTCTATGTCTTGAATAGTTTCAAACTTTTGAGGAAGAGAGTTAGACCTAGACAAAGGACTATTCTCAAGAAGAGAGTTAAACTTAGGCAAAGGACTATTACTACCCTGGCTCTCTGTAAGACTTCTCTTTCTCATTAATTTCTTTGGATTATCTAAAAATCCAGCAGGGTTGGGATCCGGGTGTGCTCTAGTGAAAATTCTTTTAGGAGCCAGATCTATTGAAAACTTAACACACAACTAATTAAATTAAAATTAATAGCACACTCAAATATATACAAAGATTACAACCTCAGATCATGTATTTCATTGTGATATAACAATTTTGATTTATTGAAATACTGATTGACTACTAGGGAATAATTATTTTTCAATTTAAAAGGTATTCGTTCCCTAGTATGGTCACCACTTTGTTTTCGTTATGTATTTTTAAGGCCGAGGAAGTAAACACATAGGACAACATCAAACCCACTTTGGAAGGTGGGATCTAGCCCTGCCAGCTTTAGAGAGGGATCTCTCTGTAAAATTTAGCTATGTTTATTGTGAATTTTAGGCTAGTTATTACTATACTGATTGTTTTTTATTGGATTGCTTGGTTGATTAAATTGTTATAATTCCATTGGGCTATGGAGTCTAAAGATTAATCGGTCCTGCATCAAATTTTGAAGAATTTTCCCAGGGGAAGCTAGGTTTCACTAGTTGGATCTTTTAGAATTTTAAATGAATTATGAAATAGAGGAAATATAAGATTCATTAGAAACTAAGGAGCAATGAAGGATTCCTTAATTTGACTTCAGCAAAAAACATATAAATTACTAACAACCAAAATAAGGTGTTCTGTATAACATATTATATTCATCACAATTTCTGTTATGTATTATTAAGCTTGTCAGAAAATTACAAAGGAAAGAGACAATGAGTAAACACATGAAGAGAAGAAAAACATCACCAATTCATACACCACATGAATCTTGTGAAAATGTCCTTGTATTATTGATGCTTCCAGAAACTAGAAAATTAAAATTCGTAGAGGAAATTATATTCAACAATCAACTCATAATACTTCAAACAGTGAAGTATTTATAAAAATAATTACAAAATTATTTACAAAATCGATGTCTCAACTGATAGTGTATTATTAGCATTATCCTAAACAGTAAAATCGATCTTTTGCAGAATCATGGGCAAGGTGGACAACTGCATGAAGAGGTGGCTTTGTTTTGAAGGATTTGGTTGTTGAATCAACCTATAACTGTGTTGCAGTGGCTGATGTTTTTGCTATATTTGAGTTTCTTTTCAATCCAATATATCACATAGTTGTCCCACCTTTTTTCATCTTGAATGGTTAACTTGATTACCCTTCGGTAAATCTCATCAACCTCATTATACTTTGCAAATTTTAGTTTTACTGTGAAGATATTTTTTACCTCATGCTAGATAAATAAATAATTTCCCATTGTCTCTAAGAATGCTCTAGCTGTCATGCTGCCTTTTATACCACTGAATTTAATACTACTTCTGGCCACTTCCTTCATCTTCATAACATAATCTTCTTGAGTAATTAGTTTGTCATTAATCACATATATGTTGGGAAATCCTTTCTGATTTAATGCTTCAATCCTATTGAAGAATCTGTTCACTCCCAACTCCAATGTTTCACATTTCTCCTCCAATTGATTAATGAGATTTATTTTAGTCAAAACCTTCTTGACTTCCAAGATGGTGGCAGTCCTGTCACTAATTCCTAACTCTTCAAGTTCATACTTATTCTTTGAATTCAAGAATTTGATGATGTTGGAAGCTTTTGTAGGCATGTCTCCCAGCTTCTCCCTTACTTCAATAATGGTTTCAGTGGCCTTTTGTATCAGTTCCTTCTATTCAAAAATGATTTGGATGCATGGCCAAATCTCATTCATGGAGTCCAAAATATCCATCTAAATGGCTTCCTTGGCTTGGGCCAAGGTTTGACCAATTGTTTATCCTTCTCCACCCTCTGTAACATCTCTAGCAGCCTTTGTGACTTTTGTACTTCAACCAAATGAGAATCTTCAGTTCTAGCTTTCCGTTCTTCCAGAGCTTTGAGCTACCGATGCAACTTATTAATCTCTTATGATTGAATTGACATATTTTCTAGTGTCTTTGTCACTGGTTCAGCACTTGTAGCTTGAGTTGAAGAAGTTGTTGTAGTTGTTGCTCCTGAAGCTGGGATTCGAGTGATGGGTATAGCATTTAGGGGGACTATAGCTACCCTTTCACTATGTTCTTTCTCTTTGATAATTTTCTCCATTTCTACCTCCATCTGTCTGATCTGAACATTCTTCTCTATGATTAACTTCATCATGTCAGCCTTCTGTGTCTCATTTTCTTCAATATATTTAGTCAAGGGATCCTCTGTGGTTGGCAGTTTCAGTTGCTTTCTCAATGTTGCAATGTCAAGATTTTTCTTCTTAATGATCTCCTCTGCAACATTTATATCTTTAGGATCATATCCTATCTTGACTACCAAATCTTCCAAAGATTTGATCCTATTGTCCTTTGCTAAAGAAGATATCTTTTCCATTTTTAACTGGGACTGAATGTTTGCATATGAAACCTGCAACTTTGAAAATGACATGGTAGTATTAGTTAAGGTAGAGGAAATCATCTCACCAGTCTGTTTATGCATCTCCATTTGATCAATGGGATGGATATCTTTGGTGTTGAATTCAAACGTTGTGCTCTTGTAATCTGTTGGTGTCTTAGGATGTGGAATTTGGGCCTCAAGGAAGGCCATCTACATCTTTCCTTGTTCTGTATCAAAAACTGATAGTTTGCTTTGTGAACTGGAATTCTGCTTCCAAAACTGAGTGTAGGTGTTGTTCTTAAGAATTTCATTCTTAAGTTTGATCACCCGGTACCTGTCAAAATACTTGTTTTCCTTTTCTCCATGGATATCCTACTAAGCTAGCTCTATTTATTTTTTATTGTGTGATATTGAAGGTCCAGTAGGAGATGTAACAAGATTACTGCTTGTAGATGGTGTTTCTCCAATTATGATGGCAACTTGATCTTCTACCTCCTTTTCTGCATTTGTCCTAGGAGTCATCTTAACTCTTTTCCTGTAACTGATTCTGAAATCCTTGGCCTCATTACCTGTTATTGATGATGATCCCTCGCTCTCTGTCTTTTACTTGTTTTCTCTTGAGGAGTGGGGGTTTGTAAATTTGAAGTAGAAAACAATTTCTCCTCAGCTTCCTGTAATTTACTCTCTCCCCATTCTAACTGGATCACATATTTCTCGATCTCAAGCCTTGGGGTATGGATATATGGAGTAGTTTTATTTTCTACTCTCAGCTTAGAATGATATCCCAAGGGTCATAAGACAATGTGAAACTCATGCTGAATTTCATCTCTTTAAGGATTTTATCTGCTTCTTCTCCTGCTAACCTGGTGTTGCATATGAAAAGGCCACCTGTGTCTTTATCCAAAACTGGGACTTATTCTTTTCCACCACAAAGTGAATATCATCTGAATTTAGCATTTTTTTGATATATTCAAGGGAAAAAATCCTCATGGGGAGGTATTTTGGGAGCTTGTATGGTGCTAAATCGCATCCATAAACTCTTATTCTGTATAATTTTGGTATAAATACCAGTCTCCATTCCTTGCCTGATCTGTCAAATGTAGAATCCTTTTGATGTCTTCACTAATTCTAGGTTGTGCTGAGCCGTTTAGGATATTCATAGCTGGTTGAAGAAACTCTTCAATGAATTGTTTATAGGAGAATTCTTGTTGTTCTTTCATCACTAAAGAAGTCCAAAATATTATAGATTGCTGGTTTCCCTCCTCATCTAACTTCTGCATGGGAAAACTAAACCTGTCTACTTGGTAATATAGAAAAATATAAACTAAAATTGAAGTGTACTTAAAATACTTATTCAGTTGGAAATTTAAGAAACTGCTCATGGATGTTATCGGCTAGGAATTGACGGAAATTAAACAAAATAGATGGTTTGCTATCTGTGGAAAAGATGGAAAGGAAGCCTAGAATGGGTTCATCTACCCACTGATTAGAATAATAACCCAAAATATATGAAATTATGGTTATGGTGTGTTTAGCTTGATTAGGGAAGATTAAGGAAGGGTATGGATGATTCTTCTTTGGCAATTGGGAATTTTTCTGGTACGAAGATATCAAAAATCTTTGCTCTTCTAGCAAAATCAAGCTTCTGATAGAGTTTGGTGAGGGCTTCTAAGGAAAATGGGGCATTGTTTTCCACAGGGGGAGCTAACATCATTTGGTTTATAGATTGGGCAGTGATTGAAAAAATGATCTCACCAGATGGTGTCATAATGGCTCTTTGGCTGGGAACATAGTAGGCTTGGCATTTCCTGGTGAATTCATGGGCATGGAAAGTCAGAGGGAAAATATAGCGAGGAAGATTGGACTCCCAGAGTCCAATTTCATCTATTTTATCAACATGTTTATCCTCCAGCCAATAATAAAGCTCCAACAATTCACAGTCGTATTGTGTCTCACTGATCCTGTAATCCCTATCAACTAATGGAATATGGTCTAAGTCTATGGATGGAGGGATTAATGGATTAACAGGGTTCTCTTGGTTCTTTCTCTTTGGAGGCATAATTAGATCAGTGAATGATTAATGGTGATGGAAGGAAAAGCTTACCGGGAACAAATTTCAGGTTGTGAGCCGTCAGGGGAGGGGAGACAAAACGCTGACAATTTGATTTGGCTTCAGCAAATCTTTTGAAATTGGTCGCTTTGCAGAGAAAACCTAGGAATTGTAGAGAATAAGCAAGTGAAAGGGACAATGAAGACTGTTTAGGGTTTTTAAGGAAGGATTGGCAAGTTCCATTGGAGGTTGGCGCGAGACTGTTGAAGTCGAACGGTTACCCGGGAAGGAAAAATTGAATGTTCAATGGTAATTTGCTAGGAAGTCATTTAATTGGACAATGGTAAGGAGACGTGGAGCGACATGAGTGGCAGAGGTTTCGGGTAGGGACAATGGTAAAGGGATGAGTGGGGGAAATAGTTTTCGGAGGGGTATGAGGCAAGAAATGGTATAGGTTGGGGGGGGGGGTGAGAAATGCAGAGAGGATGCCACGTAGTGATGGGGCCTGATGGAGAATACCACCTTTTCGCTCCCCCCCCGTGGCTGTAAAGCTAGGATGGAGGGGGGGCCAAAAACAAATGGGTGTCGTTGATCCTAAAGAGCAGAGAATCTCGATGCCTTTGATTGTGGCCCTTTTAACCATAAACGACAAAAAATATTTTTTGTCCACATGCGCCTCTTTGATAATGCTTGAAACTTAAGATAATACTTTGGATAAAAAAATCATGAATTTGCATTATCCCATCGTGCCTTTCTTTTACAATGTCACTGAGACTTAGGGTAAAGGGCACATAAATACATTTATAAAACCAAACTATTTCTGCCTACCCTTTAACTAAGCTAACAATTTTATTTTTCTAAAGGGGTGCATTTAGACTAGCAAACCCATAATTATTTTCTTTTATGGAAAATCAAAACTACTTAAATCCTATCACTTATTTCTCCTATTGATTCAGATTAAATAGTTGAACCAATGTCATTTTCTACCTAACTATTGATTTACCAAGATTAGACTGTTTGGAAAAATTTTATTCTTTAATCTAATTTACGGAAATTCAAACATGTTTAACCATTATTATACTATATGATTAAACAAATAACTAGTCATTGTGGCATTTTAAACAAGCTTCACACAACCTTTATTTATCAATCATTAAGAAAACTATCTATCTGTAGTGGCATTTGAATTTGCAACACTTTCAGTATTATTTTCTTTTTGTTTTTCTTTCTTTGATGGGGTTCTATCTTTTATTCCTTTTTCAATGTTTTTTTTGTTTTGTTTATGCCCTCTTTTCATTTTTATTCTATTTTCTTTTGGAAACCATTTGCAGATTGACAATTATTTACAATATGATATTTTTGAGATAAAATACTCAATCACCTTGAGATTCTATAAATTATAGGACCCTAACAAGTCACAAATTTTCCCAAAACATGTCAAAAGAATTTGAAATGTAGAAGATTGGTGAGTTGTCTTACTTTATTAGAATTCAGGTAACTCAAACCAAAGTAGGTATGTTCATGTCACATGAAAAATATCTCAAGGATATGTTTAAGTGATTTGGGATGGAAGAATGTGCTACTATGAGCACACGTATGATTACAGGTTTCAAGCTAGGTAAGGATAGTGAATCTCCTATGTTGGATGATACTCTTTATAGATCAATGATTAAAGGTATTTTATATCTAAAAGCTTCATAACCAGACATCATGCACGCAGTAGGAATGGTGGCAAGATTCCAGTCAGCCCTGGAGGAATCTCATATACTAGTTGTAAAGAGAATACTCGGATACCTTAAAGGCACTCTTGATTTTGGACTATTGTATGTTAAGAGCACAAATATTACCTTGATAGCATATGTTGATGCAAAGTGGGAAGAAAGTGTTGATTATCAAAAGAGTACCAATAGGAATGAATTCTTCTTGGGAGATTCTCTTGTATCTTGGCTTAGCAAGAAACAATCATCTATATCTCACTCCACAATTGAAGTTGAATATATATCAGCAGCAGATTGCTATTCACAAATCCTATGGATTAAGGAAGCCTTGAAGGATGTAAACATAGAACAAATTAGCCTATCACCATCTACTATGACAATACCAGTGCAATCAACCTCTAAAAAATCTAGTTATGCATTCTAAGACAAAACATACCCCAATCAAGTATCACTTCCTCCGAGAATAGGTTGCAAAACATAACATCAAAATATATTGCAACACTAAGGAAAAAATCGCAAATAAGGCTTCACCAAACCCCTACCTAGAGAACCATTTGGCATCTTCATCAAAATATGGGGATCGTCTCTCATGTATCCCATTAGAGCATCATGTTTCTATTGATGTCAAATGGGGGGAATATGACAAGGGGGCAACGCAATGATAGGGGGAGAAGCATTATGATAGGGTGGGTAGCATATGAGGAGATTATTATCGATGACTCGAGGAGTATTATATGAGGAGATTGTTTCCATCAACAACAAAGGGGCAGATTGTTGGAAGAATTATTGTTATTGATATCAAAGGAGACACCATCTCAAGAACCAAATCACATAAGCTTGTAGAGGACTTCAATTTCCTTCTAACTCCTACTCGTTGATGAGATATTGAATTTTTAAGTTGGGAAACCCATATTTTTGTCTCTCTTCAGGTCATCCAACATGAACTTACATGAACTCAAGTTTGCCCCTCTCCAAATGTTGTGTCTATTAAAATGTGAAAAAAATTGTATAAATATAGGCTCATTCATCCTCAATTGAGCATCCAACTCGACCAAGAATACATAGAAGAAACTCAGATATGAGGCAAAAAAGAGAAGGAATTCACAACTCATGAACTAAGGAGTTGATCAAGGAGGCAAGATGAGGGATCAAAGAGATTTTATTTTGGTTTTTGGTTATACCTTTTTGTGGTTCGTTTTGGAGAAGTGGTTATACTTTTCTATGGTTCATTTTGGAGGAGAACTTGGCATCAAATTGAAGTAGATCTCACCCTTTTTAATAGACCAAACCTCCGCCCTTTTACAATCCCATATTGTTTAACAATGAGGCAAGAAATTAAGTTTGAATAGAGCATGAGTAGACCTGAGACAAGGCACATTCAGACCTCTGAAATTTTTTGAGTTTCGGCCCTGTGCAAACTTGTGACAAGGCACATTCAAACATATGGAAAGTTTTTGTTTTCAGCCTCTAGGAGAAAAGATTCCTTCGCAGACTTGAGAATATTTTTGTGGATCTTATTGAAGCTATAACAAAGTTTTGGATTAGTCCTTAAACTGAATTCTAAGACAATCTTGGAAGCAAACGTTGGAGCATCTTTGAAGCACTATTGAGGATATATTGAAGCCATTGTTAAAGCCTTGTTGGAACAATACTATAGCATTTTTGAAGACACTTTTGAATTAATTTTGGCATAGCTTGTAGAGAAATTGTTGTGGAAACCTTGAAGCTAGACTTATATTCAGTTTTTGGAGCAAGCCCGCTTGTATCCTTTGGAACATAGTTGTAGACCTTGAATCCATCTTTGGAGTAGTTGTTGAAGATTTTTTGTGCAATGTTGGAGTAGACTTGAGACCCTTGTTGAAGCAACCTTATTGAAGATATAGATCTCTTGTTGTTGCAGACATCTTTGAGGCATTAAAGACATTTTTTAAGCAAGTATTTCCTATAAAGTTTTTGATTTGACCAAGTTGGAACTTGGAGTTGTTGAGAGGATTGGAGTCTACATTTTTCGCCAAGTTGGAGCTTGGAGTTGTTGAGAGGATTGGAGTCCTCATTTTGAACAATTAGGAGTTTGGATTTGTTCAAGGTTGAAGCCTTGGAAAATTGAAAGATTTTTTTGTACAGGTTGGAGCCTAAAATTATTGTAAAAGAGGATTGGATTCCTCACTAATTTTTATCAATAAAATTATTTTGTTATATCCCTTGTATTATGGTTTATTTTGTGATAGAAAACTTAACTGGCATAATATAAAATTGAAAGAAATATTGATTCACCCCCCTCTCAGTATTTCCAGCATGATTAATAAAGGATTAATCATTTTGGTCTAAGGACTTATCTCGATTAAATTGATATTTGAGCCAATTTTATTACTTCATATTATTTTCGTAGTGGTGACTAAAATTTTTCAAGTACTAGTATTGTGTATTTGGAAATAGATAAAACATAGATAACATTGAAATGGATAAAAGTAATTATAGCATTTATTTAAAAAATATATATTTTTACTTTTGTAAGCTACAGGATTTGTTGTTGTTTAATATCTTGGAGGGGCATAATACATGGTATCAGAGTGGGGTTACATATGCTAGGGCTTATGGACCCACATGTTTGGTAAAATAAATATGTTGAATTATTGCACCAAGGGGCGCTCTACAACCTAGTGTAACAGAGATGTGTAGATGTAATGTAAGAAATTTTGTCAACATTTTTAATTAATATTCAAATTAAACATAAATAAATATAAAATATAAATGAATGTCAAATAATTTAATTTATAATATAAAATTTAACAAACAAGGATAAATATAAAGTACAAAACCATGGGCAAAAAATAAAATTAAATAAATATAAAGTACAAAACCATCGGCTATAACCAAACCATGGGTTATAACACTTTTCTCAAAAGCTACTTTAACACAATCAAATCCAGTAACTAAAATGAATGGTTTAGTAAGTTATAGACTCGAGTCATATTTATATATAATATTTGTAACAACCTTCGTGAAAATTCCATGTAATAAAAGTAAATAAAGGCAAAATAATAACCACGAATGATGGGACACTTATTCCAAGCTGAATGTTTGGCATAATCCTAGTGATGGGGATCACTTGTGATTGTTTATAGCTAAGGAAATTGGCAAAGGCAATGGCAAAGGCTTTGGAAAGGCAAATGGAATTTTTCGAACCTTTATTCATGGAAATAATGGAAATTAGGAGAAAAGGGAGGTCAAAAGTCACAGGTTGCATGCGAGGAGGAAAATGAAGGAAAATAATGGAAAATGAAGAAAATAGAGGCCTCAATCATAAAAAGGGTTATGAGGATCAGTTGGTAACTTTTTGTTAGTTCAGTTTTGGAGCTCTCCCATTATTCTCTCTCTCTCTCATACACTTGGAGACATAGAGTTTTCTTGGAGCACTCTTGGTGGGTATGGCATACTGGATTTTTGGAGCATGAAGGCAAAGGAAGAGCAGGAAAGCACAAGGAGGCATCGAGATCAGCAGCTACATCAGATTTTCTTGCAGGTACCGAGTTGCATGTATGTTTCCTTCACTAGTTTTGGCGTGCATGGCACATGCATGTGGTTTATTGGTTGTGATATGTCATTGGCATGGAGGATTGCTAGGATTAACAACATATTGCCTAGCCTTGTCATTTCCTGGATATCCATGGTGATTGTGGGTTTCCTTTCATTATTTGTTTTAGGTTGGTTCTCATGTTTCCTTAGCTTGGGTTGAGTTATTAGTTCTTGGAAGCCCTGGTTGGACAAACGCTCAGAAAGCCCTGTAACAACTTGGGTCGAGTTACTAGTCCTGGAAGCCTTGGTTGGACAAATGCTCTAGAATCTCGATGGCATCTATGGGTTGAGTTACTAGTCCTGGAATCCTTGGTTGGAATAAACAATTTGGAAGCCCTAGAAGGTTTGGATGGAGACCAATTTGATGATGGTTTTGTGATGTCCGACCATGAGGTGGAATCATTGTTTGATGGGTTGAGGTGGATGGCCTCTAGAATCCCTGGATGACTTTTGATTGATGTGTTCTATGAGTAATACTTCAGAGTTTGTCAGATTTGTAGTGATAGGGACCACATCGGATCAACTATGAGCAGGAGGATAGAAGTAATGGGGCATATGGTAGTTGGTCACATGGTGGCCACATATTAGATAGAGATGACACAATCAAAGATGGAAAATGGTTGGAAACTTAGGATAGGAGAAGGGATAGACACAGGTATTGTACTAGTTCTGATTCAGATAGGCATCATGATTGTCATCGTTATCATCCTTATAGGAGGAGTGATAGGGCATATTTTTCAGATGAGTTTAAGAAACAAAGCCACCAACATTTGATGGAGAGATGAAGAAACCACAAGATGTAGAGGCATGGTTGCTTAGCATGTGGAAATTCTTCAGGTTGCATGACTACTCAAAGAACATGAAAGCTAGAGTGGCTACATTCTGTCTCAAAGGTAAAGTAGACATTTGATGGGAAGATGTGAAGAATGTCAAATGCATTCATGAGGAAGATTTGACTTGGAGTGAGTTTGAGCGGCTATTCAAGAAGAAATATTTGTCGGAGAGATACTTTGATGACAAAGCAAAAGAATTTTATGAGTTAAAGATGGATTCCATGACAGATGATGATTACACTAGCAAGTTCTTGGAGTTACTAAGGTATGTTTCTTATCTCACGGAGGAAAAGGCCAAGATTCAGAGGCTCATTAGTGGGTTATTAGTTGCATTTAAAGATAGAATTAAGTTCAATGAGCCTAGATAATTGGAGGAGGCCATTCAGAAGTTAAGTGATCTGTTGTTGAATGTCAATTTTTTGTGCTAATTTCAACTTCAGATTTAAAAAACAAATGCTTATCTTTTGCTTCATGTGCATAAGTTCCCTTATGGTGTTTGTGAATGAAAAAAGGTAAACTTTGTCAAGTTTTATGTTAATTTCATGAGAAAAATAGCATGAAAGTAAAGTATTGAACAACAACAAATAAATGTACAACAAGCCATCAAAATGAACACTTAACACAGTGTTTTGATGAAGGTGTTCACCCCTCCTGGGCAACATCTCCTTGGTCGAGCTTCCATGGCTTGGGCCTCTGTATTAGCTCAATAATGGAAAAGTGATGTTTACAATACTCTACTGCTTCTGAAACCTGCTTCAATGTGCTCATAACATCCAAATCATCTAGGAACAAGTTTTCTTGATCCCAGTTTGGTCGAATTTTGCAAAAGTTATGGCAAAAATTGTTTCTTCTAGTAAAACTCCACTAAAACTGGAGGAACTCCAGTTAGTCCCACTAAAAATGGAAGAATCTACGAATTTATCGAACCTGCTAACTTCCCCGCCAAGTTAACCGCGGATTAATTAAATGTTAAGTGGAGATTAGGCACATTAAGCGTGTTTAATGGCAAACCGTTAGCCATTAGCCTGGTGGTCTTCATGGAATAGGTCACATGGGTGGTAAATGCCACGTTATCCCAACTATGCATGGTTATGGTAAACAGTTAATGGTTTGTGCTGGTAGTTATATATTACTGGTCACATGGGAGGCATAATTGTCGTGGTTATGGTAAGCACCATGGCTTTTGGTTAACTGTTAACCATAGACGTTAGGGTTACATTGTTGTGTTCACATGGGAGGGGGCTGGCCCGCGAGCTAGCTCCCTCCTCCCCCAACCATCAACTTTTAACATATCAAAATCAACGTGAAACCATAGTAGGTTAAGAAAAGAAGCAGTGGTGTAGTGGTAATGCTTAGAGTTAGTTTAAGCAAGGTCGCAGGTTCAACTTCGCCGACCTGCCCATAATTTTACACTACACACCAATGCCCAACGCAAACTTCGGGAAGGGACACATGGTGGCCTCCGGGATTGCCACATGTCCCCTCCTCATTGGTCCACCTAAAATCAATTAAATGAAGCCAAGTCACCAACATACAAACCAACCAAAGTATTCCACTTGGAAAAACCTGATTGGACATTAACCAATTCGTTGACCTGCCCAGTCACCTACCACGTCAGCAATACGAACTCCTGATTGTGCAGTGACTGTATTTTTTTTGCAAAAAGTTCTTCTGTTTGGCAAAGCAGACAGAACGCGATATCTTCCTCATACGAACTCCGTTTTGTGTGAAACAAGTTGCATTGGGATTGTATCGTGAAGACAGACACGGTCATTGAGGTTTCGAGCGATTTTGGGCACCTTGATTTTGGAGCTAATTTTTGCCCCTAATCCAGATTTTGGTCACTCCTTCCCACTGACAGGATTTTGGACCCACAAAAGTTGGTCATCTGACGAGATTTGAATATTCTTCTCCTTCCTAAGCTCTATCAATTGATTCTACTTGGAAAAATCTCCATGACAACCACTTGGGTTCACTGACAGGCCTTGCCTTGTAAATGGCTTGGCACTTCAACCAATGTTCTCCTTTTGCTGCTGACCCAATCCAACACTTCTTGGCTACTTACTGATTAAACACCATGTTGTACCAAAGCGATCCCTCGGTGCTTGGAAAGCTCATTGATGGCCTCCCCACTAAGAATCATGTTCCTCCTTTGCAACACATGCATTTGATGCAAACTTCTCCTTGGAAACCACTTTTCCAAGTTAATCCCATCTAAGTGAACTAAAACAATGAGTTCCACAAAACATGCTTCTTCAAACATCTGACTTTCAAGTCAAGAAAAATCATGTACAACAACTTGACGATTTACAACAAGAATTCCACATTGTCATAAAACAATTCGTCACATCTCCCTTTCATCTTTGGAGACAAAATCAACTCTTCCAAGTCAATATAACATTCATGTAACAATCAATCATCCACACAAGCCGACACTCATGCATGTGCAAATGATCAACATTCTCAAGTTGACAACATACATGTTACCAAAGAAATCAACCAACACAAGTTAATCACTCATGCATGTTCAAGCACAATGAAACTATTAAAAATTCCACTGTTCAAACGCACAAACTCTCATGCATGTATAACAATTCTCAACTCTCTCACAAGTACAATCACAAGTACAAGAAACCCATTGGTATGTACGAGTACTTAAAGAGTTGAAATGACCAAATTTGTTGCAATAAAGTGAGTCAACATTCATCCACTTTTGAACACCTTCCTGGCGTAAACATGCAAGTTCAAGAATGAAACATGCATGCAAATTTGTAGTTGCAAATTGCCATCTTTGTTGCATCTAAGTGAGTCAACATAACTCTACTTTTCCATCATCTTTCTTTGTGCAATATGCAGCATACTTTCAAGAGAAAATAAATGCATTCAAATAACAAGGAAATGCATCAATAAGGAAAGATTTACATCAATTATAAAAAGAAATGCAAGGCCTTAATTGGTTAAGAAATCTAACCATCTCTTTAAAAACCATTTCAGTGGTGCTTCTTTCAGTTGCACTTCATCATGTGTATCATCCTAGCCCACATCAATTATGGAATCCTCTTTTTCGTTCTTGTCAAAATCTCTCTCCACCTTCTTCAAATGTTATGGATGACTTGTGGGATGCAAAGTCCAACACTTGTCTACCAGATGACCCTGTTTTCTATCTCTTTTCAAAATAATTGCATCTTCTTTCAACATGGCTTCCATTATCCAATGGACCTTTGGCTTTCTATCTCTTTTGTTTTGAAAGTTTCCTATGTATGGCTATCCTCTTCCAACACCTCAAAACAATATGGCTATTCAAACCACAAAAGTAACATGTAAATCTTCTCCAAATCTTATGTGAAGATTTACTATGTTTATCATAATCAAAAGAAACTTGATTAGAGACAGATTTATACCTTGCACATTCACCTTTGTCGCCTTCTTAAGGAGGTGAAATTGATGAGGTAGTGGCTCTCTTCAGAATACCAACAATGGTTCCATAACCTTAGAGCTTTCAACATCCTCTTGTTTTCCATTTCCACTAGTTGCATGCTTATGAGCATATTCTTGCAAAGTGGGTATAAAACTTTTGCATTCCTCGTGAACAGAAACTTCACAAACTTGGGATAATGAACATGTAATGAAAGTCCTTCTTGGAACACCTTCATGTACCTCCTTGGCTTCGGAGCATTCTCCACCATGGTGTCCATGTTATCGTTCTGTGATTTTGAAGATCGACAAGACAAAATTCACAAAAGATACATCAAACCACTTATGAGTCCAAGACCTAGCCTTCCTAGACTCAGAGAGGTCTCTCTCTGTATATTTATGATTTAACTTTAATTTAAGGGTTTTAATGTGTTAGGCTAGATATAAAAATAAAGAGATTTGTAACTTGGTTTCTTGGTTGTTTGTTTGTTTGGTTGGTTGGGGTAGGTCATTATAGAATATTTTCCATTGGGCTATGGAGTCAAAGTTGGGTGTAACATCAATTTTCTAGAGCATTTGCAAGGAAAGCGAACTGTCTTTACTGGATCTAAAAATAGAGTGAGAAATGAAATGATAGAAAAGTGATATCAGTCAGGATTAAAAAGCAATTAAGTAGTTTTTAATCATACTTCAGAGGAAAGCATTTAGATTGTAAACATAGATAGTAGTAAGGTGCTCCAATGGCATATCTTAAACTATAATTTCTTCTTTACAATAAGAGTAAAAGATGCATGAATTGATAAACAAAGATACATTTAACATAGAAAGAAAGACATCACCAGGTCAAAACAGGTCAAGTATCTTGCAAACGGTCCTTTTATTGATGCTCCAGCTCGAAATTACAATGCTCCAAAGAAAAGATAGTTCAAAATGACTAGGGTCCAACCCCTAATACTCCCAATACATGGAGTATTTAAACAAAAACTACAACGATTTGCCTTGTACACTTGGCAATCTGTTATTTATTACAATGAAAGGAAAAATGACTGATGTAACCACGAAGTGGCCACGCTAAGAAAATTGGGATAGGTGGTCCTTCTTTTTGGGATGTTGTTGCCTGAAAAATTAATTTTGACTATAGAGGTTCTACTGATGTGGCTGGTGCTGACTCAGGTCTGTGCTGTCACTCTAGTCGTCCTTGTCTCGTTCCTCCTGATAGTCACATAGCTCACTCCATGCTTCATCATCTGGAACTTTGATTTTAGTTAATCTTCTGTATATTTTGTCAGCCTCAGTGTACTTAGCAAATGTTGGCTTGAACATAAATATATGCTTAAGTTCATGCTCAATGTAAATTAAAATGTTGATATCTTCCAGCAATGCCTTTCCTGTTATGCTCCCTTTGATGTTGGACAAATTTACAACATTTGTGGCTATGCCGTGGAGTCTCTTGGCATAATCTCCTCTATCCATGAGTTTTTCATTTATAACAAACAAATAAGGGAGACCTTTCTAATGTAAAGGCTGCATTATTTTAAAGAACCTGTTGACTGTCAGCTCCAGAACTTGACATTTTTCTTCTAGCTGCACATTTAGGCTCTTCTTGGTCAGCACCTTCTTGACTTGTAATATAGTCTTTGTTCTATCTGCCACTCGCAACTCTTCCAGATCATACTTGTTTCTTGCATTAAAAAACTTGATTATCTTGTTAGTTGTTGATGGCATGTCTCCCAACTCTACATTAGTAGCTGAAATGCATTCTTTAGCCTTCTCCACTAATTCTTTCTACTCAAAGATAATTTGGACGCTAGGCCAAATTTCATTCATACCATTGACTATATTGTGCCAAATAATCTCCTTAACTCTCCCTAGAGTGTTTCCAATAGATGATTCTTTCTTTGATTTTTGTAGTGCCTCAACTAATGCCTTTTCCCTTTGCATTTCCACCAAGTGATTGCTTTCAACTCTTTTGATTTGGTCTTGCAGCACACTGACTTGGTTCTAGTCTTTTTATCTCCTCAGTTTGCAGATTTGTGCCTTCCATCAATCTAGCCAACTGTTATGTACTTCTTCCTGCTCCTGTGACTGTACTTGAGGGAGTAGTTATGGGAAGTGCCTCCATTGTTGTGTTGGCCATATGTGTTGCCTTTTATTTCTCTTGAACCATATTCTCCATCTCCGTTTCCATTTGTTTGATCTGGATAGATTGCTCCACTATTCATTTCATCATATCAACCTTCAAGTTCTATGTTTCCTCTATTTCCTTGGTCAATGGATCACGTAGAGTAGGCATCTTGAGTTGCCTCTTCAGGGCTGCAATATCTAACTCTTTTTTCTTTATTACTTCTTCAGCTGATTTTATATCTAAGGGATCATACCCACTCTTCACTACTAAGTCTTCCAAAGACTTGATTTCATTGTCCTTGTATTGTGATGAATTCCTTTCCATCTTGAGCATTTGATAGTGTCACCTGCATTTTAAACAAATTCATAGAAGTGCTTGTTAGAGTAGATGAAATCATTTCCCCTGTTTGTTTGTGCATTTCTAGCTGATCTATTGGATGGAAATTTCTGGCATCAAACTCAAAAGAAGTTTGCTTGTAGTCTGCTAGAGTTTTAGGCTTTGTTGTCTGTGCCTCCAAAAATTCCATATGCATTTTTCCCTTTTTTGAATCAGAGGCAGAAAGAAGTTTGCCTTGTGTAGTTGCAATCTACTTCCAAAATTGAGCATAGGTGTTATTTTTCAGTATTTCATTTCTTATTTTGATCTCTCTGAATGTATCAAAGATTGTCTCTTCTTTTTCTTCAGTCACCTTTGAAGATGAGGACACTTGAAGTGACTGTTGCCTTTCTGAAATTGGAGTGGTAGGAAAAGATTGCCCTCCAACTGGGGATGAATCTGGAATATCAATTATGTTGATTGTTGTTTGTTGTGGTGATCCTTTGTCTATGTCCATGTGCTTTCTGGACTTTTTCTTGTATTTCAACTTGAATCCCCTTATAGAAGTATCAGTTTCTGGAGACTGATCTTCTTTGTTCCTTTTCCCTGTTATTCCCTACTCTTGTTCTTTTCCTTTTTCTATTCTGTCTTATGTGGTCTGCTTTTCCTGCTGTCTTGGAGTTTGTATGCTGGAAGAAGAGATCACTTGTTCCTCGGCCTCCTGCAATGTATCAGGCATCCACTCAATCTGGTTCATGTATTTTTCAATCTCAGGCCTTTGAGTGTGGATATAGGTTGTTGACTTGTTTTCTACCCTCTTCTTGGAAATGATACCCCATGGATCATAAGACCATGTGAAGCTATGGGTAAAGTTCATTTCTTTCAATCTTTTATCTGCCTCCTCCCCTGCTGCTCTGTTGTTACAAATGAAGGGACCAATCTGAGATTTGATCCTGAATTGGGACTTTTTCTTAGCTGATACAAAATGTAGTTCATCTGCATTAATCATTTGTCTAATGTATTCCAGTGAAAAGATCCTCATGGGGAGGAACTTTGGCAGCTTGTATGGGGCCAACTCACAACCATACACTCTTATTTTAGTGTAATTTTGGTACAAGTACCAATCACCTATTCTGGCTTGGTCTGACAGCTGCATAATTCTCCTTATTTCTTCACTAATCCTAGGTTCTACAGTCCCACTGAGGAGGCTCATTGTTGGGTGGACAAACATCTTGATCTGTGAAGAAATTGACAAGCTGCTCATGGAAGGAATCTGCTAAAAATTAGCTGAAGTTAAAAAGGACAGAGGGCTTGGATTCTGTTAAGAGGATAGACAAGAAAGCTATGATAGCTTCATCCATCCATTGATCTGAATAATAGCCAAGTAAATAGGAAAGAACAGTGACAATGTGTCTAGTTCTGTCAGGGAAAACAGAGGAGGAATAAGGAGGATTCTTTCTTGGCAGAGGTGTGTTCTCAGTCATGAAAAGTTCTAATGTTCTGGCTCTCTTAGAAAAATCAAGCTTTTGATACATTTCAGTGAGGACCTCATGAGAAAAGGGAGTAGTTCCTTCAATAACCGGGGCCTGCATCATATACATGATGGACTTGGCATCAATTGTAAACAAAATATGTCCTGTTGGGGCCATCACTACCCTTTGTTGTGGGTTATAACATGAATGACATTTCCTGATCAGTTCTGGGCAACTATGTGTTTTAGGAAAAATATAAAAGGGCAGATTAGTGTCCCAGAGGCCTATGTCATCCATTTCCTCTACAAATTTGTCCTGCCACTAGCTATATATGTCAAACAAATCAAATTCTGATAGTGTTTCATGTATTTTAAAATCTCTGTCAGCCAATGGTAGGTGATCTAAATCCAATGGTGGGTGCACCATTGGATTAAAGACTTCTTGTTCCTTCTTCTTCGGTGCCATGGTTGTCTTCTCTGAAACTGATCTCTGTAAGCAGTCCTGTCTTGAATCTGAAATAGAAAGGGGATGAGAAGAAAAGGGAATTCAGTGAGGGGGGAAGAAAAAGGGATTAATCAGAAGTGGGATTCAAGAATGGGAAATTGTGATTATTGCAGGAAAATAAGTTATCCTGCACAATATTGTTGTTCTTTATCTGCACTGCATGCTCTCTATGTATGGTTGAATAGGAAGACGCCTGCAAGTGAAGATAGCAATTAAAATTTGAAATTGGCGTGAACTGGTGGTTTTATGACTTTTGAATGATGCCATTGGGTTGGTTTGAATTGGCGCGGGCCGTTGGCTAATGGTCCAACCCATTGATTGCTCAACGGTGGAATGAAGATGATTGGGCAGATGGCACGGGTTGGCACCGTGAGGTGGTGGAAGTATCCAACGGTCATATTGGTGAGTGGTTTGAGTAGTTGGTGTAAACAACTTTTCGGGGGGCCTGGGGAGCAGTAGGTGGTATGTGGGTGGGGGTGTGCGAACTCGTGATGGAATGACACGTAAGAGAGTGGAAATCACTCACTTCGGACTATAGGTTAAGAGGGTATGGGGTAAGGTTTGGAGAAATAATATTGGAAAGTAACATAAGACCTTTCCTTTGCTTTTGATTTTTTCTCCCTACCTTAGGACAACATTAGAATATGTCTTTCAACCTTTTTAAAAAGGTTTTTTTTTTTTTCCTTGAATTTTCTTCAATCTACCTACCCTTATTCTCTAATCTAGCATTTTCTTTCTCATTTTCTTGTGCAGGGTGTACTTAGACTAGCAAACCCTTTCCTTTTTATCTCTTTTTATTTCTTCTAAATTCTAACCTTCTCTATCACTTATTTCTCCCTTGGTCTAGATTAAATAGTTGAACCAATTTTATTTCTACCTAGCTATTGATTTGCCAAGATTAAACTGTTTGGCAGATCTTTATTTTCTAACCTATCAATAGAAATTGAAATTTGTTCAATCATGCTTAGACTGTATGATTTGAACAACTTTTTGGGGTTTTCTTTTTTCTTCTTTTTGTTTTCTTTTGTTATTTTTCTTCTTTTTTCATATACCCTCTTTTCATTTATTTTCTTTTGTTTCTTTTTTTTGTGTGAAATCAATTGAATATTGAAATCTATGAACAACTTGAAACCTGCAAACTGTGAAATGCTTAATCACCTTGAGATCCTATAAATTATAGGACCCTAACAGTCCATAACCAAGACCCAAATACGTAGGCCTTTCCTCAACAACAATTGGCTCAACTATGCCTTGTGCATGTTTACCTAACCCTTTACCTTCATAGCCCATCTCCATCAATAATTTGGACCCTATTCCTCTAATGTGTCTCTCAAAAGCACCAAAACATTCATTTTGAGAGGAAACTGAAGATAAACTTTAATTGCATACCTCATTTTCATTCACATACTTGGCTGGGGTTTCCTTGGCATCATGGAGTTTAATCTCCATCTCATGCATCTTTTTAAGAATATCTTGCTTCTCCTCCTTTATGGCCATCAACTGCTCTTGAAGTATAGCGTTCTCCTTCCTATCTTCATATAGCTCTTGCACCCTATCTCTCATGATGATAAGCTCTTGCAACATCTCTTCATCAAAGAGTCTTGCTGAGGAAGATGGATTAGAAACATCACTTGTTGAAGTTGCCATCACATAAACTTGCACACAGTTAAATTCTCCTTGTACAATACAAAACCAATAGCTAATTTTCTAGCTAACCTTGGAAAACCATCTCAGGGTTAAAATGAGCTAACCTGACTCTATTACCAACTTGATATGTTGTTGAATGTTACTTTTTTTATGCTACTTTCAACTTCATATTTAAAAAACAAATGCTTATCTTTTGCTTCATGTGCATAGGTTCCCTTATGGTGTTTGTGAATGAAATAGGTAAATTTTGTCAAGTTTTATGTTAAGTTCATGAGAAAAATAACATGAAAGTAAAGTGTTGAACAAAAACAAACAAATGTACAAAAAACCATCAAAATGAACACTTAACACAATGTTTTGATGAAGGAGTTCACCCCTCCTGGGCTACATCTCCTTGGTCCAACTTCCATGGCTTGGGCCTTTGTATTAGCTCAATAATGGAAAAAGTGATGTTTACAATGCTCTACTACTCCTAAAACTTGCTTCAATGTGCTTAGAACATCAAAATCATCTAGGAACACCTTTTCCTGATCCCAATTTGGTCGAATTTTGCAAAATTTATGGCAAAAACTGTTTCTCCTAGTAAAACTCCACTAAAACTAGAGGAACTCCAGTTAGTCCCACTAAAACTGGAGGAATCTCTGAATTTATCGGATCCACTAACTTCTTCGCCAAGTTCACTGCGGATTCATTAAGTGGATATTAGGTGCATTAAGCGCGTTTAATATCAAACCATTAGCCGTTAGCCTGGCGGTGTTTGTGGAATAGGTCACATGGGCAGTAAATGCCACGTTATCCCAACTCTGCACGGTTATGGTAAATAGCTTATGGTTTGTGCTGGCAGTTATATATTACTG
Organism: Pinus tabuliformis; assembly: GCA_031772625.1. Classification (NCBI taxonomy): domain Eukaryota; kingdom Viridiplantae; phylum Streptophyta; class Pinopsida; order Pinales; family Pinaceae; genus Pinus; species Pinus tabuliformis. The sequence goes on from CM062804.1 coordinate 913,245,428, forward strand.
GTTACATGGGAGGCATAACTGTCGCGGTTATGGTAAGCGTAGCGGTTTTTGGTTAACCATTAACCATAGCTGCCAGGGTTATGTTGTTGTGTTCACATGGGAGGGGGTTGGCCCGTAGGCTGGCTCCCTCCTCCTCCAACCGTCAATCGTTAACATATTAAAATGAACGTGAAACCATAGTAGGTTAAGACACGCAGCGGTGGTGTAGTGGTAATGCTTGGAGTTAGTTCGGGCGAGGTTGCAGGTTCGACTCTGTCGACTTGCCCATAATTTTATACTGCTCGCCAATGCCAGCCCGACCTTTGGAAAGGGACACGTGGTGGCCTATGGGATTTCCACATGTCCCCTCCTCATTGGTTCACCTCAAACCAATTAAATGAAGCCAAGTCACCAACCTACAGACCAACCACAGTATGCCACTTGGCGAAACCTAATTGGACATTGACCAATTCATTCACCTGCCGAGTCACCTGCCACATCAGTAGTACAGACTGCTTGCCACTTGGTGAAACCTAATTGGACATTGACCAGTTCATTGACCTGCTAAGTCACCTTCCACGTCAGTAGTATGGACTGTTAACTGTGCAGTGATTGTTCTTTTTTTTTGCAAAAATTCTTTTGTTTGGCAAAGTGGACAAAATGCAATATCTTCCTCATACGAACTTCGCTTTGAGTGAAACGAGTTGCATTGGTATCGTATCACTGAGATGGACGTGGTCGTTTAGGTTTTGAGCGATTCTAAGCACTTTGATTTTTGAGCTAATTTTTGCCCCTAATCCAAATTTCGATCATTAAGGCATTGATATGAATAATCGAAGCGTAGAATTGAGACTAAGCCAGACTGGAGAGGTAATGCAAATAACAAAGGCAAATGGGACAAAAAGAGGGCAAGGCCCTAGGACACAGGTCACAAGGAGAAAGTCGCACCACCTAAGAAGCTCAATGCATCAGATAGAGGACAGGGATTCTGATTAGGAGAAAAGAACAAGGAGACAGGTTGGAAGCCTATAGAGTGTTGGATTTGTGGCAAGGATAATTGCATGAGAGATTGCCCACAGAACTAGGGTGGTATACCTCAGATATACCATGCGTAGGAGGCGTAGATTGTTGGGGATGTTGGTCAGAGTATTCTGCGTATCTATGCAACATTGGTTAACAAACAAGCAGAGCATGAGACATTTATTATTGAGATGGATGGTAAGCTTTGTGATCAAGTTATTTCTATTTTGATTGACCTTGGATCTAATTATAGTTATGTTAATCCTAACTTTGTGGATAATTGTGGCTTGAGTAAGGAATTGCATGCAGAGTCTTGGTTAGTGTAGTTGGCCATGAAGAAACGAGTTCATCATTGGGTAAGAGCTTGTGCATTTGAATTGAATGGTATTCCTACTGCAACACATTTGAATGTATTATCGTTGGGTTCATACAATATGTTGTTGGGCATGGACTGGTTGTATCTTCATAGAACCAAGGTAGATTGTTATGACAGATCCATTGAGTGTGTTGATGACAATGGAGAACCAAGAGTCTTACAAGGTAAGAAGAAAGCTACATCAGTTAGGATGGTGATAGCTATGCAAGAAAAGTGTAGTCGCGAGAAAGGGTGTAAGTTATTTACAGTGCACATTTCTAGTGATAAGGGTAAGGAAGTTGAGGTATAGATGTGTTGAGCAGGTGCCCAGATTTACAACAATTCAAGGATGTATTTCCCAAGGACATTACAGAGTTTCGACCTCATAGGGAGGTATACTTCTCTATTGATTTAGTACCAGGGGAAACTCCAACATCAAAATCACCTTATAGGATGAGCACATCTGAGTTGGTTGAGTTAAATTTGCAACTGAAGGAAATGTTGGAAAGGATACATTAAGCCAAGTGTGTCACCATGGAGCACACCAGCATTTTTCGTAAAGAAGAAAGATGGAACACTCAGATTATGCATTGATTACATGCAGTTGAACAAAGTGACCATCAATAACAGGTACCCTTTGCCAAGGATTGATGACTTGTTCAATCAGCTGAAGGGAGCAGTAGTGTTCTCGAAGATTGGTCTGAGATCCGAATACCATCAAGTACGCATCAAAGAGGAGGACATTTACAAGACTGCTTTCTGGACTAGGCATGGGCATTACGAGTTTGATGTTGTTCCATTTGGCTTGATTAATGCTCCAGCTACATTTATGTGTTTGATGAATAGTGTGTTGCATCCATATTTGGATAAGTTTTTCATTGTGTTCATTGATGATATATTGGTATATTCTAAAAATGAGGAAGAACATGCCGAGCACTTAGTAGCAGTGTTGAGGTTGTTGAGAGAGCATCAGTTGTATGCTAAGCTCAACGAGTGTAGTTTCTTTCAGACTGAGGTACACTACTTGGGGCATGTTGTCTCCAAGGAGGGCATTGCAGTAGATCCATAGAATATAAGAGTTATCATGGAGTGGGTAGCTCCTAAGAGTGTGGATGAGGTGAGATATTTCATGGGCTTGGCAGGCTACTACAGGAGGTTCATCAAGAACTTCTCATAGATTGCTTATCCTATCACATCAATGCAAAGGAAAGGTAAGAAGTTCAAATGGACAAAGGAGTGTGAGGCTAGTTTTGAGCAGCTCAAGCATTTTTTGACACATGCACCAGTGCTACAGATTACAGATCCAGACAAAGAATTTGTAGTATGCACAGATGCTTGTAAGGGAGGACTTGGTGGAGTCCTTATGCAAGATGGAAAGGTGGTATGTTATGAGTGTTGGGAACTAAATGAGCATGAGCAGAACTATCCCACACAAGATTTGGAGTTAGCAACGATCATACATGCATTGAAGATGTGGAGACACTATGTTCTTGGCAGGAGGTTTGTACTAATGAGTGATCACATTGGATTGAGGTATTTGTTTGACCAGCTGAATCTGAATGCCAGGCAGGCTAGATGGTTGGCCATGATCAACGAGTTTGATTTTGAGATCAGGTACATCAAAGGTAAAGAGAACAGGGTGGCATATGCTCTCAGCATATGGGTATAGGTAAATCACTTGGCAGCTATGAGCTCCTATGAGACAGACTTACAAGATAGGATCTTGTAGGCAAGTCAACAAGATGTCAGGTATATGGATATTGTGCACAGGTTGCAGCAGGATGCTGGTATAGGTATAGGTGCAGGTACATGTACAGGAAGTGGTACAAGTACAAGTGGTAGTATAGGTACAGGTGCAAGTAAAGGTACAAGTGGCGGTACAGGTACAGGTACAGGTGTAGGTGCGCAGGGTATGGATTATTATCTTACAATAGATGGGTTGGTCAAGTTCTGAGACAAGATATATGTACCAAATAATAGTGAGCTCAAGAAGGTGATATTGAGGGAGTTCCATGCAAAACCTTATTCAGGTCACCTAGGTTATTAGAAGACATTAACTGCAGTGAAGAGATTTTATTATTAGCCAAATTTCAAGAGGGATGTAGAAGATTTTGTGGCTAGATGCTTCAATTCTCAACGAGTGAAAGAAGAATGTAAACATCCATGGGGACTACTATAGCCGATCACGATCCTAGAGTGGAAATGGGAAGTCATTTCCATGGACTTCATTACAGGTTTTCCGAAGACAGTGAGACAACATGATTCCATCATGGTTATTGTGGACAGGTGACGAAGGTTGCACATTTCATTTCGGTGAAGTATACATTCTCAGCTAGCAATGTAGCACAGATATTCATCTGACATGTGGTCAGATTGCATAATGTTCCGAAGAAGATTATGTCAGACATGGATGCAAAGTTCACTTCCAAGTTTTGGAAGGAGTTGTTTGCAAGTTTGGGCACAGATTTGGCCTTCAGTACGGATTATCATATACAAATAGATGGATAAATAGAGAGGGTTAATAGGATATTGGAAGACATGTTGAGGATGTATGTGATGCATCAGCAGTGAAAGTGGGAAGAGTATCTTCCACTGGTGGAGTTCGCGTACAACAACAGTTCTCAGGAATAATTGAGGATGAGTCCTTTTGAGGCATTATATGGGTGGAGTTGCAACACTCCCATTAGTTGGAGTGACCTGGTTAACAGATTATTGATTGGATCATATATGTTGGTAGAGAACAAAAATGTAGGTTATAAAGAAAAATCTAAAGGTAACACAAGATTGGCAGAAAAGCTATGCAGATCGGAACAGGTTGTTCAAGGAGTTCCAGGTTTGGGAATAGGTGTAACTGCACATCAAACCGAAGAAGAACTCCTTGTGGATTGGATCGTGTGCCAAGCTAGCAACATGGTTTTGTGGACCCTTCAACATTGTTGAGAGGATTGGGTCAGTAGCTTATCGACTTGCACTGCCTCCGACAAGTGAAAGTCCATGATGTTTTCCATGTATCTTTACTTAAGAAGTATTTTAAGGATGTTGATCACGTGATTGACTGGTCTATATTGCAAGTGGAACCAGATGGAGAATTCCAGTCGGTGCCTCAATGTATATTGCAGAAAAAGGTCTCTGAAACCGAGCAATCGAGAAATTTAAGGTATAGTGGAAGCACTTTGGGCCCGATGAAGCTACATGGGAGATAACCAAACAAATGTGGGCTATAATATCCTTCCTTATTTTTCGGTTGACGAAAAACAGTTTTGGCTTGGTGTTTTGGTATATTCTTTGGTATATGTTTTGATGATGTGGTTTATGTAGATATGTATACGGATGTAAATGCCACCACAAGTTGTGTTATAAATATCCACTATGTGGTGTGTTGTTATGATGCCATGTTATTATGTTGGTTTGTTTTTCAACAGAGTGATCATTGTAAATATTGCATCGAGTTAAGTTATAAAAATCCATTAGCAGTATATATTTTTCTTACAACATTTTTTTGGTTATAGGTGTTATTGAACACCAAGGATGATGTTCACTTAAGGGGCAGGGTTCTATAACAACCCTGGTGAAAATTCCATGTAATAAAAGTAAATAAAGGCAAAATAGTAACCATGGATTATGGGGCACTTATTCCAAGCTGAATGTTGGGAAGAATCCTAGTGATGGGGATCACTTGTGATTGTTTAACGCTAATGAAATTGGAAAAGGAAATGGCTAAGGCTTTGGAAATGAAAATGGCATTTTTGGCACATTTATTTATGAAAATAATGGAAAATAGGAGAAAAGGAAGGTGAAAGGTCAGAGGTTTCATGTGAGGAGGAAAACAATGAAAAATGGAGAAAATAGAGGTCTTATTCATAAAAAGGCTTTTGAGGATCAATTGGTATCTTTTTGTCGGTTCAGTTTTGGAGCTCTCTCACTATTATCTCTCTCTCATACTCTTGGAGACAGAGTTTTCTTGGAGCACTCTTGGTGGGTGTGGCATACTTGGATTTTTGGAGCAAGAAGGCAAAGGAAGAGTAGGAAAGCACATCGAGATCAACAACTACATCATATTTTCTTGCAGGTATCGAGTTGCATGTATGTTTCCTTCACTAGTTTTGGCATGCATGACACATGCATGTGGTTTCTTGGTTTTGATCTATCATTGGCATGGAGGATTACCTGGATTGGCAATGGATTATCTAGCCTTGCCATTTCCTGGATATCCATGGTGATTGTGGGTTTACTTTCATTGTTTGTTTTTTTTTGGTTCTCATGTTTCCCTAGCTTGGGTTGAGTTGTTAGTTCCTGGAAGCCCTAGTTGGACAAACGCTCTGGAAGCCTTGTAAAAACTTGGGTTGAATTACTAGTCCTGGAAACCTTCATTGCAAAAAATCTCTAGAAACCCTTGGTGGTTTGAGTTACTAGTCCAGGAAGCGGTTGGAAAAATGCTCTGGAAGCCCGACGACATCTGTGGGTTGAGTTACTAGTCCTGGAAGCATTGGTTGGAACAAATGCTCTAGAAGCCCTAGAAGGATTGGATGGAGACCAATATGATGATGGTTTTGTGATGTTCGACCGTGAGGTGGAATCGTTGTTTGATGGGTTGAGGTGGATGGCCTCTGGAATCCATGGATGAGTTTTGATTGATGTGTTCTATGAGATTCCACTTTCACGCTTAGAATATGGCATGGGGGTGAATGGTTGAAGAGAGATTTGGCTCAACCATTCTACGGTCGGGTAGAATGTGGAAGTCCCATCCCAGATTTGGATTTTGCATCATTAGTGAAAGGTTATTTCTCCTTGTATTTCTATGAGCATTTTGATGGATTATATGTGGTCTATATGGTTGTACTTTCATGAGTATTTTTGTTGTTATTATGTTGGTTATGTATGTGTTTTATGACAACAGCCATGTATGGATTTCATCATGTTTTTACTTGTAATTGAATGATCAATGTATCTATGACCTAATGGATGGAATGGCAGTTGATGTGTTGAGGCATCAATGGTTATGTTGTAGCGGCTACAACCACCCTCCAAAATTTTGGCTCGCGTGCAAATTTCAGAGCCTACTTTGGATCCTGCAATCAGTCATCCTTGATTGCTTGTTGGTAAGCTGATGATTTTAAGCTCCCCTCCTTGATCCTAAGAGCTATCTGCATTCTCTCTTTATGCAACATGTGTCATTTTCGAGCATAGGGGTTGTTGTTTGTCATGCGAATGGAATGTTGTCTTGCTTCAAAGGAATTGTGTGCGTATGAGTGGTCGTCATCACATAGATATGTTTCACACTCACCTCATGCACTCACGTCATAAAGGTTGTTGCATAAAGCAAAGTATGTATTATGTATTATGGATGGTCTTTGTTGTGTTACTAAGTGTCCTGTCAATTTTTACATATGTTTCACTGATCTCACACTTAGCCATTTTCCCAAGCAACATAGCCTCATCAAGCTTCTCGGAACTATGCGCTTTGCTTCTGCAACCATCAAGCTTCCTTTATTTCTTGCTAAAACCCTGCAGTGTGCAGAGACACCAACCTCCCTTTCTTGTTGAAAACCCGCAGCCTGTAGAGATCCCAACCAACACTGCACTCCAAAAATGCATAGAGCAGTCAAGAAACCATCACTGCTCTCCAAAAATGCACAGAGCATTCCAACCGCACTGCACTCAGAAATTACGCAGAGGTGTCCTCCCAGGACCCCTGTCTTGCAAAAATGCCTCGAGCCTCAAAACTACGTAGTGTTGTCCAAGTTTTCTTGTTTGTCTTGCATGCAAAAACTATGCAGACGGGCCTCCTAGGGCGTCATTTTGACAACAGCCACTCTCCACTGAAATTGCAGAGATATACCTCTCAGTGACTATAGAAAAGGTGACATGCTGAAATCACTTCCAAGGAATGGAGGAGAGGAACCAAGGAACCAATCAATGAAAAAGATCAGGGCCACATGCGAACTTCGTCAGATGCATGATCATCTTGAGGGTAAGTATGGTAAGTAATGAACACCTTTCAAAGTACATCTTCAGTTGAGTTTGCAGGACTTCTTTTCATTGTCATATCATCCTGTCCTCAGTAACATGCATGTGCACAAACACGAAAAGTCATCTCATGTGTTTCTTCTACATGTATTTCTTCCTTTTCACTTGTTTGATGAACTGTCGTCTTCGGCATGTTGATTGCTATGTCATGCTTGCGACCTCATTCTGGTGATGATGAAGGTTGTGTTTGAGTTGTGTTTGCTATGTACACATCTATTGCACTCACATACGATGTTCTATGCACTTTCGCGCAAGAGTCATCATAGTCGTTCAACGATCTATCACAAGTGTCGCGCTTGTCGCTTGCACCGTCGATGAGTCACATTGACTGTTGTTGTCTTAATGGTTCGAGGTGTCTTATCGTCGATTCATGTTCAGTGTGCGTTCATAGGGTCAGGCATGCACAAGTTCATTCATTCACACACTTGGTCATTTTTTTGAATTTCTGTCAATCGCACCATCCTCCAATAGCCGAAAATCCACTGAGCTGCATTGCACAGTTTCAGCTCTCAGCGATTATTTACTTTTGCCTAGAATTGTGCAGAGCTTGAGGTTGCCTCCCAGGCAGTCTGCACTGGGCAACCCTGGAATCGACTCGACCGATTGTCACCCAAAACAGTGTAGAAGTTTCCCAACAAGCCATTTCAATCTATGTTGCTCGCAAGCACATCAACAAAGCCTCCAACTGGTCAACCAAAGAGTTTGACCGGGCAGTGACCCCAGGACTCACTTCCCCAAAAAATTACACAAAACCTTAATGGGATCTATACTTGTTCTCTTCAACTTGGAAATTTTTACCTGAAGACTTCAATTCCTTTGTCTAAATAAGTTTTTCTATTATGTTATCCAATTATTGCTTCATAGCATTGGATTTCTAAAGTTATGCAAGTAATTTTTTACCATGATCTTTTAATAGAATTTTCTTTACTTTTATCTGATATAATTTCATCAAATTATTTCTACATCCTTGATATTGACTTTTGATTCTCTTGAAGCGCCATCTTCAAGATGTCTTTAAAGTTTTCTGATGAAGGTATTGTCAATTATGACTTCATTTTCATGTCCTAGAATGTCATCATCTTCTTGTTATAGGGAAACATACAAAAAAAATCTCCATGTTTAACATGAAAACACCCAAATCTTTAAACCAAGGTAAATATAGAATTATGTTGATCTCTTTTTGAAACATAGGACATTGAATTGAGATATACATTCATAATCATCAATTATTACTTGTCAGACCTTAATTTAATACAATTTCTTGTGAAAAATATCTTTCTTTTCCCCTATATTTGGTTCTCGAATTGATAATTAATTTACCAATGTAATATTGTTGTAATTTTCCTTGCCACTCATGTTGATAATAATATTAATCTTTTTTCCTTGGATACTACCCTTTAATGAAACAAAATGCAATTTTCCATTGGAAAATTTTATAGGAAAATATTTATTTGTGTTTTTTCAAATTATAATCCATTCTTAGTCTTGAATAATTTAATTTTTTCTACTAAATTTTTTTAATCAAGGAATATACTTTCTATAACTTTCTACTTTTTCCTTAAGTAGAAAGTTATACTTTTTTTATAATTACCCTTTTTAAAACTTTCTCCTTTATAAATTTATAGAAGTATTCTTCTATAATATCAAATGGAACTTGGAAAAGTAAATTTCTTTATTTTATTTTGCCTCTTTATAAAGATTTAATGTACTTTTACTTTATAAGCCCCTTTTTATACTGTTAAAATTGGCAACCAGGGAAAAACTTCATGTGGGTCATCTTATTCATGGCTGAAAATATTTTTATTAGATTCCTCTCGTCGAGAGGTGTAGGATTGATATAAAGATCATCCGATTCTGATAAGTATTCATGGAGATATGAATTTAGTTTGATTATGGAATTATTATCAAGTCGACCTATAACTAATGTAGGCTCAGAAGCCCAACAGTCGCATCTATTCAAACACCAACGTTGTGTATAAATATAAGAGGACTTTTCCTCATTTTCTCTCTCTTCTCATCACATCTCTCTCTCTCTCTATTGCGTAGAAATGAGTCTCTTCTCTACTGCGCAGAAATGGGTCTCTCTCTCACACATGTGAAGCCGGAAGCTGTTGAACCTGAAGCTGCAACTGCAAATCCAAAGATTGACCTGCGTGGCCTAAAAGATCTCCTCTTTGGAACTGCGTTGTAGGTCCATCTGGATCTCCTCTGGAAGTTTCAACTTTTGGTGGTGGAATGAAGTCAATCTGATGAACGATTTGCAAGATATCGACTGCCCTATTTTGAAGTTGGAAACTGCTGAAACTAAAACTACAACTGCAGAAGTAAAGATTGACCTATGTGGCCTAGAATATCTCCTCATCTGAACTGCGATGTAGGTTCATCTAAACCTCCTCTGAAAGCTGCAACTTTTGGTGGTGGAATGAAGTCAATCCGACGAATGGTTTGCAAGATATCGACTGCCCTACTTTGAAGCCAGAAACTGCTGAAACTGAAGCTGCAATTGCAGAAGTAAAGATTGACTTGCATGGCCTAGAAGATCTCCTCATCTGAACTATACTGTAGTTTCATCTGAACTTCCTCTAGAAGCCGCAACTTTTGGTGGTGGAATGAAGTCAATCCGACGGTTGGTTTGTGAGATATCGTCTGCCCTAGTTTGATAAAGAAGTCGCTAATGCTGATGCTGCTGATCTAGGGTTTTCTACTACTGATATGAATCAGATTTATTTCAATATTTCTCTCTGCTGAATTATTGAAGATAAAAGAAGATTTTATCAAAGGGTTTCCCCACACATTGTGGGGTTTGTTCCTGGCTAGCCGCCACATCTTGTGTCTCTTGTCTTGGCTTGTTTTTTGTCGATGGTTTAATGTTCTATCTGCACTTTATGTACATGTGATTGCTAATCTGTGGAATATAATAAGAAAAAGAAGTAAAACGTTATAAGCATAGAACATACCATAACTTAACATGGTATCAGAATTGAGGTGAAGACAAAGCCCGAGCAAGAGCAAGAGCAATCACCGAAGAGAAGATTGGCAAGGCTATCCTAAAAGAACTATGGGGTCCTCAACACTCTTTCCTGCCGAATACAAGCTCCATGCGAAAGATGACTATCACGCATGGAAGATACCTATCGATCTAACCCTAGAAGATCCAGGAGTGCTGGACCATGTAAGAGGTAATATTGTTGAGCCTCCATCAAATGCATCTGCTGCTACATGGAACAAATGGAAAACCGAAGAAGTCAAAATAGAAGATCATCCGGGGCTCTATAGAAAAGCACTTGGTGGCCTACATATCTGAACTAGACACCTCCAAGGAAATCAACGATAGACTGGGAAATGGCACTCACGACTATTGGAGGATTACCATCCGAATGGTACGTGTTCAGGACTACTCTTTTGAACTATAATGTAATTCCTGGTTTCGAGGAATTAATGACTAGATGCATTCAAGAAGAAACAAGGGAAGAAGAGCAAGAAACGCCTATGCCTAAAGGTCCTCCTGCTGCCTTTTCTTCTCATGCTAAGAGAAGAAATAATTCCAGGACTAAATCAAAAGGAAAGGTTGGACCTAAGGGTGGAAGAAAAGGATGATGTTACATCTGTGATAAAGCAGGTCACTATGCAAGGGAGTGCCCTGATAGAAAGGACTCACATCGGGACGATGATCAAAATGCCTTTGATGGCAAATTAAAGGAATGACAAATTCAATAGCAAAGGTAAGAGGAGAGATGGGGATGGAGGAAGAGGAAAACCATTCCAGAAGGCTAGGAAGTCCAGGATGTATTAAATGCACCTGACCTAAAAAAGAACCTAGTGTCCATCTCGGCAATGGAAGACAAAGGCTACAAGGTAACCTTCAACAATGGCAAGGTATGTATATGGAAAAATAATGTTAAAGATGCCTTTACTCTTGGGTTTAGTGTTGATTCATTATATCAGGTCGATGGAAGTCCGCTAGGTGTCATGTCTTGTGACACAACTCTTTAGTCCGAACTTTGGCATCGGAGGTTTGCCCACCTTCATTACAAAGCTCTACCCGATGTAAGACAGATGGTAACAGGGATGCCCAAATTCCAAGTAGAGAAAGAAGGTGTATGTCCAGGATGTGCCGAAGGAAAGCTCAAAAGGGGACCATTCCCCTCAAGCCAAAGCAAGACCTCCGATATATTACAATTTGTTCACTCAGGCATATCTGAGGCTGGCATTAAGAGGGAGACTACTACACCACGTACTCCTGAGCAGAATGGTGTGGCAGGAAGGAAGAACCACACGATTGTGGAAGTTGTTCGGGCCATTCTACATGATCAAAGACTTCTGAAGCTTCCATGGGCTGAAACTACAAACATTTCCATATATGTACAAAATCGATGCCCTCATCAAGCATTGGGTTCCAAGACTCCTGAAGAAAAGTTCACCGGTAAGAAACCTGATGTTTCTCATTTTAGAATTTTTGGAAGCCCTGTATATTTTCATGTGCCAAAAGAGAAAATAAATAAATTGGGTGCATCTGGAAAGAAGGGAATTTTCGTGGGCTATGGTGAAAATACTAAAGGCTATAGAATATATGTAGTCGGTCAAAGGGAAGTCGTAATTAGTCATGATGTCACCTTTGACGAAGATATGGCTCTCAGCAAGGTGAACAATCTTCCGATTTTGAGGAGCTCTCAAGAAGCCGACACCAGGGAACCGAAAGAAAAGGATGATGAATCAATGCCTGTTGTAGAAGAACCCATGGATCCGATTGATCCTCCTCCACATGAGCCTTCCTCTTCTAGGAAGAGGCCTTCATGGCTTAGGGGGCTACTTGATGATGCTGAAGGACATGTTGCACCCCGAGGAACCTTTCGTGAAAGTAAGAAACCTAATAGGTATCAGGGATACCTAACCATCATGAGCACGATCATACAAAATAAGCCTTCATCATTCTTAGACGCCATCAAGCATCAAGTATGGAAGGATGCTATGACTGAAGATTATGAGTCTATCATGAAGAATGATGTCTGGGAAGTAGTTCCTAGATTCCAGGACAAGACAGTTGTTACTTCCAAATGGCTTTACAAGATAAAGCATGCAGCAGATGGAAGTACGAAAAAGTATAAGGCTCATTTTGTTGCTCGTGGAAGGAAGGTCTAGACTATGATGTGATATTTGCACCTGTTGCGAGATATACGACCATCCGCTCGATTATGGCCCTTGCCGCTTCACAAGGATGGAACCTACATCAGATGGATGTCAAGATTGCGTTCTTACACAGCTCGATCAAAGAAGAGGTCTACGTGGAGCAACCCGAAGGAATTGAAATTTATGATCAAAAATCTCATGTATGCAGGTTGAAGAAGGCTCTCTATGGGATGAAGCAAGCACCTCGAGCATGGTATGAGAGGATCGACAGCTACTTGATGAAGTTGGGATTCACTAGGAATGAAGCAATCCTAACCTTTACTTTAAGGTTGAAGATGACAAGCCTCTCATACTGGTGTTGTATGTGGATGACCTCTTTCTAATAGGTGCAGACCCTCTCATTCATAAATGTAAGAGGGAGTTGGCTTCTGAATTTGAAATGAAGGACTAAGGACTTGAAGTATGGCAGAAGCCAAGGGAAATTTTCCTATCTCAAGGAAAATATGCGGTAAAGATATTGGAAAGATTTGGTATGATGGACTGCAAGCTTGTGACTACCTCAAGGATCTTAACTTTTAGAAGTTATATGGTAGTGATGTCAGACCAGATTTGGGAAATGCCTCTAAGTTTCAAAAACTCATTCGCGTTGATGTTTTTGGTGAACCTCCGTCCGAACATATGTTTTGCAGTTAGCACTGTGATCTCATATTTGGTTGAGCCTCACTGCATTGATGCCAAGAATCTTCTAAGATATCTTCATGGCACAATTACTAATGGATTGAGATACACTACCGGAAATATGAAACTGCATGATTATTCGAATGTTGATTAGGCAGGTAGTGTGGAGGATCACTGGAGCACTTTTTAGTGTTGTTTCTCTTTGGATTCTGCTTCGATATAATGGATGAGCAGGAAGTAGAAGTCAGTTTCCATAAGCACCACCGAGACCGGATACATATCTACGAGTATGATCTCATATGAAGCTGCCTAGTTGGGGAAGCTCTTCAGTGAGTTGTTTGAACACATACCATTGTGATTCTCTGTAACAACCAGAGGTGGGATTCGATTATTGAGGAATCCCGTATTCGTCGATTGCTCCAGCAGATAGACATCATCTGGGATATGGTAAGTCGATGAGCAAGGAGGCTCCATCACATTAAGATGATGTACAGGTTGATAAACCTTGTCAAAGCCCCGAGGAAAGATCTAATATGTGATTTTCCCAAACGACTTGGAGTCGTCAAGAAACCCTTGTACAAGGATCCTGCATGTTGCATACATTGAGCTCTGGGAGCTCTGAGGGCTTACTGGAGCAACATACGACCATAGGGTGACTCACCCTCCCCTGGTGGTGTGCACTGGAACAAGATGAATCGCTTTCTTGTGGGACAAGATGATTCGCTCTCTTGTGGAACAGGATGATTCGCTCTCCTGTGTAGCAGGATTGATGTGTTCTCCTGTGAGGCCTGGATTGATGTGTTCTCTATGGCGATTGTAGCAGGATTAATGTGTTCTCTTGTGAGGCCTGGATTGATGTGTTCTCCATGGCGGCCTAGATTGATGTGTTCTCCATGGCGATTGTAGCAGGATTGATGTGTTCTCCTGTGAGGACAGGATTGATTAGTTCTCCTGTCGAGGCATCCTGCCCATGTAGTCTGGGACTCATGGGAAGTACCTCTCATCTGATCAATGAGCAGGGAAATGAAGTTAGGGACCATAGTAGTACCGATGGACGCATCGTTGTATCTACCGTACTCCCTATGCTAGGATGACCTCCATTGATCTGGGATCAATGATACTGGTCTGGGACCAGTGGTAGGAGTTGTACCATACTATGACACTGACTTCGATTCGGTTGAGACCGGTCTAGGACCAGTGGTACATACTCCGAGACTGACTTCGTGTCAGTGCAGTACTGGTCTGGGACCAGTGAGAGTGGTACATATTATGACGCTGACTTCGGGTCGGTTAAGACTGGTCTGGGACCAGTGGTACACTCTCTGAGACTGCAATACTGGTCTGGGACCAGTGGTAGGAGCTGTACCATACTATGACGCTGACTTCGGGTCGGTTGAGACTGGTCTGGGACCAGTGGTACACTCTCTGAGACTGCAATACTGGTCTAGGACTAGTGGTAGGAGTGGTAATTACTATGAAGCTGACTTCGGGTCGGTTGAGACTGGTCTGGGACCAATGATACGCACTCTGAGACTGACTTTGAGTTAGTGGAGGATAATACTGGTCTAGGACCAGTGGAGTTGTACTCACTATGACGCTGACTTCGGGTTTGTTGAGACTGGTCTGGGACCAGTGGTACATACTCTGAGACTGACTTTGAGTCAGTATGATACATCCTCGATCATTTCTTCTTCTTCATAATTTGGACAAAAGCAGAGCAGAACAGAACAATGCAAGAGCAAAGCAGAACAGAGCAAAACAATACCGATATGTACAAGGCAGAACAAGACAAAGCAGAACAGGTAGAATAGAGCAGAGCAAGGCAAGGGTCAGGCTGTATAGGGTAGTGCATTTGATGGATGAATAGCAACGACCGATAGACAGATTGCAGATGAAGTTCTCCCTGGTTGAGAGGGAGTGTTAAAATTGGCAACTAGGGAAAAACTTCATGTGGGTCATCTTATCATGGCTGATAATATTTTTATTAGATTCCTCTCGTCGAGAGGTGTAGGATTGATATAAATATCATCCGATTCTGATAAGTATTCATGGAGATATGAATTTATTTTTATTATGGAATTATTATCAAGCCGAACTACAACTCATGTAGGCTCAGAAGCCCGACAGTCGCATCTATTCAAACACCAACGTTGTGTATAGATATAAGAGGACTTTTCCTCATTTTCTCTCACTCTTCTCATCACATCTCTCTCTCTCTCTCTCTCTCTATTGTGCAGAAATGGGTCTCTCTCTCACACATGTGAAGCCGGAAGCTGTTGAACCTGAAGCTACAACTGCAGATCCAAAGATTGACTTGTGTGGCCTAGAAGATCTCCTCTTTGGAACTACGCTTAGTTCCATCTAGATCTCCTTTGGAAGCTGCAACTTTTGGTGGTGGAATAAATTCAATCCGATGAACGGTTTGCAAGATATCGACTGCCCTAGTTTGAAGCCGGAAACTGCTGAAACTGAAACTGCAACTACAGAAGTAAAGATTGACCTGGGTGGCCTAGAAGATCTCCTCATATGAACTACACTGTAGGTTCATCTGAAGCTCCTCTGAAAGCTGCAACTTTTGGTGGTGGAATGAAGTCAATCCGACGAACGGTTTGCAAGATATCGACTGCCCTAGTTTGAAGCCGAAAACTGTTGAAACTGAAGCTGCAACTGCAGAAGTAAAGATTGACTTGCGTGGCCTAGAAGATCTCCTCATCTGAACTGCACTGTAGGTTCATCTGAACCTCCTCTGGAAGCCGCAACTTTTGGTGGTGGAATGAAGTCAATCCGACGGTTGGTTTGTGAGATATCATCTGCCCTAGTTTGATAAAGAAGCCGCTAATGCTGATGCTGCTGATCTAGGGTTTGCTACTACTGAAATGAATCAGATTTATTGTACTATTTCTCTCTGCTGAATTATTGAAGATAAAAGAAGATTTGATCAAAGGGTTTCCCCACACATTGTGGGGTTTTTCCCTGGCTAGCCGCCACATCTTGTGTCTCTTGTCTTGGCTTGTTTTCTGTCAATCGTTTAATGTTCTATCTGCACTTTACTTTATGTACATGTGATTGCTAATCTATGGAATATAATAAGAAAAAGAAGTAAACTGTTATAAGCATAGAACATACCATAACTTAACATATACTTTATAGAAAAAATTTTTTTATTGAACTTTAATGTATACACTCTTTATAATCCCTTCAAATTCTATTTATACCTTATAAATTATAGTAAAGTATGTTTATAATATTTGGTGTTTGGAAATTGTGGACCAACCTCTAAAGATGCTTGTGGCGGCGAGGCTTTCACCATAGCTAGTCGATCCTCTCTCTGATTGAGTGGATATCCTCGTAGATCTCCACAACGTGGCTCTAGAAACCTTGATAATGGTGAATCTCTATGATTCAACGAAGAAGATTGTCACTCTTGGAGGAATATAAGTTGTTTTTGCAAGCTCCTTTTCTCAGGCATCTCAATCCAAGGTTTCTTACAATGCCATGTTGAAATCCGGAACTCTTATCCCAACAATTCAAGAAGCTCTTGCCTTTGATGTGTTGAATATGTAACTACGATCGGTCTTCATAGTGTACTTTTGGTAACTTGATGTAATTATGTTTATCATTGTAAAGAATATTTATAAATGTTTGAGTCAAAGGAAAATTTAGTTTTAGTTAAAGTCCCATTGTGACTTTTAAAATATGTAAATTTGAATTTTTGAAATGTAGTTTTTTACTCCAAAAGTGACAGGTTGGCTTCCCTCCAAGTCAAGTCGGCCCTAGACAAGAGACTTGTCCATTTTGCCTAGATAGACTACTATATAAAGGCAACTCAACCTCCTCATTTGGGCAATTCACATCTATCACACAATATAGTTTCTAGGCGAAGGTAGCACAGGAAAAGAAGGACAAAGAAGGACGAAAAAGGAGGATGAAATATTCTCTCTCTCTCTCTCTCTCTAGAATCTCTCATGTGTGGTATAGTATATCTGTTTGTTATTCCCATATTTTTGGGGAAACTGTTGCAAGAGGGCCATAATTTTTCTGGGTTACTAGGCAGTTACTGGGGGCCAACATTTTGGGTTACTAGACAATTGCAAGGAGGCCAAAATTTATGGATCATAAAGGCAGAATGAAATTCAGGATCAATTGGGTGACTTGACTTGAAGTAGAAGACCATGTTTGGCTATAAGACTAGGTGTGTCTCCTATTGAACAAGAAGAATTTATCTATTGAAAAAGGTTGTTGGGTTTTTCCACAAAGTTGGTTTGCCTAGGGTAAATATTGTCTCTCTTTTGTGCATTGCGATATCTACTATTCTATTGTTCTTTATTGTTGAATTTATTAAGTATAATTGTTGAATGATATATATTGGATAAGATAAAAAAAGATCTGCATCAAAAGTAATTATCATAATTTCATAAATATTGTGTCAACTGCAATTGCACTAGAAAATTAACATGAGGTTCCCTTGGGGGAAGAATCCTTTAGAGGTGCAAAAAAAAAAAAAAAAACAAGGATTGGTTTGTAGATTTAATTGGTTTTGATTGCAATTGATTAATCTTCATAAGTGGATTTATGATTTGTGGAAACCACTTTTGTCTGATGAGTTTCATATTTATCCTTTGGCTCGAGGTTTTTTGTTGTTGTTGTCTTTGATAATATTGAGAATAAGAAGACTATTTTGGATTATGGGGCCTGGTTCTGAGTAAGTGTTATTATTTTCATGCAGCCAAGATCTCCTTCTTTTGATTCAGTTACGGCAACAATATCCTTGGCTCCAATTTGGGTAAGGCTTCCAAACCTTCCCCTACATCTTTGGAATCTCCCTACGTAAACTTCGATTGGAAATGCAATGGGAAAATTTATTATCATAGTTAAGAAATTGAGCATTTGCTCAATACTTATGTTTGAATTTGCATGGAGATGGATTTTAATAAAGGTTTTCTTGTAGAGATAAATCTAACGGCTCCACATAATGTACAAGTTTAGAAGCTTGAGTATGGAAATGTCACATTATGATGCCAACCATGTTATGAAACAAGGCATGTAATAAAGAATTTCTCCGAGCAATTGTAAAATAATAGAACACAAAAAAATAAATGGAGGCCTAAGTGCTGGGAAGGTGCTAAGATAGAACATTATATTGTATACAAGGAAGAAGAGAATCAGGACAAGGATAAAGAAAAAGAAATTCAGGAAGAACTGCATGTCAAAGAGGATTCATCGAAGGAAACAAAAGATAGTCAGGAAGAAATGCATGTCAAAGAGGATCCATTGAATTTAGAAACATGGGAGGACTAATCTTAGCAAACCCTTGTGAACTCTGGACCATGCATTGAACTTTCAAGAAACAAAGATGGAAATGAAATTTATTGGTTGATCAAGCATATGGGAAAAGTGATAAAGACAACAAATACCCTTCTCGGAAGAGCAAATCTCTAGATTCTCCAGTAAATACGGGTTGGATTCAAGTCGGGAAAAAGGGGGAAAATGTCTCACCAAGGAAAACGAGAAGCTAGTGAAAGTCAAATCGATAAGTAGTAAGAAATTGAAATCAAATGAATTTGGATCTTGGGAGTACTTTGGAAAATATTTAGTTAGAAAGGGAATGTTTTTTTTTGTATTATGGATTTCTTGCTTGAGGGTTTGGATTGAGTCACCATGCTCAATATCAAACCCACAAGGGATATTGGAAACTCTGAATAAATGTAATGGTTATCGGCTAGATGCTAGATTTATTTTTTAATAAAACTTTCATATGTGTTTCTTTAATATATATATAGACAGATATATATATATATATATATATATATATATAGATAGAGAGAGAGAGAGAGAGAGAGAGAGAGAGAGAGAGAGAGAGAGAGATCTTTTTTTGCAATAAATTTTACCTTCTACACTTTAATGTTGGTTTACTAACATTGAGCAACGTGTTACTATTTGGCCAACCTTCATATTTAGCTCGGCCTAAAATTTTAATTAACTTTAAACCCAATTTAAAAAAAAAATCATTCTTTTTACTTGAAAGGGTTCTAACTTTCTCTCATACATGGATATGTACAGTCCCAATAATGAATTTACATTCTAATTGGATCACTCGACGGATATTAGTAGTGATATTTCTTCTCAAATGATGGTGACCTCAAATTTGTATGACAATAATTGTACAAAATGTGGATCATATGGACTATGCAAATAGAGATTATACCAAATTAATTATTGACCATACCAAATATATTTAAGCATGTGGTTGACTAATTAATATATAATTTTCAATATTGGCAGCTCGAAAAGGTGAATGAAATGCATGAATTAGCAGATTTTTACATGTGGCAGCAATTATTGTATGGATGGTGGCAATGAATAGGCGATGGCTATTGAAAATATGAACATAAATTTAGCATAATGTCTACAGATGGTGGTAAGAAAGTTGAAGAAAATTGGAAGTTGTATGTATGCAAGAAGAAGGAGGTCGTTGCAAAGGAACAATGATGCTCTGCTTGTCAACAATTGTCTATACAACAAAAATGGTTGTTGATCTTCTTCTTTTTTAATTGCCTTTATACACACACACATTATTTTCTTCAAATTTTTATTATTTTTTAAAAATATATAATCTCTTTTCTTCTTTTTCCCTTCTTCATCAAGGACGGTGGAATTGGAGAAACTTAAAATTTTTTGGGTGTGTGGCTAAAAGCCTCTTAAAAAGAACTTGTCGCCAATGGTTGAATCAAACTAGCTCTAATACAAAATGTGATAGTCGAACCTAGCTCACAATTAAATAATCCATAAGACTTAGAATATTAGATAATCCATGTAGGATATGTAAATATATATTGAATAATGTATGAATAATTGATATGGTTCCATAGTACAATAAGGACCTCATTCATATACTAGGCAAGAGTGCCCTATCATAATTTATGTCCTTTGAGACCTGCCTTTTCATTATTATTATTTTTTATTATAATTTATATAATTTATTATTTGTATTATTCCATATTTATGTTGTCCTCGAGGAGCAACTCAATTGGAAAGCCCCATGAAAATTAAGTGATATGTACCAATATATTTGAGGTTCAAATCCTCTAAATTACTTGTGTCAGTGGAAGGGGCATACATAGGCACCTAGGGGTTATAGTGGCAGCAATCAGAATCAACCCCATGTCATGCAAGTATAAAACCAACTAAGCTTTCGATTCATGTAGTCATAAATATGTATATGTATATTCCATATTTACGTTCATAAAAAAGACTCTTATAACAAAGCAATCTACACTTCTACTAGTAAGTTCTCATTTTGAAACCTTTTTTGGATCTTTTCCACCTTCATCTTTGGATATTTCATATGGCTAACAAAGAGGGGTGAGGGAGGATGTCATCAGGGATGCCTTAAGGGTAGATTTTTTTTTGAGAAGATTAGGAAAATCCATCTACAAGTATAGGAGATGTTGCAAAAGTCACTAGAAAAATACAAGGCCAAGCATGATCAACATAGAACAGAGAAGCCACTCAGAGTGTAAGAAAACGTATTGCTACAGTTAAATAAGAAGAGTCTACAGGGTCATCTTAATAAAATCAAATCTTTTCCATATGGTCCCTTTGTGTTACTAGAAAAAATTGGAGAGAACACTTGCAGATTCATTATACCCCCATACAAGTGCATTTACTCAATGGTGAATGTAGAAAATTTGAAATTCTATGAGCCTTCCATGTTGCATCAGGAGGAGGTACCTCTATCAAATTTTGTCGACAGAAGCTCTAGAAAAGTTGATATAGGATAAAGTTTTCTAGAACAAGTCTAGAATTACAAGACAAGTGAAGCATGACCTTTAACTGATTGCATTGAAAGGACAACTTCCAAACAAGGCTAAATGGTACTCCAGGAAGAAGGTAGAGGAAAAATTCCCTCACCTCATTCAATAGAAGCTTTTGGGGAACACAATCCTCCTAAAATGCAATGATAGATCTGAATTGGAACGTTATATTATTTTTCATCCATCTTAACTATTTCAAAGTGGGAAAAGTGGAGGAATTAGCTCAGAGGGCTTTTTTTAATAGTGGGTCCTAGTTTGGTGAATTAGGGTTTGAAAACTTTTGGAAGAATTGTGAGGCATTAAATGAATTTTTTAGGGTAAAGCTTTGTTTCTTAAGCACTATGTCCCCTATTTCTATTCTACACTCAGAAACCTTTTCAATAGCGCAAGAAATACTTCAAATGGAGTTTGTATGCAAAGGTTATGCCACCTAGAAGTTGACCTTCATGTTTTTCCCATCATGATTGGAGAGGATGTCATGCCAACACCCATTATTAATTGAAAATAGGCTAGACACATGATCATGATGAGTAATACTCTATAAGAGTCAATATTTTAACTCCAGTTAAAATTTGAACGAGTCAAACTTAACCATTGGTAGGTTATCAAATTGTCTTATAAATAGGACATTAACAGGAAAAAGGGCTCCATTCAATTGGAGTGAAATTTGTTCCATAAATGAGCAGAGTAGATAATAGTGGAAAGAGAGAGAGAGAGAGAGAGAAAATATATTACTCCTTTGTACTTGAATCCATTTCCA
Source organism: Pinus tabuliformis (assembly GCA_031772625.1). NCBI lineage: Eukaryota > Viridiplantae > Streptophyta > Pinopsida > Pinales > Pinaceae > Pinus > Pinus tabuliformis. The sequence goes on from CM062804.1 coordinate 913,267,188, forward strand.
TTTAGAGAAAGAGAGAGTAGAGAAATCTCACCTTCTAGTCGAGTTCTCTCCTTAAGGGTTTCCTAGATCATATTGTGTGTTCATTGTGATTTGTGAGTACATTTTATTGTTTTATACTTTCCATATTTAATATATTTCATGCATAATAATAACACTAATTATCAAATCCATAAACATAAGGAGAAATTAACCCTCATAGTGTAGATTTCGAAATTTCAAATATATTTTAGTAGATTTGTTGTAACAAATTTTACATATCAATATCCAGTGAAAAAAAGAAGAAGAAAGAATTAAGAAAATAAGTCACGAGAATTCCCAATATGAGAGATTTGGGTAAGGATGGATTTTTGAGATTTAATCGAAGGATTTGTGTACCTTAAAATGAAGAAATGTGTAATTTTATACGCAAGGAAGCACACATGATAGTATATATGGTTCATCTTGGAGTGGAAAAAGATTTTTTTGGATCTAAACCATGTTGTTCTTTGGAGTGGAATGAAGCAAGACATAGTAGATTACATGGCTAGATGTCTATAATGCCATGAAATAAAGGTTGGGCATCAAAATATAGCAGATTATTGCAACTGCATGCATTAGTAAAATTGAAATGTGAAGTGATTTTGATGGACTTCATATTGGGATTACATATGATGTCAAAGAGACATAAATAAATATTAGTATTAGTGAATACTTCAACCAAGAATGTGATTTTATTCTAGTAAAGAATACCTATCATACACCAAAAATAGCAAGAATCGGTTTCTATAAATGAGATAGTGAGATGACATAGAATTTTGTAGTCATTTTGGATAGAGGTTCAATATTTTTAGGAGGGTTTGGACTAGTTTCCAAGAATTCTTGGGAACACAAGTTAATTTTAGTACTTCATATCATCTTAAAACATATGGACAAACAAAAAGAGTAAAGTGAGGAAGAATATGTTTTGTATGTGTGTAATGAACCATTTGTATTCTTGGGTAGAGTATTTACCTCTTGTGGAATTTCATATAATAACAATTACAAGAGTTCAAAAAAATTGGCACCTTTTAGGGTTTTGTATAGTAGGCCATATGTAATTGGTCTTAATTGGGATTGAATTGAAAACATAGTTCTAATTGGACCTGAAATGATTCAAGAAATGGAAAATCAAATGAAAGCAATCTAGAAATTATTGAAAGAAACTCAAAATCAACCGAAAATTATGTGGACATGCACATAATAGATAGAAGTGTAAAATATGATACAAAGTCTATTTGTGAGTTAGATTGCAAAAGAGTTTGATTGAATTTAACAAGGGAGCCAAGAAGTCACCATGATATGAAGGGTCATTTAAGATCACTAAAAAAATTAAGACAGGTTTCTTATTGTCTCGCATTAACATCATCTCTAAATTGAATGCATGATGTTTTTCATGTGTCTAGTTTGCATCCTTATATGTAAATTCCTTCTTATATTATTGATTTGAGAATTTATGGATGTTGGAAAAGGAGGCCTTGAAGGTTAAACAGATCTATATATTAGACCAACAAACTTGACAACTTTAGCGTTATTTGGTCAGCTAGGTAAAGGTCTAGTGGGATAGTTGTAATACGAGTTCAACTACTTATGAAAACGTGATTGAGTTGTGCCATTGGTGTCTTTATTTATTTTAAAAATATTTGTGATGAAGTTTCTTGAAGAGGGAGTGCATGTAGTGCCCTCTTTTTCTTTGACTTCATTTTATTAATGTGGTGTTGTCATTTTGAGGACATTCTGGTTACAAGAATAACTTGATTGGTTGATAAATACATTTATGGATGATGTGATATAGACCTTTCATTTCATGTGATTATTACTTGATGTGAACATATACATGTCATGGTTTATGCTTTGATATTATTGTGATGCTACTGAATATTGATTTGAATTTGTTGTTACATGATGAAATTTATTATGTTATATGATGTTTTTGATGCTTTTTTGAGTGCATTAGGAAGAATCACAAGTGCATATGAACTCCAAATTGAGTCAAGATATGTGGACCCAAGACAAGATCAGGTTATGTATGTTTGAGATTTATATGAAATTGCTTATTGTTTATTTATGATCATTGGACAATGATATATGATATGGTGTCTTTGTAGTTTTGAAAAGGCATGGAAGCTTTTGCCAAATAAGCTTACCCATGGGAAAAGGGCCATATGATGGGATGTGATATGAGTAGAATTAGGGAGGGGAGGTCTAGGTTGCCTATTCTTACCCACTATCCTTCTTGCCACATAATGTGTTAAAAAACATATGTTTTAATTTTTTCCTTCGGATTACACATTGACATAAGGGTAGGTCTTGTATTCAATCACTTATAAGGATTTACTAAGGGGAATTAGGGAAAAAAATAAGATGTTAATTCTTTTTGTTGAAAAACTTATTCTAGAAAAAACTATGTAGGTTATAAGAAATTTCCAATGCTTCCGGTGGATACTCCACCCATTATTAGGGACACATAAAGATTCCTTTGATAGTTACAAATTCAGGACTATGATAAATAGGGTGAAATGTTAACGGAAAGTTGAAAGGATTTGTTAAGAATTAATAAGTTTGACTTAATTAATATTAAGGAAATTATAAATTATAGGTATCCAACTGCGGGTGGAAGGAGCGGGAGGGGTAATATTTCACCCTGGTGAACAAATAGAAATGCAGTTTTCTTGGGGCTTGGGGGTAGCATCCAACAACCAAGTGGAATATCTTGCCCTTTGGAAATGGCTAGATGATCTAGGTGGATATTGGTGGCCAGTTTCCTATTCACTTGGACCACCAACACTGTTTTCTATCAGTTTCCTAGGTTTAAGAAAAGTTTCCTATTTTTGAAATTTTATATTTTGACAATTTTCACGTCCTGAACTTCTAGAGCCATTTTGAGGCACTAAACGATATTTTTTGTGGAAATGAGAAAAAAATGAATGAAAAATCATGTTTGTTGTGGAATTTTTTTTCCTCATATACATTTCTAAAGGGCTATCATGCATGTCAAATGGAGATCGTATGCCAAAGCTATGACTCCAAGAAGTTGACTTTCCAACTAACCCCATTGGGGTCCATACCTTTTGGTGCTTCATCTCTTAAGGTTAGGTTTTGGATGTTTAGTGTTTCTCATTGTTTATTCATGGTAAAAATGCCTCCAAGCCTCATTGTAACATAGTTCATAAAGCGTGTAGCCATCACATCTCTTCTCAAAGATAAGCTACCATCGCCCAAGCTCATTTACTTTCATTCTGAATGTAAATCATTTTTAGCATTTTCTATTTATTAATTGAAGTTAATTTTCATTGTATCTTTGTGTTTATGTTTTAAATATGTATTTCATTTTGTTCCTTCATAATTTTGGATCATTGGTATCAGTCGTTCTACTCTTTCTCTGTTTTTCTCTGCATGTCCCCAATGAGGTCGGGGTATAAGGAATTGGGACTCAAACTACTTGAACCCTTGCAAGACCATCCTTTCCGACCCTAATGACCTCCCATGGAGGAAGAAAATAAAGATGAGGGAGCAAGAGACCTTATCAATCTTTTTCTTGAAGAATCCCTTAAGCAACAGAGGAATGAGATGATGGATATTTTTTCCCAAATCCTTTGGCAGATACCAATGGGAATGCATCTTCATCTAGAAATCACTTCTAAAGCACCACCTCGTTTAAGGTACAAGTTAATTTTGACATTCCCATACTTGAAGGCTAGATAGATGTAGATGCTATAAATAAATGGTTAAATCTGTTGGAAGGATATTTTTCAGTCCATAATTCTTCTGATAGAGAAAATATTACTTTTGTGCTCCTTAAGGCCACCCCCCATGTCAAGGATTAGTGAGAAACTTACTGTGAGCAAAGGGCCAAGGATGAATCCTCGTTGTGTTCATTTTCACCCTCTTAGGACTCTTTCTAAGATGTAGTAAGGAATATTATTACCATTTTTGGAGTTATGAAGACAAGTACATAAAATGGACCACACTACGGCAGGGAAGGGGCCAAGAAGTGCCAGAGTTCACAAATATCATGTGTAACCTACGCATGAAGTTGGGTATCAAGGACTATGAGAAACATTTGATGCTTAAGTATCGTGGTTATTTGCATAAATACATCTAGGAAGAAATGGAGTTCCTGGACATCTCCTCGCTTGGTGCAGCATGTCGGTATGTTATCAAGATCGAGCAGAAATTTAAATAGAAGAGGCGAGAATTTGGATTTTTAAATCCAAAGCAGGGAAAGGGGACCCCCAAATCATAGAAAAAATAACATGGCCAAGGTGGAACAACCCAAGACAACTCGTTGAATCCGTAATCAAAGAATAGCAATGGGAAGATGAAGAAAAACACAGGAAAGTGGTGTGAGTTCCAAAAGATCCCCACTCACAACATAAGTAAATGTCGCACAAAGCAGTCACTCATGGTCGAGATGAAAGCTTCAGAGTCAGATGCACGTTCCAACTTTGAGCTAGAACCCAAGAAGGGGAAACAAATCATTGATGTAGAACCTAGCACCATCGTTGCCACCACTAAGGTCAAGATAAGTGAACCCAAATATCTGAAGGAGGGTGAGTTCATTGTTAATAGTGGGATTCAAAAGAACCTTATCTTAGCAGAGGTCATTAAGCAGTTGGGCATGCTGGAAACAACACACCTGCAACTATACACCATCAGGTGGCTCCACCAAGGGCACGATATTTGTGTCAGTTGGCAATGTCGCCTGCCCTACTACATAAAGTGTATAATAGATGAGGTATTGTGTGATGTTTCTCCCCTTGAAGTTTGTGATGTTTTATTAGACCAACCATACTTTGGAAGTGTCATAATGTGTATGAGTCCAAGCCTTGTATTTTTATTATTAATTTGGGTAGAAAAATATACAGGATACCAAAGGTAGCCCCACCTACCACCATTGCTTTGACCCCTACTAAGCAATGTAGTAAGAACATCTCCCAGACTGGAAAATTTAGTTTCTTCCTAATTCGCTCTCAAAGTAAGGAAATATCATGGCCACATCCATGGCCTCTAGAAAGGGCTCCTCTGCACAACAAAAGCAAGTGGATAAGTTCATGGAAGAGTATGGGTACATCTTCTCCTCACCCACAGGGGTACCTTTACACTGTTAGGTCAAGAATTCGATCGATCTGATCCTTGATTCACCTTTACCTAATGGGCCAATCTACGACTGCTCTCTTCTAGAAAATGAAGAAATCAAGCAGCAAATCTAGAAGTTTCTACAAAAAGGGAACATATGACCAAACTCCTCACCTTGTGGGAGCCCAATTGTACTTGTGCAAAAGAAAGATGGGACTTGGATACTCTATTATTTGGCACTAAACAAAATCATAGTTGGAAACAGATACCTATCCCCATAGATTGATGACCTTCTTAGCCAATTCAAAGGGTCTAGGTACTTTATCAAGATTGATTTGAATTTTTTCTATCACCGAGTTCCAATAGAAACCATGAATGTATGGAAGATTGACTTCGAGTCCAAGAATGGTCTCTTTGAGTGGTTGGTCATGCCCTTCAAGTTGACAAATGCCCTCGAAACTTTTATGAGGTTGATGGATGACATCTTGCGGCCTTTCAACAACTCGTTCATGGTTATATATCTGGATGATATCCCAATCTCCAACAAGATTTTTGCAGAGCACTTGCAACATATTCGGAAGGTCCTTCAAACCCCACAGTAGAATAAGCTATGTCCCAACCAGGAGAAATGATCCTTTAGCATGGACCTGGTCCAATATCTGGGATATATAATTAATGAGAAAGTTTTTCATGTGGATCCAACTAAGATCCAATTCATTTAGAATTGTTCATCCCTAATAACTCTAACATAGCTTCGCAGCTTCTTGGTCCTTGCTAATTTCTGTCGAAGATTCATGTTGTGGTTCTCTCATATCACTTAGCCCTTGAGTCAAGTTACCAAAGGGTGGAGAAAGCAAAGTGTTTTTGGTCTGAGTCACAACATAAGGCATTCATTGAACTAAAGCGCTGCCTTTTCCCTGCACTAGTCCTCACCTTACTAGACCTGCAAAAACCATTTGAGATTGAGAGAAATGCCTCCAATTATGTTATCGTTGCAATCATGACTCAACAAGAGCATCCAGTGGCCTATCATAGTGAGATGCGATTTGATAATGTTTCAAGGTACCACCTATGATAAGGAAATGTATTCTATCATGTAGGCCTGCCAACAATGGAAACATTATATTTTAGGGAAGGAGATGATCATCCACATGGATCATCAACATCTTCAATTTATACAAACATAGGGGAAGTTGCAGAATGATCGCCATAAAAAATGGTCCACATACCTACAATAATTCCATTTGAACATTAAATAAAAGAATAGTAGCACCAATCACATCACATACTACCTTATCTAACCCCTGATTGTGGCATTGAGCACAATTTTCAACTCTTATGGTCACGATACCTTTGGATGCCCATATTTGTATGAAAATGACTCATAGTTCATTGCCACCTATAATATTTTGATGACTAGAAAGCTAGTTCTAGACTTCCACCTTCAAGATGGACTAGTATGCTATCTCAGACATCTTTGTGTTCCTTCAAGCGAGCATGCCAAGATTATTTGGGAGGCTCAATACATCTAGGTCGCAGGACACTTTGATGTGGAGAAGACAAAGGAAATACTACAAAAGTTTTTTTATTTCCCAAAACTCCTACAAGATGTTGGAAAATATATCAGATCCTGCATTGCATGTGTCATCGTCGATTCAACCATTAAGTAAGGCCTATACACTCCTTTACCTACTCTTATTCAGCCTTAGGAATCTATATCCATGGAATAGATTTATGGCCTTCTTGCTACCAAGCATGGTAATGATTGTGTGTTTGTGGTCGTTGATATATTTTCTATGATGGCCATATTAGCTACCTGCATGAAGAGTATCATAGTAGAAGCCAGTGCTAAGTTCTTCTTTAAAAGAGTGTGGGTAGATTTTTGGATCCCGCCAAACCATTATGTCAGATCAGGATAGAAGATTCCTAAGCACATTTTGGTCGAGCCTTTGGTCATTGTTATACACCAAGCTCACCAAGTTGACTGCATTGCACCCCTAAGCTGATGGCCAGATAGAGGTTTTCAATAGGATGATAGTGCACATTCTACATATGTACAACTCTAAGCATCCAAAAACATGGGATGAGAGTCTCCCCTATGTTCAATACAACTACAACAGAGCTCTCCATATCTCAATTGGCCATAGCCCCTTACAGGTGAGCCTAGGATTTCAACCATTGTGTCCCATTGATGTTTCAATTCCTCTTGCAACTAAATAGATAGAATTTGCACATGTTCAATACAAAGTTGATAAGGCCATAAAGTTTATTGAACACATCCATCACATCCACCAACAGGTTCATGATATCCTTGATAAAGACAATACTAAGTACAAACAATGTCATGATCAACATCGAGTGCCACATAAGTTTGAAGTGGGTGACAAGGTTTGCTTGCATTTGTAGAAGGAACGCCTTGTTGGAGCCCATTGGAAGATTTGACCACTTTAATATGAACCTTACACCATCACCAAGGTTGTGGGTGACAATGATTTCGAGATAAGTATCCCTCCATTCCTTGGCATGCACCCAGTATTCAATGTGGGTCACCTTCGGCCATACTTTCCACCATTGTTGAACACATCAGACATTATTGACCAACTGACACCAACAAAGCTCAACCCAAATTGCATTAAATAGGCCACAACTGATTGAATCATGGAAACAAAAATTAATAACATTCAGCAATAGAGGATCCAATTGTATTGAGTTTTCAAAGTTGGAAAACTCCTGCACCAATGCAAGTGGATCACTAGGGACCAAGTTCAGTAAAAGTTTCCTCACCTCATAGAGGCACTCAACGCAATGGGGATCATTGCTTCCTAAGTGGGGAGGACTGATCTACATGGATATTAGTGGCCACCTTCTTATTCCACTTGGACCCCCATCATTGTTTTCTATCAGTTTCCTATTTTTTAGCACAGTTTCCCATTTCAACAGTTTTATGTTTTTTGCAATTTTTGAGTCCTGAACTCCCGGAGTCATTTTGAGGCCCTAAATGACATTTTTTTGGGAAACGAGAAAATTATTGCAGTTTAAATTTGTTTTCCTTGGATAGACCTTTCTAACAGGATATCATGTGTTCCAAACGGAAATCATTGGCAAAGTTATGACCCCAGGATGTTGATGTTCCAACTAACCCCATCGAGACCCATACCTTTGGTGTTTCATATCCTAGGGTCAGTTTTTTGGATGTTTATGGTTTATCATTTTTCTTCATGATGGAAATTACTTTAAACCTCATTGTAACACATTTCAACCGTCATATCCCTTCTCAAAGATAATCTACCATCATCGAGGTAGTTTTCTTTCATTCTACATGTAAACAATTTTCAATGTTTTCTATTTATTAATTGAAGTTCAATTTCACTCTATCTCTATGTTTCTATTTTAAATATGTATTTCATTTTGTTCCTTCATAAATTTAGATCACTAAAACTCGCAATTAACAGGAAAATCACCAAAATTTCAATGTTTGGGGACTCAATGATAGCATTTCGTCAAATGAGGAAAGCAAAGGAATCGTTGAATCCATACCTTCCTTTGACTTTACAAAGAATAGTCTTACTATCTAGGCAATTTGAACAAATTGATTTTTTCATGTTCTAAGACAAACAAACTCCAAATCTGACTTATTGCCAAACAAAGGAGCTAATATGGATCAATGGGCTCTAGAAGTGAATCGAAGGGTATTAACTATCTCCCATCTTCCATGAAAATAAAAGGATATATAATTGTTTTAAGTGTTATTAAATTTGAATTAAATCATAGCATATTGGATCTAACTCCCATGGTGAAAGTTGGTTATATAAATCCATCCCACAATTAGACGATGGTCAACCAATTGAGGTTAGTAATGGAATGTCAAAATGTCAACTTGCATTAACTCCTTTGCCAAGAAAAAATAGGATGGAGGCCCTATGTTTTCGTTGTACCTCCATCTAGCGGATGATATATGTCTCAACAAAGTGCAAGTGGCATATGTGTTTACCTATCCAAGATGGAATGACATTCACTCAGTGGATGGGAGGTTTGGAATTGAATTTGCATTTAAAACTATATAACTTGGAATTATTCATTATCCCTCTCCATATAAGTTGGTTGAAATTCCAAGGAATTTTCTGTACTCTTATCATGGAAGCAGAGGCTTGGCAATTCAATACACCATGGGGGGGAATTTCCACGAATGAATTAGATTTACATAGAGTGAATTCAATCTATTTCACCCTTGCTTAGTGCCATTATTTAGAAGAAATAGCATGGATTCAAATTGGTCTCTACTTCTTGAATTCAATTGCAAGAAGATGTGACGTCTACACATGGAGGCTTTAGGGGAATTGTCCCGCGAAGGTGAGCTCACCAAGTTAAATTGCCTGTTGGAAAAGCTATTGGAATCGATGGAAGGTTTGATGCAAACTTTGATGCACAAGGAGGTTGCGGAGGAAAAAGAGAGGCTGACCTTTCATTTCTTATGACAACCAAATATGAATTGTTGCAAAACAAGCTTGACAAGTTTCATTCAAAGATGTGAACAAATATGGCTATTATGTCACTCAAGAGGGTAGAATTTGAAAGTGATGTTAGCACAAGAGAAAACTCAGACATGGAGATAGTCAGAGCCAACAAAGACCAGTCTAAAAAAAAGCCTAGAATTGACTGAAGAATCTGAAGCACAATGTGAGAATGGAAATGCAAAAATATGGGCAAAATAGGTTTCTTACTTATTTGAAAGTTTTTTATTATTCTATAGATATATACTATTGTTAGGAGTCTTTTGCAAAGTTTATAGTAGGCTATATTTCAAAATATTGGGAAAATTTTGTAACAAGCACAAAAGTTCTATTTTGTGGGCCATAGAATGTAGTAGTATTTTGGCACATAATACAAAATGCAAGGGTTCTAGCCTAGTCTCCAAATCAATTTTATAATACAAAATACTACCTCTTTATTTGAAATAAAATATAGATATCCAAGATAATTAGATTTGACAAAATTCAATATATATAATTAAGATAAGAGAATGGGTCTAAATAATAATTATCACAATAAATAATATTATTAATTTAGTTAATAATTAACGATAGGGAGAAAGGTTAAAATTAAAGGAATATAGTGATAAGGATACAAATGTAAGGAGATTATTATTAATTTGTAATATTTTAATAATGTGATAATAATAATTATATTATTATTAATTATTAATTGAGTTAGAGGTAGAAAAAAATATATTAAATTATGATGTGATTAAATAATAATATCAAAATATAATAATGATGATGGTGGTGGTATTATAAATAATATTGTGTATTATTAATTATTTATTTAAAATTAAAATTAACATGAGGGGAATGGAAATTATATTCATCTTAAAGAGGGGAATAATACCATAAAGCCAAAATTGAGAAATATAAATGACAAATAGATTAAACAAGGGGGTTGTGGGGCAGCAAGTCCCTGCCTCGAGTTAATGATGAAGTTTTAGCTTTTGGATGTTATGGTTCTATTGGTTCGACCTGCGGTAGTTAGAGTTTGGCCTAAATAGAAGAGGATCATATGCATTAAGTTATGTGCATATTATGTAGCTTGTGCTTTGGTTCTATTTCACATTTCTTATCATTTGCATATGCACATTTCTTGCCATTGCATATGTAACAGGTTGAGTTCAGTTGTTTCCCATCAAGCATTACAATGATGCAAGTAAGCTTGAGATAAAAGAAATTTTTGTTTAGCTTGAGATAAATTACAAATCATGAAAAAAAGTAAACGGAGTTCACTTCAAGATGAAGTGCAAATCAAGAAAAAGTTAATGGTAGTCTCTTCCATATAAAGTGAATCAATATATTACATGATGTAAGATTTGAAAAGATGTCATTGTCATTTACATACCTCCCACTTGCTAAAGCTAGAGCTTTTTTTACTTTACAATACACTTTTAAAAAGTGGTATCTAAATAGGAACGTAGTTTGTGAAACAAGTTATAGGTATTGAACCTAAAGGCAGGTAGGAACAACCAACCACTCCACATTGTGAATTTCATCGAAATATCTTGTTGGGTGATATTAAACGCTAAGATGGGTGAAAAGTCTCTTAGTGCATAAGCCTTGCAATTTAAAAGAATCACTTTGAAAATATACACATGCAATAAAGACAATGAAAATAAATTTCAATCTCCCATAACACTTAACAGTACATGGTAGAAACGTTAGTGTACTATAATATGGTTAGAAAGATTTGTCTTGAACTACATGTACAACCTAATACTTCACAACTGTAAACATAAATCAACTAGGAGGAAGCAATTCATGCACATTCAGAATCTTTGTTTAAAATACCTCAGAAAGGGAAGAATGAAAAACTATAACCATTGCAATCATGAAAGGAAAGAAGTTGGAAAAACAAGTAAATTGTATCCATTGATGTATAATTATGAACCAAGAGGGGGGAGTAACATAGCGATTATCATCATAATAATTTAAATATGTTACCAATTTTCTAAATTTCCTATTAGCTTTTTAGGCAGACTAAAGTTATGTTTCCACTTCATATCTAAAGCTGGCCATCACCAAGATAAATCCTTTTGCCTAAGGTTGTAGGAGAGCCACCAACTTGTATACAGTCAACTACGCAGCCTCACGTAGTTGAACAACACAAATCCCTTACAATAGGTTAAATATTTCTAACAAAAGCTTCAAGCCTTCCTTTCAAAATACACTGACAATTCCAATTCCACCACCTATTGATAGTTTGACTTAGTATACAGAAGGCAAGTATAAGTGATATCATTATGTCACCCAAAAACTCTTTAATAAATATAATTAAAAAACACTTGGTTCCTTCTGGAATAAAATAATGGTGGTGGTCATTTTGAGGACCTACATGCATGAATTAGACGTGATCTTGCATAGTATAATCATTTGTATAGTTTGAGAAGGAGGTCGCGAGGGAATCCACGAGGTGTCCATAGGTGAGGCCTCCATACTCATCTTGCTTGCAACAAATTATGCACGTAGACCAACAATTTGAGATCTTTCTTCCCAAGAGTTCATGAATTCCTTCGGCAAGTTCACACCACCACCTTGCTAATCCAAGAAGATGCATGCTTCATAGAGTCTAAGGACTTTATTTGCTCAAGGAGGCACAACAATGAGATTAATGGATCCCACCATCCCCAGCCTAGCCGAAACCTGACTAACATCCCATTTATGATCTGTTTATGGCCACTTGATGCATGTGTTGGCATATAAGGCAGAGGAAGGTCGACTAACTGATTAATGAAACCAACATGCCTAGTTCATAAAGATCTCTTTTGGGATAACCTAAACTCGGACGAGGAAGAAAAATAAGCACTCTTACTGTAAGTTCTATTAAGTAGTGGCTTCATTACAATAAAGATGTGGTCCTTTCCATGTGGAAGATATGTGAAGGGGAGAATGCCAATTAGAAACAAAAGATAGATAGAGAGCCATTTTCAACAGAGGTGGCTGCATTTTACTCATTTATCTCGAACTGACATCACCCATTTTCTATGTTTTAGTTATTGAGTCTCCAAAAAAACACCTTGGCTCGCTGAGTTTACCTCCTAATGCTCAGGTACGCACAAATGGATTTGCTTTGTTAACTACGTATCTTATTTGCGAGCTTAGTAACTAGGGAAGCGGGAAGGGGAGAAGGATGGTGTTTTGCTATTCCACTCTCTGTATGTGCATCTTTCTAGCCAATCATCGACATTTAAAATAGTCTGCATGTCATTAACATTCAGAATTTTAAGCATCCATCTATCAAACTACATCAACAAATATGGCTAATTAATGACAAGTTTCGTCATTAAAGCAAGGATTGGAGCCAGAACTAGTAACTAAGAAATTATATGTTTGGACAATAACTTGTGTTCTGTATTATGATGTTATAGTAGTAGATACATGAGAAAAGCCACTACTAGAACCATATCAAATTGGAGTTTATACAGTTTAATAACCAGTAATAGTTGTAGTTAAATCACCATCAACATAGGCAGAGGTGGTTTAAGAAGTACCACTAGCATTTCAAGTCTGTTGTATAGTCAACATATATAATGATGTGGCTGAGGATCTGGTGGTCGTGAATGAATAAAGAGTGGTTAAAAATGAAGCATGTATTGCCAAAGCTACTCTATTGTGAGAATTTCTAAAAGATGGGCATGAAGCCCTGATCACACCTAACACAACACTGTCATCAAAATTTCTGAAAGACGGGCACGAATCCCTCATCAAACCTAACACATCATTTTCGTGAGAATTTCTAGAAGACGAGCGCAAAGCCCTTATCACACCTAACACAACATTGTCTGCAGCCATTGAAGCATTACAGGTGGTCAAGCATGTGCATAGCCATCTGGTGTGGCTTATTGAGGTGTGGCTTATGTGACAAGTTAACATATATATTATGAAACCAAACATTCTAACACTAAACATTTAATGCTAAGAGATTAATGTAAGCATTACTTCTGGTTGGAAAAATACAAATAATGTAAATCCTTTGAAGTAAGAAATTATATGAAGACTTCAAGCAAATTATATGAAGAATATAGAACTACCTCGGGAAAAGGCCAAATAAGATGAACAAAAATCTTATTGGCTAGGAAAATTATTTCATGCACTTGATAGGCCAAATGACCATGTTTTATCAAATATGAAATAAAACTTTAGGTTAATTTAAGAAATGACTAATTCTAATGTAGTAATTTGATTACTAAGAGTCAATGTCGTGACGCCAGGGACTAATAAGGAATTAATATAACATGAGCAAGTGATTAAGTAGATTGAAGTGTTATTAATTGTAATAATAATATTATATTCATTTCTCAAATTTAGCTTTATGATACTATTCTCCTCTTTAACATGAATATAATTTCCATTTCCCCTCATCATTACAATGTTTATTTTAAGTGTAAATAAAAAATTAACAATACAAAGTACTATTATTACAATTAATAATACTTTAATCTTTTTAATCCCTTGCTTTGGTCACACTAATTTCTTATCAAATTTATTTTTCATATATATTTCTCAAATTTAGTTTTATGATTTTTTTTTATCAAGTTGTTTGAGTCTTGAGATGACTATAGGCTTAACTTTTGGCTTGAGAAACCCTAACCTAGGGGCATCTAAGCCATCAAAATCACTCAGGGATCACACCTAGCCTGGGCTACACCAGCCCTTAACATGGCTGGATTTTTTCCCAATGAGTTTCAAATCGATGAGCTTTATGATGTTATTCTCCTCTTTAACATCAATATAATTTCCATTCTCCCTCACCATTACAATGTTAACTTTAAGTTTGAATAAATAATTAATAATACATTATTATTAGTCCCTGCATTGTTAGGGACTATAGCATTCGCTTCTTGGTCAAGTTGTGTTGACTATGCATTATTTGGTTGTGTTTTTGCAATTTTAACCAAAGTTTTGGGAAAATTTTTAATAGTTCTATTTTTTCATAAATTCAAAATTAATTATGGAATTTTCAGTAAATGTTATTTATAATTTTTTATTGGTTGAGAAAGCTTTGATGGGACATAATTCACCTCGTGGAGAGCGTTTTATTTTCATTTTTTTACAATGCCTGACAATTCATTTTAAAATTAAAATAAAAGTAATTTTGTGAATGATTATTGCATTGGTGAGTGTTATTACACTGTCACTGTTATGTTATCACTCTGCTCAATGATGCAAGAATTGTTGCGGTTGTTTTGTTAGTTCTCTATTCAATGATGTGAGCATTGATGCAGTTGCAGATTATTTGCATAGGCTCGAGGGGAGGGCTGAACAAATGTTGAATTGATATTATTATGTGTGGGAGAGTTGGTGTTCTTTGCATAATGAGCATTTTGATACTTATGAATGATGCGGTAATTGGTACGGTTTTGTTATGCGGAAGAGTATATGTGGGAGAACCAGGGTATTTTGTTCAGACGAGAGTACTAAATAAACTATGTAACGAATGCGTAGAAGGCTTTGTAATGACTTTGTATTTTAAATTATTATTTAGGAACATTTTTTCTAAGTACGGAATTATTTGTATGAAGTTGGTTGTGCAAAGTTAGTTGTTGATGCAGTTGCAGGGAACTATTATGTTAATGTGTTGTTCAATGATGCGAGAAGTCATGCGGTCTTAGGTTGTTTGCATAGGCCTCAAGGGAGTGGGGGGTACAACTAAATAAATGTAAACTATTATTATTATGTTTGCTTGTGCATACTATAGAGTATGTGTGGGAGAGTTGAGGTCCTTTGCATAGTGAGTACTGGGGTTGTTGTGCAAAACGTTTACTATGTGGAGGATGGAGTATGTGTAGGAGATTCGAGGTCTTTTGCATAGACGGGGGTGCTAAAAAACTGTAATTTCAATTCCTGTGAAGAAAAAGTGTTGTGGGATAAAATGAATGTGTAGAAGGATTTTTCTCTTTTAATTATTATTTAGCAACGCTTTTCGGGAGTACGGAAGTAGTTGTATGAAGGTGGTTGTGTGAAACTATTTGTTCGAAGGTATCATGTGCGTAGTTTCAAATGTCAATTAACATCATTATTGAGTGCAGAAGCAGTTGTGCAAATGAAGTTGTACGGAGGTTGTTGTGTGTGTGCGGATGTTATGCTAAAGTTTTGTTCAAAGTTTACTAAGATAATAAATATACAAATCTCTTTTTTAATTGTTATTTAGGGACATATTTCACAATGTATAATCATTAATTAATATTAGTTTTGAAGCTAGTTGTTCAAAGGTTTCGTGTGTAGAGTTTCAAATGTCAATTAAGGGTATTATTGAGTGCAGAAGTAGTTATGCGGAGTTTAAAAGTTTTGTGCAAAATTTACTAAGATAATAAATATACAAATATCTTTTTTAATTCTTATTTAGGGACATATTTCACAACGTATAATCATTAATTAATATCAGTTTCGAATGTCAATGATTGGGGACGTTATTGACTGTGGAAATAGTTGTTCGAAGATGATTATGTGTATTCATAGGTTATATGGAGAACAAAAGCATGTGCGAAATCTGTGTGGAATGAGGGAATTGCATAGGAGTATTTTAATTGTAATGTGTTTTGATATTAGTTTTATTATTAATAGATTTTGTAGGATGTTGAAGTGCATACAATGAAAGCTTCAAACCTTCATGTGCACAATGGATTTTGTTGTTCGGAGGTAGCGTGTGCAGAGAACAAATGCTTCCTGCCCACGATATTTGAGTCCCATGTTTATTAATATCAGTTTCAAATGTCGATGGCTTACAGAAGGGTGTTGGTGAATTGAATGTTGAGAGCACTTGTATTTATGTGCAGGTTTGTTTTCTATTAATCAGAGGGTAGAGATCGAGACAATGAAAAATCTGGATGGTAGTTTTATCTCTGTACCATGTTTCAGATGCAAAATAGTCATAGGTGGTGATTTATAGGGAAACGAGATTGCAAATATTTGAAATAGCTAGTATAGTGAGAAGATAAATGTTATTTGCAATGATAGAGAAAATAGTGGGGCGTGTATTGTTTTCTCTTTGAAAATTGTGTTTGTTGCCTTACATAAACTATTATCTACGAAGTTGTGCTTGAACGATAGCAGTAGTGCAGAGATACAGAAGTTGTACAATACTGCAAGCTTCTAAACCAATTTATATTTGTCATTTTTCTATTCGCATTTGGAAATACTGCAATTTGTTGGTTCATCAAGATTTTCTCTATAATACTCTACAAGCTATGGTTAACATTTGTGCAAAATTCACTGTGCAGATAAATTTTTCGAAGGTGGTTACATAGACGAGGGTGCTAAATAAATTGTGCTTTGTCTTTTTTTTTTTAATTATTATTTAGGAATGGTTTTTGCAAGTACGGAAGTAGCTCTACGAAGGTGGTTGTGCATAGGTAGCATGTGTGGGGTTTCAAATGTCAATGACTGATCAAAGGGAGTTATCGAGTGTGGAGGTTATTGCATAGATGGGGGTACTAAATAAACCATGTGTTGTGCGGTAAATTGAATGTGCGGAAGGTTTTGTCTTTTTAATTATTGTTTAGGAAAGTTTTTTGCAAGTACGTAAGTATTTGTGAAATGTTAGCTACTCGGAGGTATTGTGTGTGGGGTTTTGAATGTCAATGACTGATTAAGGGTCGTTATCGAGTGCAAAAGTGGTTGTGTGGACTAATTTGTGTGGATGTGGATATGTTATGCAAAAGTTTTGTGAAAATTTTGTTAATATAATAAATATACAAATCTCATTTTTAATTCTTATTTAGGGACGTATTTCACAACACGTAACCATTAATTAATATCGGTTTCCTTATGCGGAGGAGTAAGGAGTATGTGCGGGAGAGTTGGGGTCCTTCACGTAATGAATGTTGTGATATTGATGAACGATGTAGTAATTGGTATGGTTTCATTATGTGGAACGTTTACTATGCAAGAGAACCAAGGTCTTTTACGTAGACGAAGGTGCTAAATAAGTTGTGTTTTCAATCCATGTGAAGGAAAAGTGTTGTGCGATAAAACAAATGTGTGGAAGGATTTGTATTTTTTAGTTATTATTTAGGAACATTTTTTGTTATTGAGGAGGTAGTTGTATGGAGGTGGTTGTGTGAAGCGAGTTGTTGATGTGGTTGCAGTACATTGTTATGTTAATGCTTTGTTCAATGACGCGAGAATTCATGCGGTTACAGGTTAGGCTTTGTCTTTTTTTATTATTATTATTATTTAGCAATGTTTCTTTTTGCAACTATGGAAGTAGATGTGTGAAGGTGGTTGTGCGAAGTTGGGTGCTCAGTTGAAAGCTTGTTGCATACAATGGACTATGTTGTTCGAAGGTAGTGTGTGCGGAGAAAATCCACAACACCTCTTCTTGGCTTCTTCTTGTTTGCAGAGGACTTTTGCATTTTTCCAATTGAGGTTTGTTTTCATATTCAGCAGCTGATATTTGATCGTGAATCAAATGTGCAGCTTCAGTATATTTTCGTTTTATTTCACTTGAAGAAGAAGACAAAGAAGTTTTGAATATTCGAACAGAATATTACGTAGCTTTTCTGCGTCTTTGTTTATTCCTTGTTTCACTACTAATACTTGCTTCTTCAATAATTTCTCTAATAGTCATTTCTCCTTCTTCATTATTGCTTGTAGTATTGTGACTCTTTTCGCTTTCACTTGCAACTTTTGTCAACAAGCTCTCGCATTTGATCATACCTAGATGTCTGTTTGGATCAACGTCTCGTGAGCCTTCAACTTCTTTTAAATTAAAACAATGCAAAGACCTCACAAACTCTGCAAGTTGACTTCCATTCTTCATGGTTACTCGACCAACGGTAAATGGCAAAGAAATAAATTTCTTCTTCTTTTTCTATTCAAAGTTAACCTGTCAATCATAATATTTTCTACATACATCGGCAGCAAAATACCAATCCATAACCATTTATGGAAGCAACAATGGTTTACCTCGAAACCCATAAACTAGAATAATCGTATTATTTGTTCTTTCTTCATGTATCCTTTCCCCCAAAGGAATACTTGTGCTTCTCCAGATATTCGACAGGGTTGTCGTCCAGTTATCTTGAAATTAACTTGTTTTACAAAAATACATTGAATTAGACAAAAATTTAACACTATGTTCTAAGTGATTACATCAATTAAATAAGTGGCTAATTTGAAGGATTTTGTTATCGATGTGGATAGTACTGATTTGCATGGTCTTTAATTAGAAAAGACTGTTGTAAAATATGTAACTTTAAATCATATACATTTAACTTAAATTCCAATTTGACATAGTGTAATTGACACAATTATGTTTCATGATTAATCTACCTTACACGCTTTAGAAATCAGTGTCGACATACTATTTTATTAAAATTGTAAATCGAATTCTATTTTCATTAACTAAAGCTCTTTTGCTAATAAATAAAATCATTTTCCATAATTATTCACCAAACTAACACGTATCTAGCAGATTTACTATGTAGACTTGTCATGCTACCAACCAACTTTTACTTTGCAAAAGTAATTTCAGGTGCCAGACGTCAATTTTCCACTTGAATTCCTTTTTACCTTTCTCGCATTATGTAGATATTAAATGAACTATGTTCATTGAAATAAGTAATGTGTCTCATTTATGTCTCACTGCCACTTCCAACTACCGAGACAGAATCTACAGTAATCACATAATAAAATATGTTATAAACACTAATGTTATACTACATAGATAATGATTATAATATGCGATATCAAATTTGATAAATGAAAACTGATACTGCACGTTAGCTTTGAACTTTTTCGCAGCCAAACTCAACACTTATGTATTAGTTCCCAGAAAAAAAATCTACAAAAGCCTTTAATGCAAAATGTGAGTGTTCGCAAAATCAAAGCTTGAAAGCTTCCTTTGCACAATAGACTACCACATAACCATAAAGAAGCTTGTGTTCAATGATATCGGACTATTGATATTTGACAATACAGAGATACACATTACTTATAATTAAAATATTGCAAAAGAAAATACAAAATATTTAATACTAAAATATTAGTAATAAAAAGCATTATTTATAATTAAAATATTCACAATAATATTGTATTAGTCCATCACTTGTTTGAGTGCTATTGCAAATAGAAAATATGAATGCCTTCAATGCGAAGTCCAGAGATACATAGATCCGCACAATGAAAACATGAAAGCTTTCTCATTACAAATAACCATAAACAAAGCTTCTCCTTAATGTTCTGATCATTGATGTCGTTACAAGTTCTTTGCATTCCAGAATGATTCAACCTTCACTCTGTTGGCATTATGACTCAGATTTGACACAGGTGTTGTCCTTGATGGCAACTCACTCAGATGACAGATCACAGTTCAGCAGGTTAACAGCTCAGAGTTACAAATTAGACTTCACAGAATGAGGAAAGAGAAGTATATGCAGGTTCACCTTGATAAAGTAGTGTATACACGTGGGTTAACAGACCAAAAGGTGCGTATAACGTACACACGCAGTTTCACAAAAGGAAAGGCGCGTACATGTTGGAAATCTAAGTTTTGGCCCGTGGTATTTGGTCCATGGCATTGGTCCAAAGTATCTGGTTCGAAGTATTGATATCAGGTATTTGGTCCAAGGTATTGGTCCTAAGTGTGATTTTAGACCATGGTATTGAGAAAGGCCTGACACTATATAAGGAGAAGACGATCATTAGGCTAGAGCACTGAAGCATTGAATATCTGATGATGAGCAAGATCTAGTGTACAGGTTATTGGGTTATGGTGCATAGCTGGATCTGAACCAAGGATGAACCTTATTGCTTAATGAAGGATAAGATCTAATGATAGGTCAAGACCTTAAGGCTTGAAGTGAACTATCTTTATGTGGTTTGATCATTTATCTGAATAACTGGTGCATGTTGTAGTCTGTAAATATGATGATCTGGGTATAGTCGAAGTTTGGAATTATTGTAATATTTAAATCATCATTTACAGATCTGTACGCAAGTTCCCTTTAGAAAAGGTGTGTATACACGTTGGTTTTACATATCAAAACAGCATATACATCTTAGGTTTTATTTGAAAATTTGTACGCAGGTTCGCCTTGAGAAAGGTGTGTATGCATGCAGGTTTGACACAGGGAAGTTGTGTATACCTTGTAAAATATGTTTTAGCTATTTCTATTTGTTGTTGCAGTGTTTTGGGTTCTGGCTTGGGTTCTCGTTACTGTATTCTGATTACAACATTCTGAAATATCAGTTTCAAGGGTTGTCAAAGTGGTTGATTGGTTCAGTTGTGAAAAGGAGATTGGTTGATGCAGATATATCTGATGATTGAATGATGTTATTGATGGATCCAGTCTGAAAATTTATGAAATGTGGTCCCTGGAAGAAAAGAGAAGGTTGTAGCCTTCTGTAGGCCAGCACCAACGTACTAGTAAACATACCAGCTAGTACAAGAGCTAGGGGGTTGTAGCTCCCTTCCAGGAGAAGCTAGAGAACGACAGAAGGTTGTAGCCTTCTGCAAGTAGAAGCCTGCGTACTGGTATAAGTCTGCACTAGTACAAAAATTGTAAAAGAAGTTTCTTATTATTAAAAAGAATATAGAGACGATTGTAGCAGGTGGTTTTCACCCACATTAGGTTTCCACCTTATATCTTGTGTTCATGTGTGTGATTTCCTGTTCTTTTTTACTACACCTGGTTACTGTTTATATGGTTCTAATGCACTGGTTAATGATCAACATAAGATGAATTAACTGAATCTTAAGTTTACAGTATATACGCTAGTTTCCTTAACGACAGTTGCGTATACACGTGAGTTCCTCTAACTAAAGTAGCATATATAAATCTGATTATGAAAATAAAAAATTATTGACTTGCTAATATTGATTCACCCCCCCTCTCAATATTATTTCCAACAATTGGTATCAGAGCAGGTCCTTCAGAAGAAGCTTGATCACTTGAAGGAAGATCCATCATCATATGTAATCAAGAAAGAGAGGGATCCATCAGACCTCCAATATTTTATGGAAGCAACTTTGTTTATTGGAAGGTAAGAACCACAACCTATCTTCAATCTCTTGGAACAGATGTCTGGGAAATCATGGAAGGAGGATATACATTTCCATCAGTAATTCCTACAGATGCGGCAGGTAAAAAGCAATATGAAACCAATGCCAAGGCTGTCAATACATTATTGGGAAGTCTATCACAATCAGAATTTGTCAAAGTTATGCAGCTCAAATCCACCAAAGAAATATGGGACAAAATCGTTCTAAGCTATGAAGGAGACACTCAGGTAAAACGTGCAAAACTATAAACTCTCAAAATTCAATATGAAACTCTCAAAATGAACAATGATGAAAGTATATCTAGTTACTTCTTACGTATAGATGAGATTGTTAATTTCATGAAGAATTTGGGTGAAGAGATAAAAGAAGTTACTTTAGTTGAAAAGGTTTTAAGATCCTTGTTTGCGAAGTTTGAATCAAAAGTATCTACCATAGAAGAAAAGCAAGATCCTCAAACTATTACTATGACACGGCTGCACAGGATCTTAACTGCTTTCGAGATGAGAAAAGGAGGTCCATCAGATATGAGAGAAGTCACATTTAAAGCTTCAGGAAAAGAAGAACTTAATCAATCAGGACATATTTCAGAAGGAGAAGAAGAAGCAAACTTTGTTAAGAACCTTCAATGGGGTTCTAGAAGATTCAGAGGTAAACTACCTTTCAAATGTTTTGCTTGTGGAAGAGTCGGTCATTATGCTGCCAAATGTCCTCATAAAGATAAGGTTGATAAAGGTAAGGAATCTACAAAATGGAACATAAAACAAAATGTAAGTAAAAAGAGCTACTATACTCATGAAGATAGCGATGGTTTATCAAATAGTGATGAAGATGAAAATATCAATGACTATATACTTTTGATGGCTTATGAAGATGATGATTTTTTAGATGTTTTAAATGAAGATGACCTTTATGAAGAAATCTCTAAACTCAAAAAATTTTTAGAAGAAAAGAGTATTATTATATATACCTTGACGTTTCAACTTGCTAAAAGAGAAAAACACAATGAAAAGCTAGAATGTGAAATTGTGGGTCTAAGAAAGGATCTTGAGAAAACAAAAGCTCTCAATCTTAGATTTGCTAAAGGATCAGATACCTTAAATGAAATTATCAAAGTGCAGCGCTCTCCTCTGATAAAGACAGGTCTTGGATACTCTGAAGAAACATCTCAATCACAGAAGTCGTCAACCTCCACTAAAAGCTATCGTGATGTAGCAAAGAGCAGTGAACAGTTCGACAATCATCAGCAAAGGCATAAAGCAGATCACCAGGTGAATCAGGCTCAATTTACTTCAAGAATGAACAGAGGCCACAATCAACCTCAGGTAAACCACACTCAATTTTCTTCAAGGAATATCAATCAACAGGTCAGTAGAAGGAACTTCAACTACAATCATCAGGTCAGTAGATTCAATAATAGTAGGAACTTCTTTAATGGTCAATGTTTCTCATGTCATAATTTTGGACACAAAGTTGCTCAATATGTTTCTTACAAAACTATCGTGACTAGAGAAGCACGAAATCAAATAAATGTGACAGGGATCAAGAGAAGTTCTTATAATAGCTTTTCTCTTCTTGAAAATGAAATGGAATTCTCAATCTGTAACAACATTGGCCATGAAGAATCTAAATGCAGGAGTAAATTTTGGCAAATAGCTCAAAAGGAGCAAACTCCATTAAATCCCAAAATATGGAGAAAGAAAGAATCACAAACAGAAAGATGTGGTATAGCCTTGTATGCAGAAGGACAAGAAAACCAGTGGTACATCGACAGTGGATGCTCAAAACACATGACAGGTGACAGAGAAAAACTACACTCATATAATGCCTTAGAAAAGGAAAAGAGTGTCTCATTTGGAAACGACACTCCCGCTGTCATAAAAGGTAAAGGCTTTGTTTTCTTGAAAGAAAAAGTTAAAGCTGGGAATGTTATGTATGTTGATGGCTTAAAGCACAATCTGTTGAGTGTGAGTCAAATGTGTGATCAAGGAAATGAAGTAGTGTTTCGATCAAATGGATGTGTTGTTCGTGAGCTTGATACAGGAGAAACTGTGATTAAAGGGACAAGAACTCCAAACAACCTATACATACTCAAGGGAGGACAAAAACAGTGCTATCTAAGCAAAAATGATGAACACTGGCTATGGCACAGAAGATTGGGGCATCTAAGTTTTTCTCAAATAAGAAAAGCATGCAGATTCCAGGCGGTTTGTGATCTTCCTGATATCAGCATTCCAGAAAATACAATATGAAAATCATGTCAATTTGGTAAGCAAACCAGATCACACTTCCCTGAAAATAAAGGATCAGCTAGTAAGCCACTTGAACTTGTTCATACTGATTTATGTGGGCCATCAAGGAAAAAGTCACCCCGTGGAGAAGAATACTTTATATTGTTCATTGATGATTTTTCCAGAATGTGTTTGATAGGACTTCTAAAGCATAAAGATGAAGCATTCGAAAATTTCAAAGCCTTCAAAGCTTTGGTTGAAATGAATCAGATCGCAAAATCAAATGCCTCAGATCTGATCGAGGAGGGGAATTTACTTCAGATGAATTCTTTGACTTTTGTGAAGAACATGGAATAAAAGAAATTCTCCACCGCAAGGACTCCTCAGTAAAATGGAGTGGTAGAAAGGATGAACATAACTGTTCAACAAATGGCTCGTGCTACGCTAGATGAGTCTGGAACTCCTGCAACCTTCTAGGGTGAAGCTGCATTCACTGCCGTCACTATTCTCAACCAAGCAAATGTTCGGGTAAACAACACTCAAACTCCTCATGAACTCTGGTATGGTAAGACTCCTATTGTAAAATACTTCAAAGTTTTTGAAAGCAAATGTTACATCAAAAGGACTGATGAAATACTTGGTAAGTTTGAACCCAGAGCAAATGAAGGTATTCTCCTTGGTTACTATTCCTGAAGTAAAGGATATAAATGTTATAATAAAAGACTTGGGAAAATTATTGAAAGTATTGATGTTGTGGTTGATGAAGCATGCAAAAATCCAAAACAAATAAAAATCGAAGATTATGAAGAAGATGAGGATTATCCTTCCACATCAAATCCCACTAATTCTGAAGAAGAAACCAATGAAGCACCAAAAAAAGAGATAACGGTAGAAGAAAAAACTTTGTCCAGGTATGTTAAAAAAAAATCATCCAGAGACGCAAATTTTGGGACGAAAAGGGGCAGGTGTACAGACAAGCAAAACTATTACAGAAGCTTCAAGCTATCTAGCATTGCTATCCTCCACTGAACCTCAAAATGTAAATGAAGCATGCAAAGATGAATGTTGGGTAAAGGCCATGAATGAAGAACTTGAGCAAATTGAAAGAATAATACTTGGGAATTAGTTCCTAGACCTCATGATAAGAATATCATAGGAACTAAATGGATATTCAAAAACAAGTTGAATGAAAATGGAGAAGTTATTAGAAACAAGACCAGACTTGTTTGTAAAGGATATGCTCAACAAGAAGGTATAGATTTTGAAGAAAATTTTGCACCTGTTGCTAGACCTGAAGCCGTCAGAATGTTTATTGCTCTTTCTAGTTTTCAGAAATTCAAATATATCAAGTGGATGTAAAATATGCCTTTCTTAATGGAGACTTAGAACAAGAAGTCTATATTGAGCAACCAGATGGATTCATTCTTGGAAATGATGCAAAACTTGTATGCAGACTTAGAAAGGCTCTCTATGGTCTAAAACAAGCTCCAAGGGCCTAATATTACCATCCTGACAAATATCTACATCAACAAGGTTTTTCAAAGGGATCAACTGATAGTAATCTATATACAAATATTGACAATAATAAATTGCTAATGTTTGTTGTGTATGTTGATGATATCATTTTTGGAAGCAATGAAGAAGCTATGAGTCGGAATTTTGCTTCGATAATGCAGCAAGAGTTTGAAATGTCCCTGCTTGGTGAGCTTACATATTTTCTTGGTCTACAAATTCAACAAAATAAAGAAGGTATTTTTCTGTCACAAACCAAATATCTCAAACAGATCTTGAAAAAATACGGCATGGAAGATTCTAAACTAGTATGTACCCTAATGGTAACAGGATGCAATCTCAGCTCAAATGATGAATCATCAGCAGTACATCAATCAACTTACAGATCCATGATTGGCAGTCTGCTTTATCTAACAGGTACCCGACCAGACATCATGCATGCAGTAGGAATAGTTGGAAGATTCTAAGCAAATCCAAAGGAATCACACCTTCAGGTAGTCAAAAGGATTTTCAAATATCTTAAAGGGACACAAAATTTTGGTTTATGGTATCCAAGAGATACAGATCTTACACTTCATGCATATACAGATGCAGATTGGGCAGGAAGCATTGATGACAGAAAATGCACTAGTGGTGGTGCATTCTACGTGGGTTCTAGATTAGTGTCTTGGTTTAGCAAGAAACAAAGTTCAATTGCATTATCTACAGCTGAAACAGAATATGTGGTTGCTGCATCTTGTTGCACACAACTCCTTTGGATGATGAAAACATTGCAAGACATTCAGATCACATGTACTCCACCCATCTCCATTCTATGTGATAATACAAGTGCCATCAGTATTTCAAAGAATCCAGTCATGCATTCCAAGACCAAGCACATACCCATCAAATATCACTTTCTACGTGAACAAGTGCTTGAACAAAAGGTCAAATTGGAATATGTTCCCTCCAAAG
Organism: Pinus tabuliformis; assembly: GCA_031772625.1. Taxonomy (NCBI): domain Eukaryota; kingdom Viridiplantae; phylum Streptophyta; class Pinopsida; order Pinales; family Pinaceae; genus Pinus; species Pinus tabuliformis. The sequence goes on from CM062804.1 coordinate 913,293,521, forward strand.
AACAGGTTGCTGATATATTCACCAAACCACTGCCCAGAGAGACTTTTGAATATCTCAGACAGAAGCTGGGAGTAGTTGATGCATCATCCTGCTGTTAAAACCTACCTGTTTCAGAGAAAGGTGGTTATACGCGAGTTTCATGAAGCGTAGTCGCATACATACGTCGGTTTCTATGGATACAGTCGCGTATATGTTGGTTTGAGGAAAAGCAGTGGCCAGACTCAGGAAGAAAGGAGTCTGATATGGTTCAAGGGGAGCATATGCTTCTAATAATGCATTGTTGGCATTATCTTAGAAGATCTTGGTACAGAATCACACAGTTGTTTTTGTTTAAGGTGGAACAGGTTCAGGGGAGAACATGGTTGTTGGACTGGAGGCTGATTGACAAATGCTACTGATGATAGTTGTTGATGACTATCATGGTCTTGGTCTCTGTTATATATGTCATGTATATCTTTTTATGAAAAGGTCATGAAACGACCTATTTTGTTACCCCACTATGCATGGGATGGATGTTGTAATGTTTTTGTTTTGACATGTATAAACAATTGGTATATCCCCACTTGGTTGGGAGATGGATGTATGTATGAGTCATTGGTGATAGGAAGGTCATTTATGATGTATGTATAGAGTCATGTTCTTCTTTTAGAACATCTTTTTGTAGACCTTGCTTATATTCAGGGGGAGCATGGACTCGTTCATGAAGCTCAATCAACACACTTCAGCATGTACTCAGGGGGAGCATGACCCTTTGCCCTTGATGACAAAGGGGGAGAGTGACTTGGGGTTGCCATCAAGTCCAAAGGGGGAGATTGTTGGCATTATGACTCAGATTTGACACAGGTGTTGTCCTTGATGGCAACTCACTCAGATGACAGATCACAGTTCAGCAGGTTAACAGCTCAGAGTTACATATCAGACTTCACAGAATGAGGAAAGAGAAGTATACACAGGTTCACCTTGACAAAGTAGTGTATACACATAGGTTAACAGACCAAAAGGTGCGTATAACATACACACGTAGTTTCACAGAAGGAAAGGCGCGTACATGTTGGAAATCTAAGTTTTGGTCCGTGGTATTTGGTCCATGGTATTTTGATCCATGGTACTGTTCCAAAGTACCGGCTTTGAAGTATTGATCCTAGGTATTTGGTCCAAGGTATTGGTCCTAAGTGGTTTTGGACCATGGTATTAAGAAATGCCTGACACTGTATAAGGAAAAGACGATCATTAGGCCAGAGCACTGAAGCATTGAATATTTGATGATGAGAAAGATCTAGTGTACAGGTTATTGGGTTATGGTGCATAGCTGGAACTGGACCAAGGATGAACCTTAGCGCTTGATGAAGGATAAGATCTAATGATGGGTCAAGACCTTAAGGCTTGAAGTGAAGTATCTTTATGTGGTTTGATCATTTATCTGAATAACTGACGCATGTTGTAGTCTGTAAATATGATGATCTGGGTATAACTGAAGTCTGGAATTGTTGTAAAATTTAAATCATCATTTACAGATCTGTACGCAGGTTCACTTTAGAAAAGGTGTGTATACACGCTGGTTCTGCATATCAAAACAGCGTATACATCTTAAGTTTGATTTGCAGATCTGTATGCAAGTTCGCCTTGAGAAAGGTGCGTATGCACATAGGTTCGACATAGGGAAGTTGCGTATACCTTGTAAAATATGTTTTAGCTGCTTCTGTTTAATGTTGCAGTGTTCTAGGTTCTGGTAACTGCATTCTGATTACAGCATTCTGAAAGATCAGTTTGAAGGGTTTTCAAAGTGGTTGATTGGTTCAGTTGTGAAAAGGAGATTGGTTGATGCAGATATATCTGATGATTGAATGATGTTATTGATGGTTCTAGTCTAAAAATTTATGAAACATGGTCCCTGGAAGAAAAGAGAAGGTTGTAGCCTTCTGTAGGCTAGCACCTACGTACTAGTAAATTTTGGCGTTATGATACAAGTGTTGTCCTTGATGGCAACTCACACAGATGATAGATCATAGTGTAGCAGGTCAGTAGCAAAGAATTGATGATCAGACTACAAAGAATGAAGAAAGAAAAGTATATACACAGGTTCATTATATACCAAGTCGCGTACATACGCAGGTTCACTATATACCAAGTCGTGTACACACGCAGGTTCACTATATACCAAGTCGCGTATATACGCAAGTTCACTATATACTAAGTAGTGTATACATGCAGGATCACTATATGCGTATATCGTACACACGCACTTTCACGCAAGGAAAGGCGCGTACATGTCGAAAAACTAAGTTTTGGGTCCGTGGTATTTGGTCCATGTTATTTTGGTGTTTGGTCCTTGGTATTGCGTCCGAAGTGTTGAACCCAGGTATTGGGTCCCTAGTATTGGTTCTAAATGGTTTGGTATTGAGTAAGGCCTAAGACTATGAAAGGAGAAGAAGACCATTAGGCAAAGGCATTCAGAAAATCTTGAATATCTGATGAAGTATGAGATCCAGTATGCAGGTTATGGGTTCATGATGCTTTGCTTGATCTGAGCTAAGGAGGAATCTCAGCGGTTGATGGAAAACAAGATCTAAGGATAGATCGGGATCTAATGGTTTGGAATGAATCATCTCTATACGGTTTGATGATGCTTATTCTAGATCTGTATATTGACGCATGTAATGTTCTGTAAATATTATAATCTAGGTATAACTCAAGTGTTGGAATAGCTGCAAATCATGAATGAATCTTTACAAATGTATACGCTGGTTGACTATGATAAAAGTGCGTACATACGCAAGTTAGATACATCTAAGTAGCGTATACCATATGAACTATGATGTTTGAAGTTACAGGTGGTTCTGGTTGTTGATGAGTTCTGATGACTATTTACTGGTGTCAGTATTCTGCATATGTAGTTTGGTTGATTGTGCTTAGTTTCAGTGTTGATAGATGAGATCTATAATGGATCAGGATCATAATGACTTATCTTTATGTGATCTGATGGACTAGATCTGGTTGCTAACATACGTATTATCCTTGTATATGTAATGATCTGGGTTTGTCTGGAGTCAGGAAGTGCAACGAAGTTATAAGTAATTAATGACATATACGTTGGTTCGCTTTGGTGAAGTTGCGTATACACGCTGGTTCGACTCTTCCAAGTAGCGTATGCACTCTGATACATGATTTTTTATGATACAGTTAGATCTGAACATTGTTGCAGAGTTCTGTGTTCTGCTCTATGTTCTAGTGATTGCAATTTGTTGACTGGGTTTCAGTGATTCAGTATTGGGTGATTCAGAGATTGATGATGCTAGTGTTGATTGATTGTGAGCTTCAATGATATTGATGGGTCTAGTATGAAAATTGGATGAAACGTGGCCTTCAGATTATGATGATGTGTCCCATGAGTATCCAATCTGAAAATTTATGAAACGTGGTACCTAGAGGAAGAAAGAGAAGGTTGTAGCCTTCTGTAGGTCAGCACCTACGTACTAGTACATCAGCTAGTACAAGAGCTAAGGGGGTGGTAGCCCCCTTCCAGTAGCAGTTGGAAAACGAGTGAAGGTTGGAGCATTCAGTAGGTCGGCACCTACATACTAGTAAAAGGATCGGCTAGTACAAGAGCTAATGGGGGTTGCAGCTCCCTTCCACGAGAAGCTGGAGAATGAGAGAAGGTTGTCGCCTTCTGCAGGTAGAAGCCTGTGTATTGGTATAAGACTGCACCAATATAGAAATATTGTAAAAGGAAGTTTCTTATTAAAAGAAGATAGAGATGACTTGCAGCAGGTGGTTTTCACCCACATTGGGTTTCCACCTTACATCTTGGTGTTCATGTGTGCTTCTTGTGTGTGATGATCTATTCTATTTTACTACACTTGTTTACTGTTCATATGGTTAATAAAGTTCTGATGCACTAACTAAAGATCAACATTTAATGGATTAACTGAATCATAAGTTTACTGGATATACGCTAGTTGAATTAGACACAGTTGCGTGTACATGCAGGTTCCCTTAACTGAAGTAGCGTATAAGAATCTGAGTATGAAAATGAAAAATTTTATTGATTTGATAATATTGATTCACCCCCCCCCCCCCTCTCAGTATTATTTCCAATAGTAAACATATCATCTAGTACAAGAGCTAGGGGGTTGTAGCTCCCTTCCAGGAGAAGCTGGAGAACGAGAGAAGGTTGTAGCCTTCTGCAAGTAGAAGCCTGCATACTGGTATAAGTCTGCACCAGTACAAAAATTGTAAAAGAAGTTTCTTATTATTAAAAAGAAGATAGAGACGATTGCAGCAGGTGGTTTTCATCCACATTGGGTTTCCACCTTATATCTTGTGTTCATGTGTGTGATTGCTTGTTCTGTTTTATTGCACCTGGTTACTTTTTATATGGTTTTGATGCACTAATTAAAGATCAATATAAGATTAATTAATTGAATCTTAAGTTTGCAGTATAGACGCTAGTTTCCTTAACCACAGTTGTGTATACACGCGAGTTCCTCTAACTAAAGTAGCATATATAAATCTGATTATGAAAATAAAAAATTATTGACTTGCTAATATTGATTCACCCCCCCTCTCAGTATTATTTCCAACACACTCAATTGAGTAGTGATATTCGGAAATATAGAAATTTGAATAATTTATAACTAAAATATTACGAACAACAAATATGCATTATTCAATACCAAAAAAATTGTACCAATAACATTTTTTTAGGAACTTGAGTTCAACTCAATATTTCCAAGCTCACTTCTGATTAGTGGTACCTACACAACATAGTCCTCGACATTCACATTGTTGAAAATGCAACAAGATGATGGAGCTTAGTGGAAAGGAGTCGCCTTCACTAAGTGGGCCCGCAGGCTATTTTTGGCGCAAAGTCTATTTTTAGACTATGTCTATTTTTAGACATATGGATCATGGTCTATGAGTTGCAAGATGCTATTTGTGGATGATTTGTCATGTTGGTAAAAATAGATGGACTTCTATTTTTAGACATATGGGCGGAGTCTATTTTTAGACAGGCAGGCTAAAAATAGAACAGTCGAATATTATTAGCTCTTAATAATATTTGGACTATAAACATTATCTTATCCTCTTGGATCACTTCAGTTCGAGCTACGGATGTGGCACATGTAGCTGTCAGAAGGAAATACGCTTTTCTTATGGGTCAGTTGAGCTATTGCATGATGGACTTCAGTTAGAACTCAAGTGATTGAGTTTGGTGGAGTTGATTGAGGAGTTGATGGAGTTGTGTTCAGTTTGACTTAGTTGAACTAGTTGTATTTAGTCTAACCGCAGAATACACTAGTGATGGGTGATGTGAATTAATTGTTAATTAATTCACTAATTATTAACTCATAAATCAACTAAAGAATACATCAGTTAACTCAGTGCATGGACAGTTCAGTGGAGACAAGTGTTAGAGGTGAGTGAAAGGGCAAGACAACTGTCAGTTGTGACTACAGTTGTGCATGAGATTTGCACAATCAGTGGATTGAGTATTGCCAATGAGGATTGCGTGGTTCAGCCAAGGGAAATATGAGTTTGGATCATCCATTCTCATCTATTCTCATGCAGGATTGCGTAGTGGAGGCAGGCAAGCAGCGGAGGAGATTTGAACCTGTGATTGATTCAGATCTGAGCTAGTTTGTGTGTAACAGGTGGAGATAGTACTGAGTACTTGTGAGGAGTATTGTACTATGTATTGTTACATGTTCTCAATCATTATAATATACAAATAGTGTGGGGTTTTCAGCTGTATGCTTTCCCCGGGTTACATACTGTGTTGATATGTGTTATTGATGTGTTCAATGTGTGCATGCGAATGTTTTGATTCTGCAAATTGATGATCAACGTAGAGGAGGTTATGTATTATGCATGCATTCCACAATAGTGTATAATTGGGATAATCTCTGTGAATAAGTGTCATATTATTCAAAATTTATACATGGTATCAGAGTAGAGTTGATCATCAGATCTATTATTCAGAAAGTGTTTACATTTTATTTCTTCAGGCAGAGTTTGTAATCGGGCCAGGTAGCCTCTGGATTCATCCTTCCTTTGGAAGGTGAGATATCCGGTAAAATCCCATACATTCAATCTCTGTACGATAAATACTTTGTTCTCACAAATTTTAAATCAGAAGCAGTTGAGTTTTGAGCTGGTGGAATTCGAATTTGCAGCAGTGTTTTCTTGGTGTCAAAGTTGAAATGTCTTTCAACGGATTGCGATTGGAGTAGGCTCTTGAGGGCAGCTTGAATTATATTGCATGGAAAGACAGGATGGAGGCGGTGTTAGATGATAATGGGCTGAAGGAGTTCATAGAGGTTGAGGTTCCAAAACCTACTGATGCTGCTCACGTTGAGGTTTGGCAAAAGAAGACAACAAAGTGTCGAAGGATTCTGTTGGAGGGCGTGAAGGATCACATTGTGTCCAGCCTGCATGGAAAGGCTTCTCCATACTTTATGTGGAAAGTGTTGACAGATCTATTCCAAAGCAAGAGCGACCATAGGAAGTTGGCGCTCAAGGATAAACTCAGAAACATTAAGTGTGAGAATGGAGACAGTATGCCCAGGTATCTCACGAAGTTCACCCAATGTCGGGATGAGTTGGGAAGTGTGGGGGTGACTGTCGATGATGAGGACTTGGTGAGCTTGGCTCTCCTTGGTCTTCCGAAGAGTTGGCATTCCTATCAAGGCTCTATCAATGGTCGGGATAAATTGCCAGGATGGGAGAGACTTTGGTCGGATCTTGTGCAAGAGGAGATCAAGCGGAATACCAGGGACAGATCTTCATTAAAGGCATCTGATGAAGAAAATTGTGCTTTAGCTGCCAAAGCAAAGAAGGGGAAGGAGAAGGGTTATCTTTCCGAATCCAATTCTTCCAATGATGGGAAGAAGGTTGACAAATCGAAAGTGTGATGCTTTTGTTGTCATGAGGTGGGCCATTATGCTGCAAATTTTCCACGGAGGAAATCCAAGAAGGGATCCGGGGAAGGATCTGAAGGTGAGGCACTTGCTTCACAGTTTGAGTTGTATTTCACACTCTTCGCATGCATGGTTTCATCATTGTGGGAAGTGGTTGGTTTCTTGACAGTGGAGCTTCTTTCCACATGATCGGTGACAAGAGTTTGTTCAGTACTTTGGAGGAGAAAGATCTCCAGATACTCATAGCGATGGGTAATAATGAGAAGTATAGTGTCTCAGGTGTAGGCACGGTTATTTTTCAGAGGGAACATGGAGCTTGCTTTACCTTGACCGATGTCAAGTATGTACTAGGACTGAAGAGAAACTTGGTGTCGATCACGATGCTGGAAGACAGAGGCTATGATGTAGTCTTCAGTGAGGGAAAGGTTTTCCTTAGACACATCATCACTAGACAGGTGAAGCAGATTGGTTCACGGGTCAAGAACCTATATGCTCTTGAGGTTCAAGATGCCTGCAAAGCCTTGAGCAGCGAGGCAACTGATGGAGACTTGGTGGTGGAGAGGGAGCGTATATTACCTCTCAACATGTAGAGCCAGAAGAAGTCTTAGACGATTGTGGAGGAGCCACGATTGGTGCAGCAGTTTCAAGAGGTTGTGGAGCAGCCACAACAAGGGAAGCTGAGAGGAGATCGAGTAGAGACATCTACTCATGCAGAGACCTCCAGTAGGGGGAAACTTCGAGCCAGGTTGGCTGAGGGATCACATGTAGCCATACCTCCAGGTAGGAGGTGGGGCGATATAGAGTGATCGTCCCAAGGAGGAGGGGCAGGATCCTTGAGGTACCCAACCTCTTGGATGAGACCTTGCTACAAGAGCCTCGATGTGGAGTAGCAGGAACTGACTGATTGGGTAGAGACAGATGCGGATGGAGCGGCAGAGAGAGCGACAGTGTAGGGAATCCCAGGACAGCGCATAGCTAGCAGGCTGCAGCAATGCGAGAGGCACAAGTGTTTTGCACAGTGCTAGGTGGCATAAAGAAGTGTGCAGTGGTACGAGATGCATGGAGATGTTGCAGTAGCGCAAATGTCAGAGAGGGAGCACTTGTCAGCAGCAGGTAAAGCTTCAGCATCAGAGTATGTTCCTAGTCCAACGGAGTGGTCAGTTGGGAGTGTTTTTGTTCCAAGTGTTGTTGGAGCAAGTGGACCGGGCAAATGTGTTGCATGCAGAACATTCTAGAGTTGCAGGATAGGGGTTGCAGATAATCCATATCTTGTTGAGAGGGAGTGTTGAAAATGCAACAAGATGATGGAGCTTAGTGGAAAGGAGTCGCCTTCACTAAGTGGGCTCGCAGGCTATTTTTGGCGCAAAGTCTATTTTTAGACATATGGATCATGGTCTATGAGTTGCAGGATGCTATTTGTGGATGATTGGTCATGTTGGTAAAAATAGATGGACTTCTATTTTTAGACATATGGGCGGAGTCTATTTTTAGACTGCCAGGCTAAAAATAGAACAGTCGAATATTATTAGCTCTTAATAATATTTGGACTATAAACATTATCTTATCCTCTTGGAGCACTTCAGTTCGAGCTACGGATGTGGCACATGCAGCTGTCAGAAGGAAATATGATTTTCTTATGGGTTAGTTGAGCTATTGCATGATGGACTTCAGTTAGAACTCAAGTGATTGAGTTTGGTGGAGTTGATTGAGGAGTTGATGGAGTTGTGTTCAGTTTGACTTAGTTGAACTAGTTGTATTTAGTCTAACTGCAGAATACACTAGTGATGAGTGATGTGAATTAATTGTTAATTAATTCACTAATTATTAACTCATAAATCAACTAAAGAATACATCAGTTAACTCAGTGCATGGACAGTTCAGTGGAGACAAGTGTTAGAGGTGAGTGAAAGGGCAAGACAGTTGTCAGTTGTGACTACAGTTGTGCATGAGATTTGCACAATTAGTGGATTGAGTATTTCCAATGAGGATTGTGTGGTTCAGCCAAGGGAAATACGAGTTTGGATCAACCATTCTCATCTATTCTCATGCAGGATTGCGCAGTGGAGGCAGGCAAGCAGCGGAGGAGATTTGAACCTGTGATTGGTTCATATCTGAGCTAGTTTGTGTGTAAAAGGTGGAGATGGTACTGAGTACTTGTGAGGAGTATTGTACTACGTATTGTTACATGTTCTCAATCATTATAATATACAGATAGTGTGGGGTTTTCAGCTGTATGCTTTCCCCGGGTTACATACTGTGTTGATATGTGTTATTGATGTGTTCAATGTGTGCATGCGAATGTTTTGATTCTGCAAATTGATGATCAACATAGAGGAGGTTATGTATTATGCATGCATTCCGCAATAGTGTATAATCGGGATAATCTATGTGAATAAGTGTCATATTATTCAAAATTTCTACACACATTGCCATTGTGCGGAAGTTCGTTGTGCATAACTCATTGTGTCGACCTCCACACATCAATCTTTTGTACAATGATTAATTTTTATAACACTATTATATAATTACGAGGAAAAGCATAAATGGGTGTACAGTCTTAATGCTTGTAATTATTAACCATTAATACATATCCATTATATTAACTATAATCATTAACTATATTCTTTTGTTATAATAATAATAGACTATGCCTTTGGAAAAAGTAATGAATCAAATGAATTTATAAGCATAATCACGTTGTTGTAGAGACAGGTAGATATACATCATTTATGACTAAAGTATTAGCAACAATCGTATAAGTCCACTGCTTGCTTAGGTGGTATTGTAATTATTTAATACTAAATTATCAAGTGTGGCGATTCACACATTGAGAGCTTCATCTACACAATAGACTTTCTATGCACTTCTGCTAACCATTTACTAAAATAGGTATTCGCTCTGGTGGGGTCTCCACATATAGCATGTACGGAAAAAGTTGTGTGGACCAAGTAGTGTGGAAAATGTGGACCTTTCCGCACAATGGAGTTACATGTCCAGATATAGCATGTATGAAAGAAGTTGTGCAGTCGTTGTTGTGTAGAGAAAGCAGTGTGGAACAAGCAATGTGGATGAAATATGGACCTCTCTGCATAAATATAAAAAGATATTCAGAAATACGAATATCACCAAAAATATTGTATATGTCAATTTCTTACTAAAATATTAGCAATAAAAGCCTCTATTGGATGAAATGCGGCCCTCTCCACACAATATGGTTACATGTCCAGATATAGCGCATATGAAAGAACTTGTGCAGCCGTCGTTGTGTGGAGAAAGCAATGTGAAATAAGTAATGTGGATGAAATACAGACCTCTCCGCACAAACACAAAAACGATTACTAATTGTGCAAAAGAAGTTGTGCGGAGGCAGCAATAATGAGAAAATGCAAATGCGAAAAACACTTTGAGTAAGGATTTAATAACATATATACGAGAAAACAAAGTGGGAAATAACGAGAAAACAAAGTGGGAAATAACGAGAAAATGCAAGTGCGAAAAATACTCTCGAATAAGGATTTAATAACGTATATATGAGAAAATGACTAGTTGTGCGAAGAAAGCTATCCATAAACACATTGAAAGCTTCCTTTTCACAATACAACTCATCTGCATTTCCACACATATGCCTAATTATTTATAATTGAAATATTATCAATAATTGTGCAGAGTTATTTATATTATTTTATTATTGGAAAATAAATACATCATTACCGAGAAAACATTATGAAAAAAAATTAATTATTTTTATTTTATTTTATTATTGGAAAATGAATTCATCATTACCAAGAAAATAACTAATAACTATTATGCGAGAAACTTAGTCTATTGTGCAGAAGTGAGACACTTTGCTTATTATGTGAAACTTAGCTCATTGTGTTAGCTATTTATTGTATTTTATTATTCGAAAACACATACACCATTACCTTTATTATTGGAAACGAATACATAATTACCGATAAACAACTAATAACTTTTGTGCGAGAAACATAGTCTATTATGCAGAAGCGAGAAACTTATCCTGTTGTGCAGAACTTAGCTCATTGTGCGGATCTTATAGCCTATTGTGCGGAACTTAGCTCATTGTGCAGAGCTTATAGCCTATTGTGTGGAACTTAGTTCATTGTGCAGAGCTTAGGGCCTATTGTGCGGAACTTAGCTCATTGTGCGGAGCTATTTATTTTATTTTATTATTGGAAAACAAATACGTCATTACCTTTATTATTGGAAAACAAATACATCATTACCGAGAAAATAACTAATAACTTTTGTGTGAGAAACTTAGCCTATTGTGTGGAAGCGAGAAACTTAAAAGCGAAAAACTTTGCCTGTTGTGTGGAACTTAGCTCATTGTGCGGAGCTATTAATTTTATCTTATTATTGGAAAACGAATACATCATTATCTTTATTATTGGAAAATGATTACATCATTACCAAGAATAAAACTAAAATCTTTTGGTGAGAAACCTAGCCTATTATGCAGAACTTAAACTCATTGTGCGGAACTTAGCTCATTGTGCGGAGCTTATATCCTATTGTGCAAAACTTAGCTCATTGTGTGGAGCTATATTGGAAAATGAATACATCATTACTGAGAAAACAACTAATAATGTTTTTGCGAGAAACTTACCCTGTTGTGCAGAAGCGAGAAACTTAGTCGATTGTGCGGAACTTAGTTCATTGTGCAAAGCTTATGGCCTATTATGCAAAACTTAGCTCATTGTACAGAGCTTATAGCCTATTGTGCATAACTTAGCTCATTGTGCGGAGTTATTTATTTTATTTTATTATTGGAAAACAAATATGTCATTACTGAGAAAACAATATGCAAAAAAAATCAATTAAATAGCGGTAGAGGCAGGGACTATGTTGCATCACAACTATTACCCTTGTTTATAATAATATTATTATTATTATTATATTTTGATATCCTAATTTTATTGCATCACAATTTAATATATTATTTTTCTATCCTCCCCTCTAACTCAATTAGTAATTTATAATAATATTGATAATATAATTATTGTTATCGCATTATTGATATATTATAAACTAATAAAAAATTCCTCACATTCCTATCCTTTTCACTATATTCTTTTAATTTTAACATCTCTCTGCTAAGTTAATTATTAATTAAATTAATAATATTGTTTATCGTGATAATTATTATTTAGAGTCATTCTCTTGCTTTAATTATCTATTTTAAGTTTTGTGAAATCTAATTATCTTGGATACCTATATCTTAGAAATTCCTTAATAGTAATTAGGTTGAATTGACCATTTCTTAATGAATCCTTTCAACTTTTTGTTAACATTTCACCCTATTTATCTTGGTCCTGCACTCTTAACTATTAATAAAAACTTTATGTGCCCCTGATGATGGGTGGAGTATCCACTCGAAAAATCAGTCGTTTTTTATAATATACACAATTGTGTCCAGAAGACGCTGGTCAAAAACATGATAACCAACTCTGAAAACCTACATATTCACATGTATCCTTATTGCCCGATGACTATTATTCTCTCACTAGTGGTGAAAGAGTTAGGTTAGTTAAGTCCCAAACATCATCATCCCCTATCATTGAAAAATAATACTTGAACCAAATGTAGGAACATGACACCCTTGGTACATATTGATTAGTAGCATTTGAAGTGCATGTATTGGCATGACACCCTTGCCATCATGTACTTGAAGATTTGTAGATGATATGTTTAGCACTTAGTGCAAGGTATTTGAAGAGTTATAAAAGTATGCATAACTCTTGGTACCGAATATATCAAGGCTCTAAGGTAATTACATCTCAGTCTCGATATTGACCTTGAGTCATTCTATGTGTACTTGCATGTGTGAATACTTTCTCAGACAATATACTTTGGTAAATGCAATTTATTTTAGCATGGAAAATTAAATGAATTGCATGGGTGGTTTGGTTGATCACATAGACTTATATATGTTTTTTACAAAAAAAGGAAATAGAATTTATTTTATAATTAGAAATAAAATTCAAATAGGAAAGAGTGACTTAAATGGAAAGAAAACAATTTTCTTTAAAAATAATTCCATGTGCACCCACTCTGTAACAGAAAATGGATCTAAAGAACATTTAAGAGTAAAAATAGAAAAATAGGTTGGGATATGATGAATAACTTACTTGTGCATGTAGTGACACATGGGTGGTTAAATAATATGCATTTAATAATAAAAATAAATGTTATTTTGCATGAGATAGAGAAATGGCATAAGCCTCAAAGGCAATATAAAAAAGGAGGATTGGATTCGTGAGTTCACCCTTTTGCACCTTGATACTAGATGGATGTCATAATGCTTATTTTTTCTTGGTGAGTTGAAGTTGACTTTGGTCTCAAGATTGTGTATGTACTTAGGAGGTGGGGACCGAATGTGTTCAACAGGAGCCAAATAATTTGAATGCTACTATTTGTACTCTTTCCGTAGAACCCATTGTAATTCGAGGCTCCCTAAGGAAGAAGAGTACCTACTTGGGAGTCAATACGATGGTCAATTAGTACGAAAAATATGTTTGCAAAGGAAAATTTGAGCTAATACTTGAAGCAACTTGGAATTAAAAAACAATCAAGGAGGGGTCTTCTACAACCACCAAAAAAATGCATGCAATTCTAAGAAATTCAATGTATAAATAGGTAGCTTCAAATTTGAAATTCTATTTAGGGTTTTATTTTTAGAGAAATTGTGAATTGACTCTTGTACGTGAGGATTATAGCACTGGATTCAAGTTAGAATATAGCTTTCTAGCTGTTCTGAACCCTCACTGAAGGCCTCAACCTTAATCAGTACTTATAGAATTACTCTCATGTAGTTCGTCAAAATTTTCCCTCAAAACAAAGGCATACGCACTTTTCTCAATGTACAATAGTGTATACCTCTAGCAATGCACACCTTTCCTTCACCAAAAGTGTGTACACAACATGTAGCATGAATTCTTGATTCAAAAATTTGAGTTGGAGGGATTTTAAGGGGAATTTTTTTTGGGGTTTTATCCTTATGACTAAGGAGGCATTATATGATTTCTTAGGATGTAATTTACTCTCTTATTTATTGTCTTAATCCTATTCTTTATTGAATATAATTCATCAATTGATCTAGAAAATACCCCATAGAGAGAAAACCTTAAGAAATTTTCCTTTTTAGGTCTTGAAATTTACCCAAATCAAGAAAGTAAATGATTTTTTATGTGTTGGAATAATAAATTACCGAGAGGGGGGTGAATCAGTAATCAATGCTAATTTCAATTTTTAATCCCAATTTGTATTTTCTCTTCTACCTTGGAAATCACCCATATGAGAATTCACAACTAAATACATAAGCAACAGAGTAAATCATTCATATGTACACACACCATTAACATGAGCAACATACACACATGGACAGAAGATTTAATGTGGAAACCCAAAAGGGAAAAAACCACCAATTTGTTTGTTAATATGATGTAATCTAAGCACCTACTCAGTTACATCAATTTGTTTGTGAGCACCCACTCACAGGAGACCCAAACTCCCTTCAAATTAGCAAGCCACAACTTTCCAAGAGGCACCGACCTCTTATGAATGCAGGCCACAACTTGCTTCAGCTAGTTGTCCTATTTTTCATACAATTTTCAAACTGAGAATAGTGACCTAGTATTGTTACATAAAACATAAAGCACATGTATGTTGTCTCTTACAACTCCTTCCTCTCTGTGTTGCATCTATTCTCTTAGTTTCCCTCTCTTCTGCAACTTCAGCTCTAATGCAATCTCTTCTCTTTAATGCTTTGTTGTTCCCTCACACTTCACACCCAGCTCACCTGCGCACACCACTACTCATATAGATCTATACTCATGCACACCCAACTCAGTATTTCCTAAGTTTTTGTTCAGAGACAATGCACTAAATGGTGCAATTTTTCAGCGCATTAATTAGTTCACCCACCATGCAGTATGGCACATTGATCTTCAATTAAGAACATAAGTATGGGCTCAATTTACTCAACCAACTAACACTGGTATGGTCTCCACTCTAGTGAATTTTTTAGCACGCTATCATAGATCTTTAATACTCAGCATGACTCTTCTTTCTCATTAAATGAATTGATGTATTAATGATGTGATCGAGGATGGATCTCTTTAATATAGACATTTCACCATTAATTCTCTAAGTTTTCATGGTCCTCATTTCCTTGCATCTCAGTTTTTTGTAATCGCCATTAACTCCAGGCATAGGATTTAACATAGTTCATAACTCTAGTGCACCTTTGGATAAGGCATAACTTCCAAATATGGCTCATATTTCAAAATCGGTTTTTGACCCAATTATGAGAAATGTGTTGGCACCAATGGTGCTTAGTCCTTAATGCTTAAGTGCCTTTCATTGTATAGCCCTAAGATTCTTTGGTCACATGACACATGAATAAACATTGTAAACCTGACTCCTGGGCTTGCCTAACGATGTTTCTCAAGAAGTTGGAGGATGGCCAACTTTACTACTGTATGCATGTACTTATCCCAACTTGCATGGAGGCCCAACTTGCATGGAGGCCCAACTAGCATGGAGGCTCGACTCCAAGTCATTTTCTGTTGAAAACCAAATACACGTGAAAAATTTACCAAATTTATTTCCTAGAGCTAACTTCCAATAATTTTCCACATCATCCTGCGTATGTCATGCATGTGTCAAACTAACGTCATCCATGCCTACATGGTGCCATGTGTCACCCGAATTTGGCCCACTTGGACACTTTAAAATGTTGAAAACACATGCCACATGTCCTCTTCTTGTGTCGCCACATCACCCTAAGTTGTCGTCATATGCCACCTATAGTTGGTTATGCACAAGTTGGGGGTCATGGGTTGGTCCTTTGAACTCTTACCAAAAACTCTTGGCTAAGCTAACCTTTGACTAGTCCAAGGGCCCAACTAGGTAGTTGGTACCATATCGGTTGGGGATTAGGGAGTATCTCCACTTTGAAATTTCGCTACGCGGCCCAACCTCCGACTAGGCCCGAATCGCCTAAGTCCTAACCTTACTGCAAAATATTCCTATGTCAAGAATCAAGGAAATTTTGCACAAAATACAAGGGTGAGGCGAAACCTTGAGTCATGGAACCTTGCCTGTAGACTTTTTTATCTGCATAATTTATCAACCATAGCTCCTAATCTATAAGGCCTTTTTTAGACTTTAGCGTATCATTGGAAAGCTCTTCTAGAGATTTATCCAACTATGTTAGTTCCAGATGCATCTGAGCTAGCATTCAGAGGTAAAAATTCTCTCAAATATTGGACCATCCAACAATCATAGTTATAGTATTATAGCTTTTTGAATTTTCATGTTACGATGATGGTTCTCTACAAAATACTGCAACAACCAAAATACTCCCCTTGATCCAAACACACCATGCATCTATCATGCTTACCCATTTTACATTGATGCTAGCCTAGTTAATATCAATGCCAACACACTTGATGCCACCTATCATCATAACAATGTCAACTGTCCAACAATATCCCCCTTTGGAATTGATGGCAACAGTTCCATTATAGTAGCTCCCCTTGAATCCAAGCAGGGTTCTCTCCATCTCTACACTCCCCCTATCATCAATAATCATTCTCCTTAGAAACTTCTTCTCCCCCTTTGACATCAATGGAAAACAATGCACCCAATAAAAGAGACTCCCTTAAACTTTGCAGTTTACTTTTTAATTTATTCAACAAGCTAAGTAGCTGCCAATACTCATTGAAATTGAGTTATTTGGTTGTAGGAGAAACAAATCCTATTAGTTTCCTAATATATTCAAATGGTTCTCATGCCAGTGGCTTTGTGAATATATCTACAAGTTTCTTGGTAGTAGCCATGCATTCAAGTCGAAGAACATTAGCAGCAACCTACTCTCTTACAAAATGAAGCTGAATTGGAATATGCTTGGTCCTAGAATGCATGACAAGACTTTTAGAGATGTTGTCACACATGATTGGAATTGAATCATTCGGTTCTAACTTTATGTCCTTTAAGGTCTTCTTCATCCAAATAATTTGTGTGCAATAGGTGGTCACACCAAAGTACTCAGCTTCAATCGTAGATAACGAGATTGAGTTGTATTTTTTGTTAACCAAAGACACTAAATCTCCTAAAAAGAATGTTACTCTAGAGGTGATTTTCCTGTCATCAACATTGCCTACCCAATTAGCATCAGTATAATATTTTAGCTTAAAATATTTACTTTTAGCATACCACAACCCATAGTTTGTTTTTCCTTGCAAGTATTTGAAAATCACTTTTATAGTAATGGTGTGCCTTTTTCTAGGGTTGGCCACCGGGCCCACAACGTGCATTTTTTCTAGTCTCAGGCAGTGAGGTACAAAAAGCTTTCAATCGTTGATATATAAGTTGCATTATTTACACACAGAGTTTCATCCTCCTTACACAACTTACATCTTATAACCATGGGAGTACTAACTGGGTTGCATTCTTCCATCCCAAATTTCTTTAGTGTTTCTCTTAAATACTTGGATTGAGAGATGAAGATTGAGAGATGAAGATGCCATTTTTAGATTCAGTAATTTGTAGCGTTAGGAAAAAGGATAGTTCTCCTATCATAGACATATCAAATTATTTTTTCATAGGCTTATAAAACCAATGTCCCATCTACTCCAAATCGCTTCCAAATATAATTTCATCTACAGCGGACCCAACCAACCTAATATATTTACATGGATATACGGATATTGGTAGACGAGGAGTCTTCTTTCGGGAAAGAAATATAATTTCTGAGAAGATGTCTCTGCATTGTGTTTTCTTCCCCATCAGTAGAAAAAAAATATCGGCGTTGCAGGGTTCGAACTTGAGACCATTTATCGCCATGTATCAAATCTTCGTCAAGGGTTTGGATGGAAGAACAAAATGCCTGCAGGTGTCTGCACCCCACCTCGCGGTCTCAAATCTGAAGGACAAGCTCTTCGATCTTATGAAAATCCCTCCTCAGTTTCAGAGGCTTGTTTCGGGCACCCGCTAGATCGTCAATGATGATGAAAACCCCTCTGCAGTTTCAGAGGTTCTTTTCGGGCAGCTGCCAGATAGCCGAGTATGATCTAAAGGACAGGCTCTTCGATCTGATGAAAATCCCTTTGCAGTTTCAAAGGTTCGTTTCGGGCACCCGCCAGATCGTCGATGATGATCGGAAGGACAGGCTCTTCGATCCAATGAAAATCCCTCCGCAGTTTCAGAGGCTCATTTCGGGCACCCGCCAGATCGTCGATGATGATTTGAATGAACCGTACATTTGGGGAAATAATTTTTGTAATGATAATTCTGTGTTTTGTAATTTCTGATAGATTTATACATTGAAAAATATAACAAATTTCAAACAGTGGAAATTTACCATCTCAAAAAAAAATCATTACCGAATTCCCACCAAGAAACTAAAAACTTCTGATAGTAGACTACTCCGATCTTATATTGGATGTCAGCCAACAAAAAAATTTTAGGGAACTGATAGGAATTGGACTTTCACATAATCAAACCGCAAATCGTCGTACCAAAAGTTTCTTGAAATTGTCAATTAGCTTATGGATCAGATCTTTTCAATTCATGGTTGCAAAGATACGATCAGTGCTACATTCTTACAGTTCTGGTTGTCACTCAATCCCCCACTTAGCAAAAAGCAGCACCCAACGGCTCTCCAAAATCATTAATACTCGCAAAAGATCTGGTACTGAAGAAGTTGCGCGTGAAGGACAGAGTTATAAGGTCATGAAATTCATTCCATCCTTGACCGCAGACTCGACGGCCTCCATGCCCCCTGGAAGCTTCGATATGACAATTAATTATTTTTGTCTGCAGTAATTGGGGTTTATAACCCCTTTTTTTGTCGGGTTTTGATATTGACAAAGAGGTTTTCCTGAATGCTCAGGTGTATTGCAATGTATATTAGAATTTCTCTTTCATACAGTAAATATACAATTTATATTCAAATTTCTATTTTCTCCTCAAAAGGAAAAGAAGCACAAACACTGTCCCCTTGATACGGCAAACGCATCAGGAATATCCACCAGTTTACTACAAGCAAATCATGAATATCCAAGAGTTTACTACATGAATACAAACAAATCATGAATATATCCAACAGTTTACTACAAACAAATCATGAATATATCCAACAGTTTACTACAAACAAATAACAAATGATTGCCTCACTTTTGTGTTTACTGTGAAAACGTTTGACGAATAAATTCCACTGCTGGGACATGAACCAAACCAAGGTCTATCTCGGATGAGGGCGGAATAATTAAATTAGACTTTTTAAAACGGAGCAAACAATTAAGTTGAGCATGAAGTGTGTATGGATTAATTTTGAAGACAACCTTGTGTAATTTATGAAATTGGCGTTTGTCCAGCAATGGCAATGGCAATGGGTGTGTGAAGTTGGTCTACCAACACCCCATTAGGCATTGTATAATTACATAACGAGTCCTTGTGTGATAGCAAGAGTTCTACAGGTTACAATTCCGACCTTTGTTTAATAAGTATACCTTGTGAGAAACCTTATTTGCTGGATTTACTTTGTTGAATGTATGATACACATGACTAAGACGTAATTCTTCCAGCTGTACATGCCAAAGAGCTACATCTCAGTCATTAAGGGACTTATTATCCACTCCCTGGATGTAGGAATTAGTTATATATGTTGAAATCTAATTTCAACGCAGACGTACATTGCCCAAACCGCTCAGCAAAACCGTCTGTTATCTCGAACCGCCTTCCAGCGAAAAGCAGTTTCCGTATATTTGGCTCCGATGCAATTTGGAGCTGACACGTGGTTCACCACTGACGTAAGCCAACGTAAGAATCTCGGAAGCTAAAGCTCAGCAGAAAATGGGTTTCCGATATCTTTCTCCACCGTCAGATTTACTCCATCGCTCTCCACCGTTGATCCACCAAAGCTGCATACGAGGTGCATTAAAAGCATTGCGTGGTGTAAAAATATGTTTGACCGCCGTGATAGTAATTATTTCATAGTTATTGTGATATGTGATAGGTTGGTGTAAGTTTAAATTTTAATGTTTTTTTATATATCGGGGGTATGGGCGCATATGCTCATTAAGTAAGTTTTGTATGGGGTATTGGTACTTGGTATTTTTTTTTTTTTTTTTGAGTTGACCATTTTTGTAATGAAGTGAAGAACACAGGTGCGTGTGATTTTTTTAATATGAACGAGCCAAAAAAAATATATGCTCGTGGGTTGTAATGGTTGTGTTTGCCATTTTGTAAAACTGAGGAGTAGCGAAAAACCATGTGTGGTTTTGCACAGCAGTGCATAAAGAAAATGGTGGAGCGAGTTTTTGTAAGTCTGTGTAAGTTTTGTTTTTACAGCAGTATGTAAAATTGTTTTACACCAGTAAATGTGAATGGAGGTTTTACAGCAGTAAATGTTAATGGGAATTTTTCCAACAGTGTAAATCTCATATGGAGACAGAGTAAATGTTCTTTATGTTTTAATGAATAGAAATATTTTATGGTGGTGAAATACTCTGTTCCTCAGTAAATTTTTTTAAGTCTTCCTGTGCACAAAAAGATCCTGGAGTAAAGTAAAACAGAGCATTGCCTCTGTGTGTTTGAATCTTGGTTTTTGGTATTTTCCCCATCAAAAATCCCCAACAGTGGTATCAGAGCAGGACTAGGCTCTTTAAAGAAGTTAAAGAAGCTGAAGGGAGAAGGTTTGTAGCTGCAGCAAAACTTCTCAGGCAGACAGAAGACTCAGACATCAAAGGATTCAGGTATTTCAAAAGTTTTTTTTGTGTTGCTGAAGAAACAGTCAGTTGTTTTTAAACATACACAGTCAAGGAATGGCTAGCACAAGCACTGGTATGGGTATGTTTAACACCCAGCTCCCACAGTTTAATGGGAAGAACTATGACTACTGGTCAATAACTATGAGAGCCCTGTTTGCCTCTCAAGATTTATGGGAAATAGTTGAAGATGGTTTTGAAGAACCAGCAGATGAAACTGAGTTCAATGCATTAACTCAGGGAGAGAGAGATCTCCTGAAGAGCAATAGGAAGAAGGATGCAAAGGCCATTTTATTGTTGCATCTAGCAGTAGACCAGAGTATATTTCCAAGGATAGCAGCAGCTAAAACATCAAATGAAGCATGGCAAACCCTCAAGACAGCCTATCAAGGCATGGAGAGAGTGAAGACAGCAAAACTACAATTGCTGAGAAAGGATTTTGAAAACTTGAACATGAAGGAGTCAGACAACATTGAATCATTCTTCACTCATGTGATTGGTGTAATCACACAAATGAGAACTCATGGAGAAACAATTGAAGATAGAAGAATAGTGGAGAAAATATTGAGGGTCTTACCCTCAAGGTTTGATGCCATAGTCACCACCATTGAAGAGACAAAGGATCTCTCAAACTATTCAGTTGATGAGCTACATGCATCACTGATAACACATGAGCAGAGGTTGAGTAGGAATGAAAACTCATCTCTTGAGCAAGCCTTCAAGACCCAGATGTCCTTTGGAAGAGGAAGAGGTCAAGGAAGAGGAAACAGAAGAGGAAGAGGCAGAAGCCAGAACAGAGGTGGAAGGAACAGCCCATCAAATGCACAAGGAAGAGGCAGCAATCCAAATCAGAACCAAGGTCAAGGCAGCAGCCAACAAAGAGATCAGTATCAGGCTCAAGGACAAAGGTATGATAAATCTAATGTTCAATGCTATTATTGCAAAAAGTATGGACATTATGCTAGTGATTGTAGAAAGAAACAACATGATAAGAACAGCAGACAAAATGCAAATGTTACAAGAGAAAACAGCAGTCAAGAAAATGTCCTGTTAGCTTGTAACATGGTTGAAACACATAGTGAGGACATATGGTTTTTAGACTCAGGTTGCAGCAACCATATGACAGGGAATATAGCCCTCTTTTCAGCCTTAAATCAGAATTTGAAATCAGAGGTCACACTAGGAACTGATTGTAAAGTGTCTGTTATGGGAAAAGGGGAGATAAAAATATTTACAAAACAAGGAGAAAGGAAAACCATAGCAGATGTCTACTATGTCCCCGGAATGAGATGTAACCTATTGAGTGTTGGACAACTTATACAAAAGGGCTACAATGTTTACTTTGTAAATGATGTGTGCACCATCATGGATATACCACCCAGCAAAAGATGCATTGCTGAAGTGAAGATGACAAGGAACAGGATGTTCCCTCTCCGGATCAGGGCAGACTTGAAGAATAAGAAGGAAATGGCAGCAGTCACCCAAGAGGCCTTCCAAAGCGTGCCAAAGGATGAGAACTGGTTATGGAACTTGAGATTCGGGAATCTAAATTTTGGAGGTCTAAACTTATTGAGCAGAAAAGGAATGGTAAAGGGATTACCATTGATAGAGAAGCCGGACAGCCTTTGTGAAGGTTGTATATTGGGCAAACAACATAGAGAAAGTTTTCCATCAGGGAAAAGCATAAGGGAAAAGACACCCTTAGAGATTATCCACTCATATTTGTGTGGACCAATGCAAGCTCCATCATTAGCTGGCAGCCTATATTTCTTGACATTCATTGATGATTTTACAAGAAAGGCTTGGATATATTTCCTCAAGAACAAAAGTGAAGTCTTTGAGAAATTCCAAAATTTCAAAGCACTTGTGGAGAACCAAAGCGGGCTGCACATAAAAGTATTGAGAACTGATAGAGGAGGTGAGTATATCTCCAATGAATTCCTTAAGTTTTGTAGAGAAAATGGAATACATAAACAGTTCACAACTCGGTACACTCCGCAGCGAAATGGAGTTGCTGAAAGGAAAAACAGAACCATCATGGAGATGGCAAGGAGCATGTTGAAGGCAAAGCATTTGCTAAATGAGTATTGGGCTGAAGCTGTACATTGTGCAGTTTATATTTTGAACAGGTGTCCTACAAAAGCAGTCATGAACAAAGTGCCAGAAGAGGCATGGAGTGGGAGAAAGCAAGGAGTCACCCACTTGAGAGTTTTTGGGTGTGTGGCCTATGCACACATACCAGATCAGCTAAGGAGGAAGTTGGACAGCAAAGGGGAGAAATGCATCTTCATTGGATACAGTGATGAATCCAAAGCCTACAGGCTGTACATCCCATCTACCAAGAAGTTCTTTGTAAGCAGGGATGTTCAATTCATTGAGGAAGAAGCTTGGGATGGAAGCATAGAGAAAACAGTGAATGTTAAAAACTGTTTGTCTCATGATGAAGATGAAGAGGAAGTCGCTGAAATGCATCCCCAAACAGCAACGCCAACACAAGGACAGCAAGGGACACCATTGAGGATCAATGAGAGTGCTTCTCCAAGCACACCACAAGGAGGAAATTCAAGTGCATCTTCAAGCACTTGCACACCAAGTGAAAGAGGTAAGAAATTTAGAAATCTAAGTGACATTTATGATGAAGGAATGAATTCCTTATTTGCCTTGTATTGTCATGTTGATGATCCTATTCATTTCGAAGATGCAATTAAAGATAGGAAATGGATAGAAGCTATGGATGAGGAAATGAATGCCATAGAGAGAAACAAAACATGGGATTTGGTTGAGCTACCAAAAGGCAAAGAAGTCATTGGTGTGAAATGGGTTTATAAGACCAAGAGCAATGCTGAAGGCAAGATAGAAAGGCACAAGGCAAGGCTGGTTGTCAAAGGCTACAAGCAGCAGTATGAGAGAGATTATGAGGAGACTTTCGCACCGGTTGCAAGAATGGAAACCATGAGAGCAGTGCTGTCCATAGCAGCACAAAACAAATGGAAAGTCTACCAAATGGATGTGAAATCAGCATTCCTAAATGGAGTGTTAATGGAAGAGGTCTATGTGGAACAGCCTCTCGGATATGAGAAGAAAGGTGAAGAGCACAAAGTGTGCAAATTGAAGAAAGCTCTTTATGGGCTGAAGCAAGCGCCAAGAGCATGGTACAACAGAATAGATTCATATCTATTGGATAATGAATTTGACAAGTGTGAAGGAGAGCCCACAGTCTACATCAAGGAAAAGGATGGTAAAATTTTAATTGTTGTCTTGTATGTAGATGATGTTATTTTCACTGGAAATGATATTTATCTTATTGAGAATTTTAAATCAGTCATGAAGGATGAATTTGAAATGACTGACATGGGTTTGTTGAGATACTTCTTAGGCATAGAAGTAGATCAAAATGAAAAAGGAATTTTTATATCTCAAGCAAGATATGTAAATCAAGTTTTGGGCAGATTTAAGATGGAAGAATACAAGGCAGCAATCACTCCCACAGTGATGGGATTAAAGCTCAGCAGAGAGGACAGCAGCAAGGATTTTGATCCTAGTTTGTATAAAAGCATTGTGGGCAGTCTTATGTATTTAACAGCAACTAGGCCTAATTTAATGTATGCTGTTAGTTTAATTTCCAGGTTCATGGAGAGGCCAAAGGAGGCACATTGGCAGGCAGCAAAGAGAATTTTGAGGTATGTCAAAGGTACCAAAATGTTTGGAATTCTATATCATGCCTCAGAACATTCAGATTTGGTTGGGTACACAGATAGCGATTGGGCTGGAAGTGTAGATGATCGGAAGAGCACTTCCGGTTATGTTTTTAATATGGGTTCAGGAGCCATTTCATGGGCTTCTAAGAAGCAGTCCATTGTAGCATTGTCTACAGCAGAGGCTGAATATGTGGCAGCTACAGCAGCAGCATGTCAAGCAGTTTGGATGAGAAGAATGTTGAGAAGCTTAGGCCAAGAGCAGGCAAAAGCGACAGTGATCTTTTGTGACAATAGCTCAGCTATTGCATTGTCAAAGAATTCAGTGTTTCATAAGAGAACGAAACACATTGATACAAGGTTTCACTACATCAGAGAATTGGTAAACAATGGAGAAATTGTCCTAGAACATTGCAGGACTCAAGAACAGGTAGCAGACATCTTGACAAAGCCACTGGATCAAAAGAGCTTTGAATTTTTGAGGAAGTGTCTGGGTATGACCGAATGCCCAGCTGTTGAAATTAAAGGGGAGTGTTGAAATCTAATTTCAACGCAGACGTACATTGCCCAAACCGCTCAGCAAAACCGTCTGTTATCTCTGACCGCCTTCCAGCGAAAAGCAGTTTCCGTATATTTGGTTCCGATGCAATTTGGAGCTGACACGTGGTTCACCACTGACGTAACCCAACGTAAGAATCTCGGAAGCTAAAGCTCAGCAGAAAATGGGTTTCCGATATCTTTCTCCACCGTCGGATTTACTCCATCGCTCTCCACCGTTGATCCACCAAAGCTGCATAAGAGGTGCATTAAAAGCATTGCGTGGTGTAAAAATATGTTTGACCGCCGTGATAGTAATTATTTCATAGTTATTGTGATATGTGATAGGTTGGTGTAAGTTTAAATTTTAATGTTTTTTTATATATCGGGGGTATGGGCACATATGTTCATTAAGTAAGTTTTGTATGGGGGATTGGTACTTGGTATTTTTTTATTTTTTTTTTAGTTGACCATTTTTGTAATGAAGTGAAGAACACAGGTGCGTGTGATTTTTTTTAATATGAACGAGCCAAAAAAAATTATATGCTCGTGGGTTGTAATGGTGGTGTTTGCCATTTTGTAAAACTGAGGAGTAGCGAAAAACCATGTGTGGTTTTGCACAGCAGTGCATAAAGAAAATGGTGGAGCGAGTTTTTGTAAGTCTGTGTAAGTTTTGTTTTTACAGCAGTATGTAAAATTGTTTTACACCAGTAAATGTGAATGGAGGTTTTACAACAGTAAATGTTAATGGGAATTTTTCCAGCAGTGTAAATCTCATATGGAGACAGAGTAAATGTTCTTTATGTTTTAATGAATAGAAATATTTTATGGTGGTGAAATACTCTGTTCCTCAGTAAAAAATTTTAAGTCTCCCTGTGCACAAAAAGATCCTGGAGTAAAGTAAAACAGAACATTGCCTCTGTGTGTTTGAATCTTGGTTTTTGATATTTTCCCCATCAAAAATCCCCAACAATATATATATATATATATATATATATTTTGCTGGATTTACTTTGTTGTTGAATGTATGAGACACATGACTAAGACGTAATTCTTCCAGCTGTACATGCTACAAAGCTACATCTCAGTCATTAAGAGACATATTCTAATATACCTATCCACTCCCTGGATGTAGGAATTAGTTATATATATACCTGAAGATTTGTTTGCATTAAGTTGTCATCGGGCAGGGCAAGCAGGTCTTCATATCTCTGCAATATATATCTATATGTGGGAGACCTTGTTTAGGCAATCTATTGTTTTCGGTATAAGTAGGGAAGTTTCCTCCTTCTGTAGGATTCTTAAACACATTTCTAGGGCCACGGAATGCGTCAAATTGCACATACCCACGCCTCCTTTCTTATAACAGGTTTACGCGCGATTTCTTCCCTTTTCGAAGGTCTCTACCTCCTTTACTAAATCAGGTGTGGTTTCATCAGTTTTCTCCACAAAATCCCTGAAGTTCTCTTAATTTTTTCAAGAGTCGGGTTTTTATAGTGTTATCTATGGTTAATATCAGCGAAGGGCCTTTAGATCCGAAGGTATTATGGGGCAGCAATCTCTGATATACAGTTTTTTCGCGAGGGGCACTGTGGTGCTTGCGGAGTACACGGAACTCAAAGGCAAGTTTACAAGTATTGCCGCTCAGTGCCTGCAAAAGCTTGCCGCCAGCATCAACAAGTTCACATACAACTGCGATAATCATACCTTCAACTGCCTTGTTGAAGATGGCTTCGCATATTGTGTTGTTGCAGATGAATCCGTTGGAAGGCAAGTACCAATGGAATTTCTAGAGATTAACAAACCATTCGTGTCTATTGGTGAACTGGAAATTTGCACCAGAATCAATATACCAAGATGATGATTGTCTATGATTAGCATGCTTAGCCATGAAAGTAAAGATGATGATTGTCTATGATTTGCATGCTTAGCCATGAAAGTAAAGAGAACAATATTTTCTTGGTGCTTCACAACATGGGCCTTCTCCTCTATTGAGATCCTCCATGGTTGTGCTTCTCATCCCGGAATTTTTTTAGGAAACCTTATTTGCTGGATTTACTTTGTTGAATGTATGATACATATGACTAAGACGTCATTCTTCCAACTGTACATGCCAGAGAACTACATCTCAGTCATTAAGAGACTTATTCTAATATACCTATCCACTCCCTGGATGTAGGAATTAGTTATATATATATCTCATTTGCTGGATTTACTTTGTTGA
Source organism: Pinus tabuliformis (assembly GCA_031772625.1). NCBI lineage: Eukaryota > Viridiplantae > Streptophyta > Pinopsida > Pinales > Pinaceae > Pinus > Pinus tabuliformis. Next base: position 913,320,687 of record CM062804.1, read on the forward strand.
ATGTATGAGACACGTGACTAAGACGTAATTCTTCCAGCTGTACATGCTACCGAGCTACATCTCAGTCATTAAGAGACGTATTCTAATATACCTATCCAGTCCCTGGATGGAGGAATTAGTTATATATATACCTGAACATTTGTTTGAATTAAGCTGTCATCGGGCAGGGCAAGCAGGTCTTCGTATCTCTGCAATATATATCTATATGTGGGAGACCTTGTTTAGGCAATCTATTGTTTTGGGTATAAGTAGGGAAGTTTCCTCCTTCTGTAGGATGCTTAAACGCATTTCTAGGGCCAGGGAATGCATCAAATTGCACATACGCACGCCTCCTTTCTTATAACAGGTTTACGTGCGATTTCTTCCCTTCTCGAAGGCCTCTTCCTCCTTTACTAAATCAGGTGTGGTTTCATCATTTTTCTCCACAAAATCCGTGAAGTTCTCTTAATTTTGTCAAGGTTCGGGTTTTAATAATGTTATCTACAGTTAATATCAGCGAAGGGCCTTTAGATCCGAAGGTATTATGGGGCAGCAATCTCTGATATACAGTTTTTTCGCGAGGGGCACTGTGGTGCTTGCGGAGTACACGGGACTCAAAGGCAATTTTACAAGTATTGTCGCTCAGTGCCTGCAAAAGCTTGCCGCCAGCAGCAACAAGTTCACATACAACTGCGATAATCATACCTTCAACTGCCTTGTTGAAGATGGCTTCGCATATTGTGTTGTTGCAGATGAATCCGTTGGAAGGCAAGTACAAATGGAATTTCTAGAGCATGTTAAGGAGGATTTCAAGAGGAGATATGGTGGTGGAAGAGATGACACAGCTGTTGCTCACAGCTTGAACAGGGATTTTGGGTCAAAATTGAAAGAGCACATGCAATATTGCGTTAACTACCCTGAAGAGATTAGCAAACTTACAAAAGTCAAGGCCCAGGTTTCTGAAGTGAAATGTGTCATGATGGACAACATTGAAAAGGTTCTCGATCATGGTGAGAAGATTGAACTTATGGTTGATAAAACAGAAAACCTTCGTTTTCAGGCTCAAGACTTTCAAAAGAAGGGAACCGAGTTGCGCAGGAAGATGTGGTTTCAGAACATGAATGTGAAATTGATTGTCCCTAGAATTGTGCTAGCCTTGATTCTGATAATCGTTCTTTCAATATGCCATGGATTCAATTGTTCGAAAAAATGATTTGGAATAGATAGAGGTCCATTTGAATTGGAACAACTTTTGATTGGCTATGAATGACATTCTTGTTCTCCTTTGTATTTCTCTCTGTATTATCGGTTTTGGGTGAGATAGTTCTATGATGTTTGCCAGAGGGTATTTTGCTTGGACAATCACTAGTTGATAGTACATATTGACTAGTATGACAACAAAATGTTCTGAATATTCAGTGGGGCAGAGACTCTGATTGCGTACAGCAACTTTAGTGTATTATATGAAGGTCATGCATTTGTTATTATTCTTATCTTTAATGAATTATTGTTTTACATCTTTTATATATATTGGTGTCGTTGCTACAGTAAATTCTCCCAAGTAATTATACGAGGTCAAACATTATTAATGATACTAAGTGAGCTATGGTTGTTTGGACCTTCAGAAATTCTGGAAGCAACTCTTCACTGCTAGAATACCAAATATTGATGGATTACCTGCAAGCCCTTATAAGTGTACAATATTTCAAATGTACATTAAATCTTTTTAAACACATATATTAGGTTGAATGAGACTATTGTAAGGTTAAAGATACTAATGAGAGAAACTAACTCATGCAAGCAAGTTAATTGTGCTCATTACAATGCCACATAGACAAGCTACGAGAGTGCATGCAACCTATGGGTTCAAATTCCCAGTGTGGTTGTTGGTATTTACCTAGTTTAATGAGGTCGATGTTTGAGAAATTGGACATAGATTTGTATTCATGCAATTTAAAATGCCTTATAGGATTTGTTGGTGAGCTCCCAAATGTTGTAGAGGCATATCTGGTTATTAAGATGTAAATAAGGCATATCTGGTTATTAAGATGTAAATAAGGCTTAGAGAAATCCTGCAACCCAGTAAGCCATGACAGGCTTGTCATAAGAGCCTCATATTCATGCCATTCAACCATGAACTCACATCCATGATGCTATAAATATAGATTTAGATGAAATTGTAGGCTCGACCAAGAAGATTACTTGCTAGGTTTGTATTGTAGGAGGAGATTAATTTAAGTGTGCTTGTCTAAACAATGTCGTGTTCATATAAGAGGTTAACCCCTCTCATTTTTCACCCTAGGTCACATGACGAATCATGCGACTAGGAGGGAGAAATTTCGAAGCTAGTGCCAAGCTCCAAGGCGAATTTATATGCATTAAGGCTATGATCTGAAGTGTTGACTGGTGGAACCTCAGTGATGAGGGCTTAACCTTTCGTAAACCTTCATGTCAAGAGGGGAGGTTATAGGGAACACATGACCAATGCTAGATCATACTGGGTGCGAGAAAATCAATGGTGGATGCCTTTTGACATCAGTCGGCGGGGGTTCGTAATTGAATCAAGACCGTTGAATTGTCAATTCCTCGCCATTGTTTGCTTGACATATGGATTGCATGGATCCAAACTATGTAGATCATCATAATATAGGAGTTGTCTTTAGTGCCATTTTTTGGACTCTTTGGTGTCGAAATCCGACAGAAAAATTTGAGGTGAAAACTTGTGTTATTTAAATTGGTTTTTTTATTGTATATATGGATTCAACACCCTGGAAAACCCCTAGGGCACTTCGATTGTGCAGGGGTTATCCATCAAGCTTGTGATTTCAATAAATTCCTATCGGATTTTAGAGAAATTAGAACGGAAACTTCCAAAAAGTCTCACTAAAGATCACATAATATATTCCCACTGAGTTATACATTTAATACATATATGAAAAAGGGTCCCATGAGCCAAGAGGGATCCAATTTCTTCACTTGAATTTTTTTTATGATCAAACATTATTTAAATGTTTTGTATAGTTTTTTTTTATATTTTTAAAATTTTTATCTTCGCCGACATGAGAAAAATTTCAACTTTGAGGACAGACAGACATGGTTACACATCATACTGGCCTATAAAATGAGCCTCAGGGTTACTCATCATATTTATTGGTCGATCCAGAGACTGTAAATGCAAACACTGGGTTTTCAATGTTCATAAATAGTGTGTTTGTAGTGTTTTTCTCTGTCATTCTTTTGATGCCCAGTTTCATTTATTTGACTACTTAATCCTATTACTTGTTTTTTGTGACAGTAGAATTGTTAATTTCCTTTGTAATTCCTCTATGGTTTTGGTAGAATAATGTGCAACTTTTGTTCCAAGTTGACACACTTTCTAGAGTATGTAGTCAATATTTTTTACTAGTCAATGGCACATGTTATCTTTGTTAGGAATGCACAACCTCAATTGACATGCATATGAGAAGATGGGTATTGAATTCCAAAAGTTTAATTGTGAATATTTCAGTGGGATGAAATGAATTAGGTTTGTTTACAAGTGAAGGAAGGGAACTACCTAGTGGGGAACTCGAGTGGTTGAATTCTTTAAGATTCATGTGGGAGGTCTCAGGGTCGATCTCTTGGGCTTGCTGCCTCTATTGCGTGCTCCAGTTAATGTTTATACTTCATCAATGACCACAATTAGTGCTGACAGGTTTGTGCTTGGCATCATTCATGAAATGTGGGGAGGTGCCCACAGGTTTGCTATGAGATTTTTCTTAGAAAAGAAATGTCGAGGGAAGTTTTGGCAGCTGAAAATTCTAGGTTTCTTATTGGTAGTTTCATCAATAACCACGATTAGTGCTGACAGGTTGGCGCTTGGCATCATCCATGAAATGTAGGGAGGTGCCCATGGGTTTGCTATGATATTTTTTCTTAGAAAAGAAATGTTGAGGGAAGTTTTGGCAGCTAAAAATTATGGGTTTCTTATTTGTAGTTTTGGTATAAGTACACATCACTTTTGAACTAGAAGTTTTGGAAATGAATAACGTGTAAGTCTTCTCAATATAAAAAATTTGAGAAAATAGATGTTATTTCAAAATATATAGTAAGATTTGCAAAATATATAAATATAGGCTACCTTAATTAGATAAGTGATACTATTAAATTTTGAGTTTTAGATTAGTTAAGATTGTTTCAGTTTATTTAAATTTTATGTTGCAGGAAACGAACCTGCCCCTCCATCGTGCTAGTTGTGTTTCCATATTGAAATACTAAAATGTGACTGAAACACACTTAACATGTGGGAAATGCCTTTTGTATGTATTGAAACCATTTCAAGCCAGCTACAATGTCTTTATATTGCATTTCCGAAAAATATGTCAAATTTGACCATAATTTGATTATTGGACCAACATTTTTTATTTTATTTTATTTGAATGCGTAATTAGAGGTTAGTTATGAATTAATGAGACTTGTAGAAGCCTCTAAGACTCGTATTTTTCTTTAAAAGAGAGTTTCACCCTTAGTTTGCACCAAAAATGTTGGCAATTAACTTTTCAACATTACCATTAATTATTTTAGGATGTGCGAGGGTGGTTCCAACCTCATCGGACTTCATATGGAGAAAGTAGAATTTCATATTCCATTCAAAGTTCAGTAGAGTTAATAGTTTTCAGGATTGGTAGGATTGCAGCATGTTTATTAGATTTTATCATGTATGAGGGTATGAGATTCACAATAAATCAAGAGCGTCAGGCCCTTTATGTACCTCGATGTTGGTGATATTGATTGTTGGACTCCTCTGTCATGGCCTTAGCAAAAAAGTACCCTTCTCAAAACCAAAATCATTGATTAGGCATGCAAAGATTTTTCTACCATATTTTAAAGCTTGAATTATGTAGTTTCATCAAAATTAGGTGGTGTTGATTGAGGTCCCTCAAGGATTGAGGTAGAGGCCAAGGGTGGTACTAATGATGAGGATCCTAATATAAGTGATGGTGGAACATTTATTTTCATTTACATTATTTAAATGTTCTCACTCATTTATTCACAATGATTTCTTTCCAAGTTCCAATATAGTGCACAATTTTTTTGGGCATTGGGGATACTCACTACAGAATGCCACATGGTTATTCTATTATAGAGCTTAAACATTTCACATCATGAGACTTGAACCTAGGTGGGTAGGATCAAAACGATTTTTCCCAACCACCCAAGCCAAATTCAAATGACTAATATATATATATATATATATATATATATATATATATATATATATATATATATATATATATATATATATATATATATATATATATATATATATATATATATCACGTTTCCTTGTTTCCAATTTTTGGGCGTGACTATCTATATATATATAGATATCATGTTTCCTTGTTTCCAATTTTTGGGCGGTCACGCTTTCGGTGCATTTCTATTTTGGAAGTGCATACCCATTTCTCTGTATCGTACATCTTAGTTTAAATTCCAAAATGTAAATAAGTATTTTTATTTGAACAAAAAAGTAAACTACCTTTGATGGATGGTTCAATTTTTGAATAAAGAAACATTTTCTCAATAACAATATTATTGGAAGCTTTGGTGTACCTATTGATATGTCAAGCATTTACAACACATAAAAAGTGATTGTGAAGATAAACATGATAGTTACATAGAATGGTTCACTTTATAAAATCCCCTAGAAATCAGGAGAGGAGAAGGGTTTGAGGATTCTATGAATCATGAAGACATTGTTAAAAACTCATAATTTTAAATGATTTTAAACAACAACTGTATAGCTGTTTTTTTTCCTTTGCCTCACTATTCTTAGGCCCTTATGAAGAATAAGAGGGCCCTCATTGAGTAAGAGTGGATAGCCATCAGATCTGAGGATCTAGTTGACCGAACTTATCAATGACTTTCTGGTTTTCATCCCTTTATTGGCTGAAATTCATTAAAAGTTTTGATAGATATACCTGATATTTTCGATTAAAAAAGAGTAGTCCTCTCCAAGTTTTCTATTTGGAATTGTTGAAATGATGATGTAGCAACTTTTTGTGCTAAAAAATGATCATTTCTTGACATTTGCGATGGATTCTTTTATATGTTTTAATCATGTAGGTTTCTACAGAGATGATATGCATCTGTGTGCATTATTTTGGAAATTCCTAGGAAAAAATCGTGGAGAAACCCATTAAACCAACCATAACTAGGTAGTAGCTAGGAATTAAACCAAAAAGTTGCAAAATATTTTGCATGTGTGTGGTGATGAAGAAATATCAAATAAAGATTTTTGTCACGTATTATCAACAAAGCATATCTCCAAATTCCTACTCTAGTTTGGGATATCTTTTTGTTAATGCAAAAACATTTTATATATTTCAAAACCAATAAACAATGCACGAAGCAGTTGTGGGGATTGAAAAAAAAAAAGATGAAACACCAACTATTTGCAAGGTCTGCACATATTTCCATCGCTTACCAAATTGTTTTCAAAATATTGGTATATTCATTCATTTCAATTTTCACCAAAATGAAATGTTTTCTTGACATTGCTTCAAGCATCAACTGGAGGAAAATATTCTCGTTAAGCATGAGGATACCACATTGAGTAAGATGGGTGCAATTTTGGTTTCTAGTATTTTAGATGTAGGTGGTAGGAATGTAAGTATTAAAGTACTTTCCAGGTCTAAGAATGATAGAATGCTCGTTGTTATTGGAATGGCAGTCTTCACACAGTTTTGGTATTTGTATATGCTTATCTACTTTTTGAGCCTGTGTTTTGCATGAACTTTTATTGGGCTTAATTATGACTTGAAGACACCAAATTTTGAATTTATATCTGATGCAAAACCTTCATTGTTTTAGTATACTTACCCAATGGCACCTCCAACAACCACCTCAACTGTAAAGTTTCCAACATATGTTTTGTCAACATCAACAAGGGCTAATTAGTTACTAAAAAGTGGAAAGGAATTTTTTCATATACAATGTTCACACATAATTAAAGAAAAAAAACTTTATTTATTCTACTTAAGCACACTTTGTGTACTTGAATCTGACTGTAAATCTATGAAATGTTTATAACAAGTTTCTATACAGTAAACATCTAGGAAATGAATTATCCTTACCATGTTTAGGTATGCTATTGCATGCTCAGTTGCCTTCGAATATGAAAGTAACCTTCTGTTGCAAAGTATCATAAACTTGTCTTCATTCTTGAAAGAGAGATAGAAGACTGCTATACATTTTCATGTCAAATAACAATAGGTGGGTACATACATCTTTTAGGTATTTTTATTGCATAAATACCAGATTAAAATGGACAAATTATTCAAATGATTGAGGCATATAATAGATAGATACCATCTCTTGGCATGTGGGGAATTTTGCACACCATTGAATATGCACTCAACCCTAGTTAGTTGGGATTAGCCATGGTAGGAAGGCCACATGTTCCTTCAAGTTGCGAGGGAGATGGGATTCCATAACATCTGTAGAGTATGAAAGGGTGGATAATCATAGTCAAAGCCCATCATAGAATTTTGTGCTTGTATTGAATTAGGGTTAGGGTTTTGGGTTGGAGGTAAGATTTTTGGGTTCTTTATTAGCTGGAAAGTACCTGAAATTGCAATGTGAATGAAAGGTGTACTTTTGAGGATGTTTTTTTTGGTGGATAGGTAATGTTTGAAATAGTATTTCGCTTTATAAAGTGGGTGTGGTGATAATGCAAAATCTGGGAAAGAAAGGAGGTGGGTGAATTTATAGGAATCAAAGTAGGAGACCCACAACACCAAAACAAAGGTATCGCCTATGATTCAAATTATGTATGTTGTCTCCCTCATTTGGGCTTTTATTGGGTCTTTGAATTCATGCCCACTTGCAATTACTTGCATATGTCTGCTACAGAGGTTATGTATGTGTGTTGAGAGTTTCTTATTACATTCATTTATGTCGCAAAGTATAAGCTTGCATTTTGATTATTAAGCTCAGCAAAAAATGCATTGTATGATTTCTTTGGATATTGATGATGAATATGAGAAATTGATCATCAAAATGAATCCTCCAAAGTCTGTAACAGAATTTGCAAAAAATATGTCAAACATTCACACAACTAGGACTCCAAAGTCGCACCTGTTTCCTGCTTGACAAATATTTTGCAAATATTTATCAGTAAGATCCACTGTATTGATGGATACATTTGCAGAAACATTTTTTGTACCATGCAGTTAGCCTGATTGACAAATCTCCAATTTTTTTTACAAAAATATAAAATCTTTGAATATTATTTTATGCAAATATTTATATCTGTACCATGCAATTAGCATGCTGGACAAATCTCCAATATTTTCTACAAAAATATAAATTGAAATCATGGTAAACATATGAATATCCCATTAAATATGACCTAAAGATGATTCAAAGAATCTCACCTTTAACCTAGGCATGTGGCAGAGTAATTTATGAGGTGTGAAGTTTTATTAGAAGCATTGTTTGTTTGTTTTGGTTAGAAGAGGGTTTTCTCTTGGTTTTATGACTTTTAATTTATTATAGATAGCATGTTGAGAAATGGAAAATAATAATGAGTGACATTTATCTTGCAAAAATTGATGTTGAATGGAAGGATACAAAGTTTAGCCAAGCTACAGTCCGCTTTGGTAAAGGCAGAGGAACATCTTAAAAGGTTTCCTACAAATAAACCATATACAAAGTTTGAACATAAGTAATATATGGATTTTCCTTTTGCAGATATGTTCTCTTTTCTACCGAAGATATCAAAACAAGAAAAATATTGATATTGTAGAAATTGTTTGAGGACCTCATTGAGGTTGATTTTTCTAATGTCCCACTTGATTGATACCTTCTCATGACAGGAAGGCTTTAAATATGAATTATTATGTTCCTAAAACAAATCAAATTCAAAGTTTATAGATATAAAAGATAAAAACAAATTTTAATGCCTTCATTTGATTGTTACTTGACTCTGGTGTGGGTAGGAAATAGGAAATGTGAATGGAAAAAGGATGGGGAGACAATGTAGAGCATGTCTTGGATATGATTCATTTTCTTTTGTAGATCCTTCAAACACTTGAGCCATCGACTTTGGAAATGTTTCTAGTAGGGATTCCTACTATTTTTTAATGTTGTGATTCTTTCACCTCATGGTTATTTTGGGCAATCAAATGTTTTAGGAATGCCAGACAATACATTAGTGGACAAGTAAATATTTTTTTTATAATTGCAATGTCCATTCCATGATATCCTCTCTTTATTGTTTGATTGTATTTTGTACATTTCTTTCGATTTTGTTTTGTCTTTTAACTAAGATGAAATTAGTATTACACGATATTGATTGAAATCATTTTAGCTATTTTGTGTAAAAATATTTTCATGGTTGATGATGGGAGAAGAGGTGAGTGAGAGAAGGGATGGCGATTTCAAATCGGAGCTCCCGTGCAACCGCCCCCTGACTGGTTCTTCGCCTCCTCCAGGCCCCGCCTGGCAGCTCTGCTGTTGGGTTTGTCTCTGCCCCTGCAGGCCCTCCTGGGCTCCTTTCCTCTGCTTCGCGGTCTCTCTTGGGCCTCCTGCCCGGCCCCAGCTCTGGGGCCCCTTCCTTCTTCACCTCCGCTTTTATCCTCTGCCAGCTTCGAGTTGGCCCTCCTCCGCCGCCATGGCTGGGACTGACCCCTCGTCCCCAGGCTTTGAAGACAATGAAAAACTTTTTGCATCTCTCATCCCTGAGAACGCCTCATCAAGAATCCGTCCATCTGCATCCAAGTTTGTCAAGAAACTTGATGAAATCCCTGAAGTATCTCTTCCTCCCAGTCTCCCGAGGAAGGCTGCAATCGCTTTAGCTGAGAGGGGTCTCGTTGGCCAGTTTACTGGCCTCTGGCCTTCGCCCAGAGAAGTCCAAAAATGGGTGGAACGTAACTGGAACGCGATAATACAAGGGAAAATAGCTATCAGATTTTGTGGAAGGGGCTTCTATACTTTTCTTTTCGAAATAAAAGAGGACAGGAACCTCATTTTTAGAAATGGCTCGTACTTCATGGATTCAAGAGGCCTCTATCTGAACAGATGGTCTCCCGATTTCGATCCGGAAATGGACATCCCAAATGCAGTCCCGGTTTGGGTCCGTCTGCCTCACCTCCCTCTCCACTGCTGGGGAGATGAATCAGTAAAGGCTATTGGGAACGCGGTTGGAAAATACATTGATAGATGCGAACCAAAGGAGAATATGCACGCTTGTGCGAGGATCTGCGTTGAAGTCGACCTAGGGAAAGGCCTGCCGGAAGCCATCAAGATCAAAGTAGATCAATGGACACACATCCAACAGCTAGACTACGAGAAACTACCTTTCAAATGCAAGGTATATCACGAATATGGACATTTTGCAAATATATGTAGTAAGTTAAAAATAAACAAGCCTAATGAAAATGCTGAAACCTCTGAAGGCCCATGGGAGCAAGTAAAAAAGAAGAAATCAAACCCCCTGCAAGGTCCAAGTTCCAAGCCTCCTCCGGAACCCCAAGCTATCCCTCCTCCTCCCCCTTCTATCTCAACCCAGCCCTTCCCCTCATCCTCCAACCCTTTTGAATCCCCGTCAGTCGAAGAACCCCTATCACCCCCTCCCTCTCCCCAAGCCACTGCCCTCGCAGTCATCCCCTCTCCCTCGCTGCCACCGTCCTCTCCCCCTCCAACTATAGAACGTATCCTCACTAGAAACAAAATGAAAGAAGCAAGTCTCACTTCTGAGCCTCCGAGAAAAGCAGGTAGGAAGTCAAACAAATAAATTAGAGATGAAACATTAGCAAAAGAAATGGCCACTGGAACTCAGCAGCCGATGGAATCATTCCTGGACAAACAAAAAGGAAGTGGGGAAAAGACAAAGGAGAGGAGCGGGGCTCATCCAAAAATCAGTAAATAATGATATTGGTCTCTTGGAATTGCAGGGGGTTGGGCTCCTCCCTAAAATCAAATGCAGTCCAGGATTTAATCAACCAAGAGCAACCAGATCTCTTTCTCATCCAGGAGACCAAAATATCTGAGCAAGACTTTCAGAACCTCACCAAAAGATATAAAAATTTCGCAGGTACAGCTATAGATGCAGTAGGTGCCTCAGGAGGAATAGGAACTCTTTGGAACAAGAGCAAATGGGGCCTCACCAACCAAAAATTTTGCAACTAGTGGGTAAGAACAGATCTTAAAAATAGAGTCTCAAAAGAATAATTCACCATCTATAACATCTACGCCCCAAATCACTACAAGGACAAAGCTCTCTGTTGGGAATCTATAAACTCAGAATTGTAGTCCTCTCAAGATAGGAACATTTTTATGGGTGGAGATCTGAACCTAATAAGGAACATAGAGGAAAAAATAGGTGGGAACTTCCTCGCTGACCCCTCAAGAGACTCACTGGAAGCGATAATACAAACCCATAACCTCATTGATATTCCCCCTTATAACGGAAAATTCACGTGGAGCAACAAGAGAGTTGGTATTCACAATATCAAAGAGAGATTGGACAGAATTTTAATTCATGAAAGAATTGTTTCAGGCTTCTCCTCAGTCAAAAACAAAATTGTCCACGCCTCAGCCTCAGATCATAAGCCCGTGGTCCTGATCCTTGACAAGGGAAGAAATCTTGGGCCCCTTCCCTTCAAATACAATAAATCTTGGGACTCTAAGGATGACTTTCGAAAACTCATCAAAGATCAGTGGGCAAAGGAAGTCATTGGTTCGCCCCACTACATTTGGGAAACAAAATTAAAATCCTTAAGAGCAGTAATAAAACAGTGGGCCAAAGCGAACACAGCAATGGAAAATAAAAAAAGAACAGAACTTCACAGGCAAATGGAACAGTGGAATCAGGAGAAAGAGGATAACCAACTCACAAAGGAAGACCAAGCCCAGGAAAACAAAATGTTCAGGGAACTCTACAGGCATAATAGAGTGGAGGAAGAAGAACAAAGACAGAAATCAAGGTGTCTTTGGCTCAAAGCTGGAGACAAAAACACCTCCTTCTTTCACAACAACATAAAGATCAGATGAGCCGGAAATCAAATCGATAAAATCATGGCAGAGGGGAAAAAAATCAGCGAACAAGAGGAAATTAAAGAGGCAGCGCACAGCCACTTCAAATCCCTATTATCAGCAGTCCCTCAGACTACGAACAGCACGGATTTTCTCAGACCAGTCGAGAGTAAAATTTCTGAACTGCAAAATAGAGACCTGGATCAGGATGTTTCAGAGGAGGAGATAAGGTTGGTGACCTTCAGCATGCAACTGGATAAGGCTCCGGGACCCGACGGTTTCACTGTCGCCTTCTACAGGAATCACTGGGACACAATAAAAAAAGATTATGTCAGGATGGTAAAAAATGTCTTAAAAAAATACAAGATGGGGGAAAACACTAAATCCTCCCACCTTGCTCTCATCCCCAAGGACCTCAATCCCCTCTCCTTTGACCGTTTTAGATCTATTTCTCTTTGCAACGTCTCATACAAGATAGTTACCAAAATTCTGGCTAACAGGCTAAAAAAGCTTCTTCCCTACCTTATATCAGAGAATCAAGGCGGATTTGTCCCCCATAGACAAATAACGGACAACATCATATTGATCCAAGAAGCAATTCACAGTAGCATCAATAGAAAAGAAAGAGGTATGATTATAAAATTGGACATGGCAAACACCTTTGATAGGGTCAACCATCACTTCCTGGCAGACGTCCTCAGGAAATTCGGGATCTCCAACAAATTCATAAGCATCACCATGGAGTGCATCTCAAACCCTTGGACTACCCCCCTCATAAATGGTAGACCCAGCAGCTACTTTAGAAGCACTAGGGGACTGAGGCAAGGATGCCCCCTCTCTCCCTTCTTATATATCATTATGGCTGAAACCTTGAGCATTCATCTGGAAAAACTCCGCAAGCAAAAGGAGATCACAGGGATCAGCATAGAGAGAGGGATAAAAGAAATTAATCATTCGCTCTTTGCGGATGACACCCTTTTAATTGGGGGAGCCTCAAGCTTAATGGCAAAAAGATTCAAGAAAACTCTGGACTCCTTCCTGGCAGCATCGGGGGGAAGGCTAAACAACAAAAAATGTAAAATATACACTTGGAATGTCCCTCTTCAAATCATGCAAAGAATCTCCTTGATCATGGACATCCCAGTTCAAAGGAATTGGAGTCACTTCTCCTATCTGGGTCTGCCCTTAGCAAAAGAAATAGTCAAGTCTGAAATTTGGGTTAAGCATATAGAAAAAATGAGAGGACTACTCCAAAGTTGGGGGCTGTCCTGGCTAAATTTGGCAGGTAGAACTACTCTCATTAAGGCTCTCCTCTCCGCTCTCCCCATATATCAATATGCAATAACTTTGGCCCCCGCTAGTGCCCATAAGCACATGGAGTTAATTATGAGAAGTTTCCTCTGGCAGGGAGGGAAGCAAGACTCGAAAAAATTCAGCCTAGTCAGATGGGATCAAGTTACCCTCCCCTTCGAAAAAGGGGGCCTAGCCATCAAAATTCCAAGTCTCTCTAACAAAGCAATGGGATTTAAACTGATCTGGAGAATGCTCATAGGAAAAGGCTCCTGGTGGGTGGAGGCTATGAAGAGGAAATACCTCAATGGGCCGAACTCTAATGTCCTCTCTGAAGTAATCGTAGAAAGACCTTGCACTCCAGTCTGGAAACTCATCAAAAAAGTCCTCCCTCAATTCAGAAATCACATTTCAAAATCGTCGGGCAATGGAAAAGAAATAAATATATGGACGGACAGAATTATGGGAGCAAAGCCAAGAAATCTTCTTCAGCAGTTCAGCACCTTGAAAACTTGGATGGAAGCAAAAAACTTGAACTCTCTTTATGACATCTCCCTATGGGATCAAAATAGTTGGCTTGCTTGGAAGGATCTACCTCTCCCAAATAACCTCAGGGATCAATGGGCAGACCTTAAGATCTCCCTTTCAGGATCAGCTCCCATAAACAAAGAGGCTTGCGACAGGTTCATATGGGACCCTAGCGGAGGAAACTTCACTGTAAAAGATGGGTACAAACTTCTTCAGGCAAGCTCTGCTCTAGGTAACTGGAATCTTTGTACAGCGGTGTGGAAATCAGAATGCCTTCCAAAGGTCAAATTCTTCAACTGGACTCTTCTCAAAGGCAAGATCCTCACGGCCGAGAATCTCAAAAAAAGAGGTATTCATGGTCCCTCAATCTGTTGTCTCTGCCGTGCTGAGGAGGAAAGCAACCAACACCTCTTTTTAGACTGCCCTTATGCCCAAAGCTGCTGGAATCAGCTTATCAGTCCATTGAAAATAAGAGAGACCTTCGACCAGCTTTCTACTCTACACAAAAACTGGGAGAAATGTTACCCTTATTCTAAGAAAAGCAAGGCCATCATCACCCGCTTGTGGAAATGTATACCCTCAACGCTCAGCTGGCAAATTTGGCTCACCAGGAATAATTGCATCTTCAACAACCAGAAGCCAAACCCAGCTCGCACCTTGGCAAAAACTATGGGCCTTGTCTCCGAGATAATAAGCGCCAACTCTGTCTCTCAACCGGATCGATCCAGCTGGCAGAAAGATGAGGAAGACTGGTTCAATAAATTCTGCCTAAGTTATGACAAAAATAAGCAACCCCCTTCCACAGCTGGCAAGAGGGGGAACAATTGGAAACTTAGGGGCACCAAGGAAGACATAAACCAATGGATTCATGAGCAAAAGAGAACCACTCTCCAGTTTGATGGAGCCTCAAAAAACAATCCGGGGAAAGCAGGGGCAGGGGGAATTATAAAAGATCAGTATGGCAAAACTCTCATAACCTATGAATGGGGCCTGGGTCAAATGTCAAATAACATGGCAGAGGCTTACAGCCTCCTTTTAGGCACAAGCATTATGAAGCAGATGCAAGTTCAGAACCCAATCATTCTGGGTGACTCGGCAATTGTGATCGCTGCACTGGCTACAGGGGGAGAATTCAAAAAAAAGGCTCTCAGCAACATCAAACTAAGGATCATGAATAATATAAGTCATCTGGGAGATACCAGTTTCAAACATGTACTGAGGAATAATAACACAGAAGCTGATTCATTTGCCAACAGGGCAGTTAATAGAATCACTGGACAGGTCCGAGAGAATGATAATATTTATGACAAGCCAATCTCGTAACTCGATCCATCCTTCAGCAAATTCTCTGAACTTCGGTCATATCAGCCATCTCATTATTCCGTCCGCCCTTTCTCCCAAAATCGAAAAGCAGTCCGCAGACTCCACCCCTTCTGACATTGGCATCCTCCTTATCCTGAATGCTGCAAAGGAAATCTCCACTGTCAAAACAAACAGGTACGGGATCAAGCTCAGTCAGAGTTCTCGTGACAATTCCAAGCAGAGGTTAGGTGCCAGTCTCATCAAAATCTACACCGACTGCATAAAAAATCCAAGTCATGATCACACGATCAGCAAAATCCCTGCGCCTCATGCATCAGATTTGGACGCCCAGTCTCTCGACCTGCTTTATATTCACCAGGGAACCTCATTCTCCATTCAGCTCAGAGCTTCAGCTCTTCAAGACCAAAAGAGTAAAGGCCCGATTCTCTTCAGAAAGTCCCAGGTGTTCCTCAGTTCCAGATTGGGCTCTGCGACCAGCTTCGAAAGAAAGTTGTCTCCCTCCGATCTCAGTGGTAATCGTTGTGCCTTTCGTGTTTCTTTTTGCTTTCTCGCTAACAGTCGCTCTGGTTGTTTGAAACAGCGCCCTCCCTCCTCTGCGCACTCTTCCTCCCTGGTCTCTTCCTCCCCCCTGTTCTATCCCCTTCATATCATCTTTCTCTCTATTAACGGCGGCCTCCCCTCAGTGTCTCTTTTTCAGGCCCGCGCTATCTGCCAGATCTCCCCTTCTTCCCTCCCCCATCTCTCCACTCCCTTCTGCTTCCCCCAGTATATCCCTCTGCTCCAACTTCCTCAAGCTTTCTCCAAGAGAGGAATCGAAATGGCAGAGAATCCAGTGGAGCGTGAACCGGCAGAGAACCCCTTGGAGCGAGTAATCACCAACAGCAGCTGCACACTGTGCAAAGCCCACTATTTCATGATCGCCCGATTCGTAAAACACTTCAACGACCTCAAGGAAGAATTTCAAGCTGACAGTAAATCAAAAAGGAAAAAGCTGGAGAAACAGAAAGCAGAGATTGAAGGTCTCAAAGAAAAATGCAACCACCTGGAAGAAGCAATTGCTCACATAAAAGCAATGACTCAAAGCATGCACGTAGAGGCCTCGACAAAGATCAGTGAGAAAAAGGAGCCTCAACCCAATGATTCTGTAAACCAGCAACTGTAACTTGCTCTATGTCTTGTAAATTTTGCTTTCTAGTAGGCCTGTTTGTACGACAATATAGCCGTTATCTTTTTCAAATCTCAATCTACAAGTCTTCCGACAAGGATCAAGGGTCTGCGTACCCATTTTGGATCCTCCCCTCATTGTTCTTCTCATCTTATGTAACAGGACTTGCTCCTAGAAAAGTTTACTTTCACGTTGTTATTTGAGCACATGTTGTTTACATACTTGACCAAGTTCATGCATTAGATAATGAAATGTTGTTGCAAATAAAACGATAAGGATTATACATCACACATCAGATTATTTGTTTTCACAAGTTATCTACAGAGTGAGCATTTTAGGATGTAACTTAGTTGGCGTGATTGTGCCTAAGCTTTCCTTGAAGGTTAAATACTAAGTTACTAGGGCGTTCTTTTCTATGATGATGTTTTATTTTCTTTGTTTGTACATGTCATCTGGCCACATAGTGGCCACTATTACCCAACTGAACAAAACGTGTTCAAGTTTCTTGCTTTTATGGGGGAAATGGCTTTGACATTGATAATGTTGAGATATATGTTTTATAATAGTCTATTTTAGTTTATATTCTAGTGTTCATAGTCTTTCATGTCTTACACTTTATATTGTATCTTCTTTTGTTTTCGGAAAAGGAACTCAGTATTGATGGTAAGAAGAAAGAGGAGAACAAAACCCTAAAGTGACAAATGAAAAGAGAGAGAGAGAGAAGAGAACCGGTCTAATGATATCCTGCATAAGACACAGACATAGAGACTAATGGTCAAGTCTTCAGATTTGGTGAATTCGCCTGCAATGCCTTAGAAACACAATGATAACGTTTTGAAGCGTTGAAACAATATTTCATATGTAAATTGTAGTCCAACCAATATTAAGTTGGAAACTCATATTGTAATACTTGAAATTTCATATAATTTAATTTATGTGGTTGAAATAATTTATAGTTGCACTTGATATTGTTTAGTATTCTAATTAACATATGTAACTTTGCATTTTCATATTAGATGAACATGCACATTGTATGACATTTTTTTTTAATTTAGTCACAAAATCATACTAATTAATTTATGTTAATTAATAATGAACACTTAAAAATCAATCAAAAACTACTAAATTAGTAGTTTATTTTGATTAATGATGAACACAAATAAAATAAATATACGACTAAATTAATCGTTTATATAATGAATATCAAATTACCAAGAAAAAAATGACTACTGCAAATGATAAATTTGTGATTGAAGACACAGATCATCTATTCCTAACCTGCCCTATTGTCTCTGCTCAATGGTCCCTCATAACCTCATCCTCTCCATCCTTCAACAATTGGCAAGGTCAGAACACATCAGAAGCCTGGTTGTCTTGGCTAGAGAATCACAAAGGCAGAGAAAGGAACCTACCTCTCCTCATGTGCTAGGCCATCTAGATGGCTAGGAACCGAGCTATATTTGACCTCAGAGACCCCATCTGGCCTACCATCAGATCTCAGGTCCTTGCTGATTACGAATTACTCCCATAAGACCTCTCTCAGCCCTCTCACAGAACCATTATCCCTGAGCTCATTGATAAATCCTATCCATGGGCCTACTTTGATGGCTCGGCCCAAGCTGAAGGCTGCGGAGGAGGAGCCCTCCTTTACCTCAGGGAGGGCCACTGCTTCCATATTCAGATGCACCTGGGAAGGGGCACAAATAATTATGCCGAATTGACCACCGCCAAACATCTTATACATTTTGCTCTTGAGAAAGGCTGCACAAAGCTACAACTATTTGGAGACTCAAAACTTGTCTGCAACTGGATAAATAGAACATCTCAATGCTCTGCTTTTTCGTTGAGACACATTCTGGATGAGACTCTCAGGCTCACAGACTTATTTGAACTTTTTTCTTGTCACCATATTTACAGGGAGCGCAACTCAAGGGCGGACCTCTTATCCAAACAGGCAGCGCAAAGGCAAGAAGAAGACTGGCTGATACAGGAAGAGTTGGATGGACTTTTCCATCAACACTATCACAGACCTTTTGTCGATCAGCGCTCTCTCCGGAGGACATAGTCATGAGGACGCTCTTTTTTTCTATGTATTACAGAACTATACACAGACTGTACTTTTTTTTTATGATGCTCTTTTGGTACACAGACAAAACTAGAAGACAGCGGCTGCTGTAACCAGTGGAAATATTTTGATCTCACTACAGTACATCAGACTTTTTTGATGAAATGCAGATGATTATATTTTTTTGTGCTTTTCAAACAGCATGTCTCCCTGCGTGGAGTACTTTTTGTTTTTTCAGTACTAATTTTGGTAAAAGACACAAAACTGAACTCCCTGCGTGGAGGAAAACTGTTTCTTTTTTGCTACTATCTGGTGGAGGCGATCAGCCTCATCATGTATATGCCTAGGCATCTACAAAATGTAATTTCTTTTATCTAATAGAAGTTACGACTTTTTCTACGGGGAAAAAAGATAAATTTGTGATTACAAATGGCCACTAAATTTTGGATATATATGACTATTAATAGCTAATTTACAGTATCTTATAACACGACCAAAATTTAGTCATATTTCTTTGGTAATTAATTGGTTTCAAAAGATGACTAAATTTTGCATATATATGATTGTTAGTAGCTAATTTAAAATATTTTATAACACGACTAATATTTTGGTCATATTTCCTCGGTCATTTATTGGTTTTTTCAGGTGATCATGTAGTAATATATTTGGTTGTATATTTAGTCATTAATTGTGGAAATTAATGACTAAATCAATGACTAAATTAATGTCGAAATTAATGACTAAATATACTACTAGATGATACGATTGAGACAACCAATTAATGACTAATCTAAAAACGACTAAAAGTTGGTCGCATTATAAGATACTGTAAATTAGCTACTACTGGTCACCGACTGAAAAATGGTCATTTATATGCAAATTTGTCTTTATTTTAGTAATTAATTAGCCATTTTGTACTAGTGGTAGTTTAGGAGTTTTGGGGTACCCAAAGGATCCACATGCGGGTGACACGTGGTGTGGAAGACTTTGGCATGACGTCACTCAGGCAATGGTCAGACCCTAGAAGTTAGAACCTCGTAAACATGAAGGGTTGAATGTCTCAGGGAATCCCAAGCACAAGGGATCGTTAGTTGATGGTGCACTGGTTGACGGAGAAGTTCTTTTTCACTCGGGTTTTCAACTTGGAAGTAGTTGGATACATGTGTTATGGTTGGGGGTCCCACAAGAACATCGATGGATGGTGCGTGGAGGGTCATGTGGCATCCCGGAGTGTCAAAAACCTATAGCTATTGCGGAAAACATTATTGGAAGATCGAGTTCCAAGTGGGCCTTAATCGAGAGCGTGAGATGTTTTGAGGGTCCCGAAGTCGAAACGTCAGTCAGATAGTCAGATTCTAGGGGGGAGTCTCAAGTTGAGAGTTGAAGTGTTGTGAGGGTCCCAGATTTGTGGTGCGCATGCCGAAATATATAAGGGATTCCAGAGGGATAACTCTGCCTTGTAGACTCAAGGTATTATGAGTTCATGGAGCAAAATATGTGTGTGTGTGTGTGTGTTTACATTACCCCATTCATCGAATGAGAAAGTAGGGGTCGAGAACGTTACACTATGTGCATGTCCACAAGCCATATACACATCATTAGATCCTAAGCCCTTATTTTAATTCCTCGAGCAATGTCATGGTATAGAAGACACATGTTTGGCATGCCAAACCTTAAAATAAAACTCATATCCCACTTTTGGGCCAAAGATTACTACCACAATGCACATGTCATGGCATGGGGCCTTTTCATGGCTAACAAGACATAAAAATAGTGTATAAGGTCCAAGACCTGTAGCTATTGCGAAAAACAATATTGGAAGGTCGAGTTCCAAGGGGGGCCTCAATCGAGAGCGTCGAGAGTGCGAGATGTTCTGAGGGTCCCGAAGTTGAAACGTTAGTCAGACAATCAAATTCTGGGAGGAGTCTCAAGTTGAGAGTTGAAGTGTCGTGAGGGTCCTGGAATTGTGGTGTGCAAGTTGAAAGGTATAAGGGATAAGGGATTCCAGAATCAGGTATAAGGGATTCCGGAGGGAGAACTTTGCCTTGCAGACCCAAGGTCTGATGGGTTATATATATATATCTATATATATATATATATATATATATATATATATATATATATATATATATATATATATATATATATACATTTGTTTCTATTATCCCATTCCTCGAATGAGAAAGTAGGGGTCGGGTACATTACAATATGTGCATGTCTGCAGGCCATATACACATCATTAGATCCTAAGCCCTTACTTTACTTCCTCTAGCAATGTCACGGTATACAAGTCCGGAGGGAGAACTCTGCCTTGCAGACTCAAGGTCTGATGGGTTATATATATATATATACACACACAATTGTTTCTATTACCCCATTCCTCGAATGATAAAGTAGGGGTCGGGTACGTTACAATATGTGCATGACCGCAAGCCATATACACATCATTAGATCCTAAGCCCTTATTTTACTTCCTCGAGCAATGTCATGGTATAGAAGTCTGAAGGGAGAACTCTGCCTTGCAGACTCAAGGTCTAATGGGTATTATATATATATATATATATATATATATATATATATATATATATATACAATTGTTTCTATTACCCCATTCCTCGAATGAGAAAGTAGGGGTCGGGTACGTTACAATATGTGCATGTCTGCAAGCCATATACACATCATTATATCCTAAGCCCTTATTTTACTTCCTTGAGCAATGTCATGGTATAGATCAAGACACATGTTTGGCATGCCAAACCTTAAAATGAAACTGATATGCCACTTTTGGGCCAAAGATTACTACCACAATGCACATGTCATGGCATGGGGCCTTGCCATGGCTAACGAGACATAAAAATAGTGTATAAGGTCCAAGACCTTAGTTTGCTACTACACATCATTTCCTAAAGGTAGTGCATAGTTCTTAAGGCATCGGATTTCATCCTTGAACCATGAATTAGTTGAGGAGACCCACATTGGTGTGTTAAAACCTTTCATTGAGGCCATTCCCTAGTCCCAAGCTAAAAAGTCCATACGAAGGACATGTCTTATGTTTTAGGGGATTTTTAATCATACTTATAATAATTATACTTTTTAAATAAATAATAATAAAAATTTCCATGGTGTAGATATTTTTTTTAACGCCATATTTATGACAAATTGTGATGTTAAAACAATGTAGAACAACACATTTTCAACACTTTTATGATGTTAAGATGATGCAACATGACGCTTTATCTTATTGTCACAACAGTTAATACAAAGTTGACACAATCAATCCAAAAAACAACAACACAACATCAATCTTTGTGTCACTTTGGTTTTCTATTTCATATATAATGTGAAAAGGAGGGTCCCCTCATTCGTTTTTCACATGAGGGTGGGGGATATAGCTTCCTAAAGATAAAATAGATTTGTGGTGATACTCAATAGGAGAAAACAAGGGAAATATATGAGGCATTAGTGGATATTTCAAATTGAAAGCTTATGAGTTTTGTATCATTTGTACCCATTTTTTTTATTTTATTTGTAGATCTAAACAAAAAGCAATGTTCGCTTTAAATATGGTATATGACTTTAGGGTTTTAGAGTTTGGTTTTGAGTTTTTCTTTCTATTCCACTAATTCTCTCTTACTCCCCCTCTTCCTCTTCCTCTCCTTCTCCCTCTTCCTATCCCCCTCTTCCTATCCCCCTCTTCCTCACCCCCTCTTTCGCTCCTATTTTTCTCCCCCCTCCTCTCATTCCCTCTCTCTTACTCTCATTCCAATCCCCCCTATTCATCTTCCCTGCTCATCCCTCTTCCCTCTCCTCTTTTTATATCCTATACCCTTCGCTTCCTTTTCTCTTTATCTCTTACCATGGTCCCATAAGTTCCCTATGTTCTACTAGAGAATTGTCTACCATTGTAGTCAAATCAATTTTAAATAAGCTTACTTGATTATTCCATCATCAAATAAAAGAAGCATGTCAAGGATGAAATAATTGAATACTTGTAGCAGTGTGTTTTGAAATATCTTCTAACCTCGTTGGGATTTCCCTTCCATCTGTATTAAATGGATGTAGCAATAAAGGGATATAGGATCAACATCCCAATAGTGCTCTATTTCCCTAGGCCCTTAGGTCCAACTTCAAATGATATGATCAATTTTTTTGGCAACCTTAGTTTGTCCTCCATTTCCATCTTACATGTCCTTTTTTCATCTACACATATCAATAGGAATTACTTCCTAACTAGAGAAGTTGAATTCAATAAACTCGCCATAAAACATGAGAAGAGCTAGTGGATAATGTAAATTAAATTTAAAATACCTATTTTATGAGTCTGTACTCATTCTTGTAATGAGATGAATGAAAATGACATTTTCCATGCCCTAGATATGTTGAATTTCAGAATTACCAAATCCATAGTTATCAAGGAATATCAAATACATAGACTATAGTACATGAGATTCGATTAATTGCATTACCTTTTATGTGAATTGAACACATATTCAAAATTTCCTTTGATAAGAAAACATCTTTAAAATCAACATGAATGGAGAACAAAGGTTAAATCTTGAACAAGATTATGTTATATAAGACAAGTTAGGAATTCTTGAATAATAAAACACCTAATATATAACAAAAATTCTACGAGATCCAAAATTGAGTACCAAAACTTTTGATAGTATTTTTCTGTCAAGTTTGATAGTAAAGAACTCCAATGGATTGAAGCAAGTAGGAAGGATTGATTGAACTTTGAGGCTCCTTCACTTGACATTGAAACTTCGATTGAAAAGCATTTAATAAATCTATCCTTATTAATGAACTTTTCCAATAAATGGCCTTATTCATCCCCTCCCCTTCCTTCCATGGGTGCACAATTTATGTCACATGGTCAACCAAGGTAAGGGATAAGTAATTCCAATTAATTTTAAGTTTTGTTTGTTGGATGTAGTTGGGATGACAAAATTTTCTTCTCAAGAAAAAATCATAATTTTCATTAAAGAAAGTGAAAATTACATTTTGCATATGCATTATGGTGCATTCGAAAATAGGTTGTCGAAAAGAAAACAAAAATCCATCAAAAAAGTCCAAAAAATATCAGCTTGAAAGAATTTTTCAGTCTACATATGAGTGTAACCAAAATACATAAATATCATAAAAAACATCACTGATAAACCTAAGAGGATCCAAATATAAAGACATGTCATGGTGATCAAACATAGGCAAAAGTTTTTAATCCTGCAGATGGTCCATCTTCGAGCCTTCTATGAAAATTTTATGGTAGAAAATGTAAAATGCATTGCCATTCTGTTATGATATCTTCCATGTGCCATGAGCTTGATGCGCACCTACTTTGGAAAGGTCATCAACCATGGTGTTCCTTTCCCTGTAAATATGAGAACATGAAATTTGGTCAAAACTTCTTTTCAACTGCAATACCTCCTCCAACATGGGAATAAGTGAGTGCACATGACATCTTGCAACTTCATTAAATCAATTTATATCAATGATGGAATCACTAAAAAAATGGATTTTTCTGCATTCCTTTTATATAGCAAATAATAATAATATATTTAGACTACATAATTCAGCAAAGTTGTTTGTGCCCCACCCCAAGCCACTTGGAAGTTTGAAGAAATAGGTTTCATGTAAAAATAGCACAACGCCATCCCCACACTTGCCATCAACCTGGTAAGCACCATCGAAATAGGCCCAAGGATGAGTTCAATCCACCAATTCAGGAGTAATATGCCTTGTCCTGTGGGTGTCATATAACTCTGGGATCAAATCATATATTGCTAGTGAATTTTCTTCCACTCTATCAGGGGTTATAGCCTTATTCGAAGATGACATGATTCTGAGCTGGCCAAATCCCCTATTTGATAACGGGCAGAAGATTTCCAAGATTCTTGGGAGAAACATTTTCCCACCAAGAATACCATGCTTCCATGCATGAAATACCCTACCATATTAAATTTAAAGATAATGAGATATGAATAGTGTTCCACATAGTGCTGGAGAAAGGGAAACACAACTTCAAATACATTTAAATGTATACAAATTCCACATTTCTCTTATCCCTCACAAAGCATCTCACTCAATATTAGTATTCTAATGTAAACCTCCCACACCATGAATTCCTTGTACCAAAACACAATTCAAAGAAGTTGGAGTAAACAAAAGAGTAGTTTGATGTTTGTTGGTGAGTGTGTTAAGGAGTTAAAGGGATAATATATGCATGTGTGTTTGAGTTAGAGTGTTAGTATTTACACCGTAAGGCATTCCCCTCTAAGAAAAACTCTCCTCCGGTGATTCGTGGATCTGGTTTCCACCGTCTAATGGCTTGTTAGACGATTAAAATGTCATCAATCGTTAGATCTCACAATTGTCTTCCAAACTCTTATTTATTTAGTTAGGTTGTTTTAGAGTGAAATTCGGCCTTTCAATTTAGGTTTATATTTATTCCTGCTCTTCTTTCATGCAGACATCTTTGCATACTTCTTCACGAAGCTCTCTCATTTCTGTGTCATTTTTCCTCAGCTGCGTGATTTTTTTGTGCACTTAACCAGGATTCTTTCAATTCTTTTGAGGGTTTTTTTCAAGGTTTCAAGGAATTCAACCAGTGACAATGAGGGAGTGCATTTCGATCCACATTGGCCAGGTATACATTCAGGTCGGCAATGCCTATTGGGAGATTTACTGTCTTGAGCACGACATTCAGCGTGGTGGACAAAAGAAGTGATAAGACCGTTGGTGGTGGAGATGATGCATTCAACACATTTTTCAGTAAGACAGGTGTCGGTAAGCATGTTCCCTATGTCATGTTTCTAGATCTAAAGCCAACTGTCATCGATGAAGTTCAAACCGACAGATATCGACAACCTTTTCACCCAGAGCAGTTGATCATTAGCAAAGAAGATGTTGCCAACAACTTTACTCGTGGCCATTATACCATTGGTAAGGAAATTGTGGATACGTGCTTGAATAGAATCCGGAAGTTGGCAGACAAATATACAAGGTTGCAAGGTTTCCTGGTCTTCCATGTTGTGGGAGGCAGCACTGGATTTGGTTTGGGGCCCCTTCTGTTGGAGATGTTGGGTTGTGTTATTCTTTCCACGGCTATCCCACGTAGTGAATTGGGGTGTTAGAGGGGGCAGAGCCCCCCCTTGGTTTCGCCAATTGCGCAACGGGGGGTCACAGGGGGGGCGACAGGTAGCCCCCCTCTACGGCGCCGGGACAGCGGCCCGGGAAAAAAAAATTGGACCCTATATTAGGTTGGGCAGACCTACCTATGGTTTTGTGCATGATTTTCGCACATGGTTTTGAATGTGATGATTTTCGGTCCATGGTTTTGGACGTGATGGTTTTCGATCCATGGTATTGCATGCTTCAGCATGTATAAATATGTATTGTAACATTGAAAGGAACATAATGAAAAATCAAGCTGGTAGTCCCAGTTTTGGGATCCAAGGGAAAATCTCTGTGTATATGTGTTATGCTCTCACATTATTTATTTTTTGTGTTTTAGAATTCATATGCAGGTATATGGGGTTAAAACCTACATTTGGGAGCAGAGCTCACAGATTTTGTCAATGCATCTGTAGTATTCTTCAAAGTGTCCACCTTTACCAGCAACATCTTTTTGTCTTCTATCATATCCCTCACAAAGTGATATTGAACATCTATGTGCTTTGTCTTTGAATGGTAAACAGGTTTCTTTGCCAAGAAAATTGCACTTTGGCTGTCACAGTCTATCCTTATAGCTCCATGTACTAACCCCAGACTTGAACATAATCTCTACAACCAAACTGCTTCCTTGCTTGCATAAGTGGCTGCCATGTATTCTGCCTCTGTAGTTGATAATGCCACTACAGATTGTTTCTTACTCATCCAACTGACTGCACCTCCAAATAGGTTAAACACATACCCACTTGTAGATCTTCTCTAATCCAGATCTCTAGCCTAGTCTACATCAACAAAGCCATGGATATCCAAAACTCTGTCCAATCCTGGTCTTCCTTGGTAGCACAAACCATAATCACTAGTGCCACGCAAATACCTGAGAACCTGCTTCACTGTTGTCTAATGCTCCTTCCCTGGTTTTGACATAAACCTGCTCAATACTCCCACTGCATGTGTAATGTCTAGTCTAATACAGACCATCGCATACATCAGGCTACCGACTGCACTTTCATATGGAGCACGGGACATATCCTCTTCCTCTTCTTGTGTCTTGGGACACTGTTCAACAGATAACTTTACACCTACAGGAATAGGAACCTTCACCGGTTTACTATCATGTATATTAAACCTCTGCAATATTGTCTCGACATACTTCCTCTGGTAATTCGGAAGTTGGCAGACAACTATACAGGGCTGCAAGATTTCCTAGTCTTCCATGTTGTGGGAGGCAACACTAGATTTGGTTTGGGGTCCCTTCTGTTGGAGAGGCTTTCTATCGATTATGGAAAAAAAATCCAAGTTGGGTTTCACTATGTACCCATCTCCACGGGTCTACATTCCAGTTATGCAATTTGAATTATATAAGAGTTATTTGGATGACATAAGATATGTTCACATTAGACTGCTTTTGTGTTCAGATTTTATCTGTTTCACATCCACACTCTCTGATCTGAAAAATTTATATACATTCTGTGCTTGCCCTCATAGGAGCTCCTCTTGCTTTTGAAAGGTGGGAATTGGCTTCGATCGTATAAGATTGAGCCAAGCATCAGTCCTGAATCTGTTTTTCCTTGATTGAAGCTGGGAAACATGACAAGATGGGGTGGGGAAATCGACAACGGTCAATTTCTACCAGAGGAGTCCTTCAGGAGCTGGGGAAGTTATTCAAATGCTCTGCGGCAGATAGGGAATCGATTTTGGGAAAGATTGTTTGCAAGGTCTTCGATCGAGGTGGAAATGACCGAGGTTCGGGCTCGGAGTGGGCATGACATGAAGAAGAATCTAAATTGGTGGGATTTGATTTGGTTCGGAATTGGAGCTGTTATTGGTGCTGGGATTTTTGTCCTAACATGTTTGGAAGCCCAAAAACACTCTGGGCCAGCAGTCCTATTGTCCTATGTTGTCTCGGGAATCTTTTCTCTGCTTTCTGTGTTTTTCTACACCGAATTTGTTGTGGAAATCCCCATTGCATGTCAGAAGCTTCAATTCTTTACTGATTATGCAAGATTTTGTAATTTGTTATTCTTTTCTAAATTGATACCTATTAATTTAGAACTAGTCAACTACCCAATAATATTAACCACAACTAATTCTAATTATAAACTATGTTATATTTAAATACACAATTATTTATTTATGTAGCTCAAATCCATTTTTACCAGAAGAAATGTTCATGTTCTGTTATTTATTTTTAAAATAATCACATCTAACAGTGGAGTTTTGTTGTTGTGATTCAAGTTACCCATAAACAGTGAGTACACCAAATATCATAATCCAACTTCCCCTAAATATCTTTGATGTTTTCTTAATAGTACATAAACAAAAGTATACAACCTTTTTCTTCTCAAATTACTATCCTAGTGCTTCTCTAAGTTAAACACAGGACAATTGTGTTCATCTCATCTTCAAGTATATTGAACTGAACTTACCCCCTCCTAGAATACATGTTAGTGTTGTGTTCTCTTATTGGTGTTTTCTTTCATGGTAGACACAAATGCTATTATATGTCTTTTTTTCTCAAGTCAACCACCCTAGTACCTCTCAAGATGAGCATAGTTACTGTGGAGTTTCTTCTTGAGGTATCTTGAACCAACTCTGCAAAATACCTATAGGTGTTGTATTAGATTGATTATCATTTCACATGTTCAGAATATTATATATTTCTTCAGTAAAACTGGATGCATCGTCTATTTATATCTTCATCTCGCTTTATATCATATATGGTGTAATCCATGCATACTGTCCATTGTCTTAGAATCAATATTCTATGTTGCTGTATAAAATCAGATTATCCATCCCTGAACAGAGCACAAAGCACAGAATGGATGGAAAAATATCTTTTATGTTCCTTTGAGAGTCAAATTGTTTTCTACCACCAAATTGTTCGTAACTAAGTACAAGAAAATATTTTTGCTTATTGGCAGGGAAAAGACATTGTAGGCAAATGACCTAATGTACCTGAGAAAGCTTTTAATGACTTATGAGTTTCAAGATTTGGCTTGTCTTCAATCAGCAAAGATAACTTACAGGTTATTCGGGGTGGGTTTTCGCCTAGAAGGTCATGTAATCATTCTCAGTCTCTAGTATGAAGACAATCTAATTTATATGCGGCGAGATGTTTCACATTTGACATTTGTGGAAATCCCACTCACTTCATTGCCTAATGACATTTCCTTCAAGAGTTTTTCCCAAAAATCTTGCTATAGGTTGGTCCCCTTTCATATCAGACCCTAGAATTAATGATGACTCCTCATTCTCCATGACAAGTCCGAGCTCAGACAATGATTCATTACCCTTAAGAACAAAGACCTCATGAAAATGCTTTGCATTCCAGGAACTACAATCTGCTACCTGTAACTTCTCTTCAGGTATAAAAAATTATGATAGATTGTTGTCACCTAACTTCACCACATTGTCCTTTGAGTGCTTGTATTTCATTTAGAATACCCATTTGTTTACCCCATATTATACAACATGTGACTCACTTTTTTTATTCGTTCCCAAAGTTTAAGAAGTTTGCAAAGAATCATCTATTCTAATTTATGTACTTTTACAATTTTACAAGGACAATATTATCTTAAAACTTGAGATTGACTAAAGCATTCATCAAAGAAATGAAAATTTGACATGGAAAGCAATTACAGAGAACTTTATAGGCAGTGGTGGGTATGTTGAAGTATATAAAGGGTCACTTGCCAATGGAGAGCTACTAGTTGTCAAGTGACTTACTAGAGGTCGTGGAATAGAGGAACATATGGTGGATGATTTTTTTACAGAGCTTGGCATAATTGTGCATATTAACCATCCCAACACAACTCGTCTTATCGGCTTTGGTGTTGAAGGTGGGCTGCACCTTGTTTTTCAGTTTTTTCCACATGGAAACTTAGCATCATTGATTAAGAAGGTATAGAGATAGGAAATTATAAAGGAGAACAACTCTTCACATAATTCATTACTCGCGTGAATTGTATTTTAGGTTTATGGATCCATGACTCTTGTTTTGTCCTTTTTTGAATTGTTCTATTTCATCTACTAGATTGGAACATCCGGTACATATTTGCTCTGGGCACAGCTCGAGGTCTTGTTTATCTTCATGAAGGTTGTCAAAGACATATTATTCATAGATATATCAAAGCATCCAACATTTTACTCACTGGGAATTTTTACCCACAGGTAAACTTTGTCTCATTATTCATACAAGCCCCCATATTCTATGAGTAAGGGATAACTGATAGCAGAATTTGCGGGGTTGGATGATGCCATTAGTCCTGATTTTCACTTGTATCATTGAAATATTTCATGCATTAAATCATATTTTAAAGGAACTCATTATAATTATATCTTCTTAGTAAGTTGATCCATTCCTAAATTCTTAGGACATTTGTTCCTTGAGACCCTTTCAATGTTCTATAACAAAACCAGGGCATATATGATACCATAGTCTAAGCTCTATTTAAATGTTGTTATGAGAATCCCAGATAACAATTATTTCATTAGAGGTGACTAGATTTTAAGGGAGTCCTTATGATGGAACGACTATTTCATTAGAGGTGACTAGCTTTTAAGGGATTCCTTATGATGGAAACTTTGGAGCCTGTCTAAATTTCTTGCCACGATGAGGAAAAGTAGTGTTGAAGGAGAAATTCAAATGCATTTTAGTGTTGGATTTTAGTACATTTCCAAATTCATGTCCAATTTTCCTGTCACTATGGGAAAAAAGCAATAATCTTAAATGAAAAGTTAAGATAATTATGGTTGAATGTTACCACATTTTCAATTTTCTCTGCTCCAAAGCATAAAAATAACATTGAAAGAGACTACAATATTCAAAAGGAATTGTTGGGCAATGCTATGAAAAGGAAATCGTGTTTTCAACAGTAAAGCATGGGCATCATTTAGTCACTCAAATGTATCAAAATATCCTTTCCATAGAATGTAAAGCATACAAGGACAATTTTAAGAATTTTATCATCTGCCTCGGTAGAAGTGTCTCCAAATAGAAAAATTAAGGAAAAATTTGCCACTTGTTCAAGAAGTAACTTTATCCTTTTTGGTTCCTCTATTTTATTATAGACATCAAAACTTATAACATCTAAATTATATCAATATTATGCCTTTTACTTCTTGCAGATAACCAAAGAAATATAACTAGGAAAGGGCCATCTTAAGTGCCCTTATTAAGCACTTACAGGAATAAAAAAACATGGGCATCGTTTAGTCACTCAAATGTATCAAAATATCCTTTCCATAGAGTGAAAAGCATACAAGGACAATTTTAAGAATTTTATCATCTGCCTCGATAGAAGTGTCTCCAAATAGAAATTTTAAGGAAAAAAATTCCACTTGTTCAAGAAGTAACTTTATCCTTTTTGGTTCTTCTATTTTGTTATAGACATCAAAACGTATAACATCCAAATTATACCAATGTTATGCATTTTACTTCTTGCAGATAACCAAAGAAATATAACGAGGAAAGGGCCATCTTAAGTGCCCTTATTAAGCACTTACAGGAATAAAAAACCTAATCACATTGAGATTATTACCACTATTATGCCTTTTTCTTCTTTCCCATAATCTGCAAGAAATATAACTAACCTTGTCCAGTCTATTAAGCACCAACAAATATAGAGTCATATTAAACTTGCCCGGTTTAATAAGCACCAACAGGGATAAATTGAGAACCATGCCTCTCTTGGTGAAAATATATTAACAATTAAATCTATGTTAAAAGCATATTACAATGTTTGTCTTAGAGTATTAGCTCGGCTAGGATTTTATTCTGGCATATCCTTCTGATGGGAATTCGTTAATGTACTACTAAGTTAATTGTAGGATTTTAGTCTGACATATCCTTCTGATGGGAATTTGTTAATGTACTACTAAGTTAATTACAAATTTGGAGTTATGAGAATTTACGATGAGGAGAAATTGAAATGAAACTTGTGCTCCAAAGATGTCTCCTGATTTCATTTGTGTTGAAAATAGAAACAAGAAATGATAAAAATAGAATCCAAAAATTCCAGTTTAATTTGTCCTTGAATTAAACTGAGAATTAAAATCGAATTTTATTCTCATAGCAACTTGTAATAGTTAACTAGAGTGAGTTGACTTAGTTAACTTAGGAATTTCGAGTTGGAAGTCTTTTTGAAGTCATGTATATGTTCTCCCTATATTATAGGGGTCCAGGATGAGTTAAGTATGAGTTGTAATTAGTTAACTCAGTTTACTGAGTTAAGTCCAGTTAAATTAGTTCCAAACTATTTGAGGAACTAATAGTGAGTTAACAGTCAGTTGATGCATTAGTGCACTCAACTAGTGCTACTCCAATTAACTGAAGATTCCCTCATCAGAAACTCATGCATGTCAATTCTAAGAAAGACCCAGTTGAGACTAGAGTGCAAGGATAGTGTACTATTTGTTGTATAATTTTATGAGTTGTACAAATGGTGCATGCAATCAGGAATTGAACCTAGAAGGGATTGCGTAGTTATGGATGAGGAATTTCCCTTTAAATATAGGCTAATTCTCTCAAGAATTATGAAAAGAATTAGAAGATTGGAGGCTTGGAAATTTGACTAAGTATTGGCCAAAGGAAGTCATCAGGCGGAGGATAGGAAATACTTGTGCAGGTTAAGCTCAAGGTTGAGTAGAGCATATTGTATTCATCCAAATTCCTTGACAAGGGCGCAAGGAAATAGGGGCTTGGAGAGCTGGAGAATTGGCTATGTGTTGGCCAAGAGTTTGCTTGTGAGCTGGAGATTGATTTTACTGAGTGTTGGGATTGTTCTTGTGAGAACAAGCATTGTATTATCATCTTGGATTTATGATATAATGCAATACAGATAGTGGGGTTTTGAGTTGTGGCTTTCCCCGGATACTTATTGTGTTATGTGCCATTGATGTTCTTCCTCTTGTCGATTACTGTTTTCATCGATCTATTGGCTTCCGCTGTTGAAAGTAGAAGTAGATTCTTGTCTCTTGTTTTAGTATATTACATGATCTTGTGAATCTATAGGATTTTCTACATGGTATCAGAGCTAGATTTGTAGAAATATCTACATGGTATCGGAGCTTGATTATTTTTTGGGCTGCGAATTTGCAGCTCAAATCTGAAAATTTTTGTGCAAAATTTTAAGAAAAAAATAGCAAATATGGATTCCTTCTGAAAAAATACCCAAATTTAAAATAAATAAAAAATCGGTCGAATCGGAATTCAGATGAGGGAGATATTGTTGATTTAAAATCGGCTCTTTTTCTAGAAAATTTTGTGACAGCGGGACAGAGGAAGATATGATGAGCCTTGCTCTTCTTGGACTCTCAAAGAGTTGGCATAATTATCAGGACTCTATCAATGGTCGAGAGAAGTTGCAAGATTGGGAACGACTATGGTCAGATTTGATGCAGGAGGAGATCAGGAGGAACACCAGAGATGGGACCTCTTCCAAGGAAGTGGAAGAGGATTTTGCTTTAGCGAGTAAGGCAAAGAAGGCCAAGGGAAAGAAATCCCAAGGCGAAGAGGGTGGAAAGAAGATGGACTTGACGAAAGTCAAGTTTTTTCACTATCATGAGCACAAGCACTATGCCAAGAATTGCCCACAAAAGAAAGCAAGCAAGGAGCCGACAGTAGCGACAACAGGTGAAGTTTTAGCTTCACAATTCGAACTTGATTTCACTCTCATTGCATGCATGGCCAACACTGTCATGGGAGGCGCGTGGTATCTTGACAACGGTGCCTCATTCCATATGACGGGGAATAGAGATCTCTTCAGTGATTTTGAGGACAAAGACCTCAAGCAAAGCATAGAGTTTGGAGATGACGAGAGGTATATAGCTACAGGGATCGGTACGGTTACCTTTCACAGGGAGTTTGGCTCCCCTCTTAGGATCACAGATGTGATGTATGTTCCAGGACTAAATAAGAATCTTGTTTCATTCGTGGTATTGGAAGACCATGGCTATGATGTGGTTTTTAGTAAGGGAAATGTTTTCCTTAGACACATCACCACGGGATAGGTGAAACAGATCGGTGCACAGGTCAAGAACCTATATGCTCTTGAGGTTCAAGATGCATGCAAAGCCTTGAGGAGCAAGGCAAAGCTTAGAGACTTGGTGGTTGAGAGGGAGAGTAAATTACCTCTCAACATGCAACCCCAGAAGAAGCCTCTGAAGCAACTTCAGGAAGTTGTGGAGCAGCCACAACTAGAGAAGTTGAGAGGAGACCGAGTGGAGAGATCCACTCAAGCAGAGAAGAAGCAGTCTCAGAAGCAGTCTTAGACAATTGTGGAGCAGCCACAATTGGAGAAGCCGAGAGGAGACCGAGTGGAGGCATCCAGTCATGCAGAGACCTCCAATAAGGGGGGATTTTGAGCCAAGTGGGCAGAAGGATCACATGCAACCATACCTCCAGGTGTGAGGTGGGGCGATGTGAAGTGATAGTCCCAAGAGGGCTGAAATTGGGCAGGGTCCATTGAGTGGTTTTATCTCATGGATCGTACCTTGCTACGAGAGCCCAAAGTACATAGTAGCGGGAGGAATCAGTGGGATTGATGCAGTCAGAGATCAAAGTGACAGAGGTTAGAGCAGTCAGATACTAAAGAAGCGTAGAGAAGGGTTGACAATAGTGTAGAAAGGTAGAGTCAACAAAAGCACAGAGTTTTTAGTCGATAGAGGCAATAGCAGTCAAAGACTTTGATGACAGAGGCATCATTTTGATTCAAGTTGGATACACAACAACACTAGAGAGAAGTGTTGCATGTAGAACATTCCAAAGGTTCAGGATTGGGATCGAGTTGAATTCCTTTCTTGTTGAGAGGGAGTGTTGAAAATAGCAACAAGAAATGATAAAAATAGAATCAAAAAATTCCAGTTTAATTTGTCCTTGAATTAAACTGAGAATTAAAATCGAATTTTATTCTCATAGCAACTTGTAATAGTTAACTAGAGTGAGTTGACTTAGTTAACTTAGGAATTTCGAGTTGGAAGTCTTTCTGAAGTCATGTATATGTTCTCCTTATATTATAGGGGTCCAGGATGAGTTAAGTATGAGTTGTAATTAGTTAACTCAGTTTACTGAGTTAAGTCCAGTTAAATTAGTTCCAAATTATTTGAGGAACTAATAGTGAGTTAACAGTTAGTTGATGCATTAGTGCACTCAACTAGTGCTACTCTAGTTAACTGAAGATTCCCTCATCAGAAACTCATGCATGTCGATTCTAAGAAAGACCCAATTGAGACTAGAGTGCAGGGACAATGTACTATTTGTTGTATAATTTTATGAGTTGTACAGATGGTGCATGCAATCAGGAACTGAACCTAGAAGGGATTGCGTAGTTATGGATGAGGAATTTCCCTTTAAATACGGCCTAATTCTCTTAGGAATTGTGCAAAGAATTAGAAGCTTGGGGGCTTGGAAATTTGGCTAATTATTGGCCAAAGGAAGTCATCATCCAGAGGATAGGAAATATTTGTGTAGGTTAATCTCAAGGTTGAGCAGAGCATATTGTATTCATCCAAATTCTTTGACCAAGGGCGCAAGGAAATAGGGGCTTGGAGAGCTGGAGAATTGGCTAAGTGTTGGCCAAGAGTTTGCTTGTGAGCTGGAGATTGATTTTACTGAGTGTTGGGATTGTTCTTGTGAGAAAAAGCATTGCATCTTGGATTTCTGATATAATGCAATACAGATAGTGGGGTTTTGACTTGTGGCTTTCCCCGGATACTTATTGTGTTATTTGCCATTGATGTTCTTCCTCTTGTCGATTATTGTTTTCATCGATCTATTGGCTTCCACTGGTTGAAAGTAGAAGTATATTCTTGTCTCTTGTCTCTTTTTTTAGTAGATTACATGAGCTTGTGAATCTACATGATTTTCTACAATTTTCTGAATTGCATATTTCAGATTTTGGACTAGCAAAGTGGCTACCGAAGCCATGGACACACCTGATATTAACAGCTGCTATTGAAGGCACATTTGGGTGAGTAGTTCTACTTCTTCTTGAGGATTTGCTAGGAACATTCATACACTTGATATTCGTTTCATAAGGATGGCTTCACTTTTCTTCATAGTGGACCAGGAATATTCATGTTTGTTACATTTATATTCCAGCTATCTTGCCCCAGAGTATGTCATGCATGGGATTGTTGATGAGAAAACAGATGTTTTCGCATTTGGTGTACTTCTACTGGAGCTAATTACTGGTCGCCTTCCAATTGACTCTTCTCAGCAAAGCTTAGTGATGTGGGTATGTGATTCCTACTTATCGGTGATAGATTATTCGTATTTGTGTGAGTAGCATGGCTGTGTAATTCTCTATATACTTGGGCTTCCATCTCTGCCTCGGTTAGCATTTCTTCCAACATAAGAAAAGACTCAACTGTGGGTTGTTGCATAACGTATGGAATCAATGCAGGCAAAGCCTCTGCTTGAATGTAGAAGCATCCAGAAGCTGGTTGACCCTCGCTTGGGCAATGCATACAATGCCCATTAGTTGGATGTGATGGCCTCCATTGCTGCATTATGTGTCCAACAGACTGCCATCCTCAGGCCTTCCATGAAACAGGTAAGTTGTTAAAATGAGAATTTGTAAGCCCATTACTGATCCAGAGCTAGTGCCTTCACGATTTTCTCGAAACTCTAATGCAACTACAAGTATATGGTACTGACTGAAAATTACCACAGTTCCTCGTTTATTAAATACATATCAAATCTACCTCTATGTTTTATTTTTGGAAATTTCAACGCATGTTGAATTAGTTTTTTCAGCTTCTAAATGGGGAAGGATAGAACATAGAAACTCATAATCATCGAAAATGTTGCTTCTACACACATCATATCTACATGAATCGTTGGACACAAGAGAATACATCTCCTCGAAACACTATCTGACAGAACTCAACCGTTACAAGGAGGTTGCTCTGTAATTCTAAAACTCACACCGACACTTTTGCAATTCAATTTAGATTATCATACCACAAATTTTTATATCTCCTTCCATCAGAATTGGAGAGACTACATCTGACATGACATTTGTATAAGTAGGAGGAGGTCACTTCGAGCAGAATTAATGTACCACGATGTATGTCTGTACAAGTTCATTTTCAATCATGTTGTTCTTCATTACCTGAATTTGCTGTGCAACAAACATGTGAATCGGCAATAACAAAAACAAATCAGTTTCAACCTCGATACCTTGTACATCTCTGGAGTCATTTTGCTTTCCAAATTCCTCCCACACAAGGGTAGGAAAATCCAATATGTTTTCTCTCTTTCAACTTTTGTTGCACATGGTTTTATAAATTTCTCATTAGTAATGTAATGATTGTAGTTTTGGGTTTTTTTTAGGTGTTTTTTTAAGTCAATGTTGTTCAAAAAGAGGATTGGTTAGAATAATAAGTTTAAGATGTGCAATGTGTAATGTGGATAATCCAAGTGATTTTTTGAAAGTGTTGAATATATTTATATATTTAAAATTATTTTTTATAAATAAAGAAAAATCACAATTTCATCTAAATATTATTCAATTCTACTTAGAAAAATAAAAATAAAAATTAAACACCATTCTAATTTTTTTGGGTTTTTTTGGTATCTTTTTTAGTCAATGTTGATAAAAAAGGGGATTGGTTAGAATAAAAAAATTTAAGTTGTGCAATGTGGATAATCCAAGTGTGTTTTTGAAGGTATTGAATCCATTTATATATTCAAAATTATATTTTATAAATAATGAAGAATCACAATTTCATCTAAATATTATTCAATTCCACTTTAAAAAAAAAAAAAAAAACATGATACCAACCTTATATCTTCCCTATAAAGTTTTGTATACACAAAAAGTGTTATATCTTCCCTATAGAGTTTTGTATAAAAAGTGCATTACCTTAATAAAATATAACTTGGAAACTTTGAATTTGAATGCAATTAGGTATCTTATTATATTTACAGCTCGAATGAACAAGACTCTCACTAAATATCAATGTATTTAGGGATCTTAGCCTATATATTAAGTAGTTAAAAAGGGATTGGTTAGAACCAATATAGATCTATCTTAAGCACATATCTAACATGAGCTGAGAGGGGTCAAATGTCCCTCATGGTGCCCTCCTCCCATTCGGTTTCTTTCAAAATAATAATTTTCCCTCTAATGAAGAATTATTTTCTTTAATGTTGGTTTATTGGATTGTATGAATAATCAATGTCTTCAACCATGTAGAGGAATTTTCATCATGTAAACTCTTGGAATGGCCTTTTCCAATTGTCAATATAAATCGATGATATATACAAGAAGTTATAATACATATTAGAATTTTGGCCACCACGAGATGTATACCCTAAATAGTTGAGGGGGCAATGAAAAATACTAAAATAGTTTGTTGCTATTGTCAATGCAATTGAAAATGTTTCTTAACAATTTAAGAGATGATGTTCTCAAAGGAAACACTAGAGATATTGAACATCAGCAACTGCACTACACTAGAGTTTCCCATCAAAGTTGCAGATTTTATACCAAAAGTTATGAATAATTGGGAGCTGATGTCTAGCTCATTTTCATCTAATACGTGGTGATGTCTAAAATTTGTGAGTTTTTTATGCAAATTTAGATTTGGAAAGATAGCCATCATATTGTTAGCTATCATATTTTTCATGAATTAATGTTATTTTATTTATCTTATCTAATGTCATCTACTACTTGTATTTTTTCAAAATCTATCAAATATTTGCTATTGGAACTTGAAACACCATCTTTGAAGATTAAGAGGCAATCTATGTTGGAAAAGTAAGTGATTTCTCTTTATCTGCTAGTTCTGAATGACATTTTGTTTACTAATTTGTATTTCCAATGATGTTTTATATGGTAGGATTCTTCTCGAAATTATGTCTTACGGCATTTCCTTTGCAACATTTGGTGAAATTGCTAGTTATGTTTCTACATATGTTGATCTTATACATGTATATTTCTGATGTTTATGTCAAATTATGTATATATCTTATTACATGGATTTTGTGTACTTAATTTAATAATGTGTCTCCAATATAACTATTTATTATATGGATTCAAGTGGAACTTCCATAGATGATGATGCCAACATAGGGAAAGAGAGGAACATGGGAGAAGAAATGATAAAGAAGATGTACTTGATGAAAGAAAAAACAACAACGAGGTCCTAGGGAGTTATGGCTATGTACTTTATGATTTTTATATACTATTGATACTATGTATTTATTTTATGAAGTTTTTTATTTATAATTTTAATTATTATTTATTGTACTCTATTTTATGTTGTAGAAAAGCTTGATTAAAAAACTTACCATCATTTTAAAGGCTATAAAAAAAATAGAGATGATGCCTATATATGGATTACTTGTAATGTAGCAAGGAGAAACTTCTAGGGGCCTAGTTGAAATAAATCAAAGTATGTTAGCCTTGGTATGATTTATATTACATTTTTTAGAGAATTTTATAATGTAATTGAATTCAAATTAATTCAAAACAATAAATTATTGAATTCTTAATGTTAATTGAATTTAATATACTACATTTTTCACGGCACGCACTTGTTATATAACATGCAGAATAATGTTTGAGCATGGAGCACAAAGATGAGGATGGATATAGATGAAGATCCATTTCACCAACAAAATATGGAGTAAATGGTTTCAAGTGTGAAGAAAAACAAGTTATTGCACCGAGAGGCACTCTACAGCCCCTAGTATAGAGGTGATGTGTAGGTGTAATGTAAGAAATTTTGTCAACATTTTTACATGTCGGCTTAATATGTTGAATTTATATTAATATGTCCAATTTATAATAGATTGGTAAAAATTTACATGTCGGTTAAGAGTAATATAGAGCCGGAGGGAGCCAGAGATGATGTAGCGTCTGTAAAATGTTAAAAGTGATAAAAATAGTAAAATTCAATTTGTTACATTGTAATTTTGTTTTTATTAATTAAATTACAAATAACTTTTTAGATAAAAGAAAATCATAATATACATATTACATTAAAATATATAACATATAAGTAGCAACAATAAGTTAAGATCCATTTTACCTTATAAAATAGAATAATGATTTTGTAACAATATTTAAATTTAATTAATAAGCACATAAAAACTTTAATACTTACAATAAATTTACAATATAACAATATGTTTAACCATGGATATTCACATCCACTTTGCCATAGATATTATTAACTTGTAAATATGTTTTGCTACAATACCATGGCTCATCAATACAACATGCCTAAAAACCATCTCTCATTTCACAATCAAAATATTTTATAAATATTTCATTTGATGTTAGATCTTAGACTTTTGTGATCCATTTTGCAAATGAGAATGTCTTTCAAATTAATCACATCATTAGGATTTGGTCCACATTTCGAATCAACTAATGTGGTTTATCCTCATGACAAAGGTGAAAAAACCAATCAATCAACTAATGTGGTTATTTGAATTTAATTTTATAACATCTTTTTTATTAAATCTAAAGGAAAACAAATTATAATCACTTTTGATATATATCTAAACCTCTGTCACAATAAAATATATAAGATATCAATAGTAGCTATAAATTACAATAATAATTGTGTAATTTTAACATAGAAAGAAGAAAGAAAGAAAGAAATTATTTTAACATCAATGAGGCTAAATATAGCCTATGGGACATATTGCTTCTTCATCTGCTTGATGTATTCGACCCTTTTTCTATGAAGCTTCACAATAAATGCTCCCAGCTTCTCGACAAATCCCTCGCTAAATAGATTATCCCAAGAGCTAGTTGCCAGCGTATCTGCATGAATTTCCTTGTTGCCTTTGAAGGTCTCACATTCTAAAATGAAATGCTTTTTATGTTTCCACTTTTCCGGAGGAACAAAAAATGCATACTCTTTCCTCCCACACTTCTTTTGGCATTTTCCAGCGCCCTATTTCACAACGGAGTTGATGAGAATTAGTCCTTAACTGATCAATAAGAATGTTGGCTCTCCAAGAGATATTGACCTCAATGTATGCTTTTGGTTGATGACTATGATTGGGATTAAACACTTCAATATAGTACTTCTTTCTTCCTAGCTCCTTATCCCAAGTACGCTTGTGGAAATTATCCATAACAAAAGCTTTTATCTCTTTGTTGTTTATGGGACATGTGTTCAGCAAATACCCCATTTACTAAACCATTTGTTATTTTGTTGCATCCAAGTATTTTTTTTCTGTTGCACAATCTGTCATTAAAGACAACCTTGGGCCATCTACCCTCTTCCATTTGCTCATTTTTTTTTAAATACCCTATGACTCACACCATAGAAATTGCTTCAATAGGAGCAGCCCATGTTTCAGTTAACAAGATAGCATAAGGAACTGCACTTTTAATCTTGAATTTGTTTGTAATCAAACGCTTCTGAATTTTCTCAATTTGTCTCCACTGCATGTCGGATGTACTGTTGGCCCATAGTTAACAACCATAGAGAATCACTGGAATCACTAGAAGCCCAAAAAGAGTTTGAGTGCTTTTCTAGTCCCATAACTCTACCTCTCTACTCCTATTTTGAAAAGCATAAAATGTTTTCCAACCCCCCAAAGTTCTTTTCTTTCTACAACCATCCCAACTTAGATTTTTGTTGAATTCAATTCCGAGGTATTTGTAATCCACAACTTCTTCCAGAATGTTGCCTTCAAATTATAACTTATGCTGGTTATGTTTT
Source organism: Pinus tabuliformis (assembly GCA_031772625.1). Lineage (NCBI taxonomy): Eukaryota > Viridiplantae > Streptophyta > Pinopsida > Pinales > Pinaceae > Pinus > Pinus tabuliformis. The sequence continues at coordinate 913,361,918 of CM062804.1, forward strand.
CTTTTTTTAGAGAAAACCACTACTTACGTTTTGATGATATTGACTTACATCCCCACACTTCTACAAAAATGCTCAAGGGATGGTAAGTTCTCTTGCAAACCAAGAGTTGATTTAGCAATTAGAATAAGGCCATTTGCATACAAAAGAAGACTTATAGCAAACTTGCCCAAATAGATACCATCACCCCCTTGCGAATTCAACCAGTCCTCAAGCTTGTCGATATATAAACCAAAAAGGGTAGGAGACAATCGGCAACCTTGCTTGACCCCAATATCGCTTCTAAAACTTTCAGAAATGCCTACTGAAGTTTTGATTTTGACTTTCACCTCTTCATGCAGCCTATGCACAACTGCTCTCAAATGTTTAGGAACCCCAAGTTCCTCCATTATGTGCCAAAGCTTATCCCTAGGAACCGTGTCAAACGCTTTTCTGAAATCAACAAAGCAACAAAAGGCATCTTCTTTTTTTTCCCAAACTTTTTCAATAATGTGCCTTAAAGTTATACAATGATCAATTATGGAATGTTTAGGTCTAAAACATGCTTGCCCTTTAGCACACTTATCTCTTTCTTCTACCCACTTGCTAATTTTATTTTCTAGCATGCTTCCAAATAGCTTTACAAACAAAGGGTTTATCATGATGGTCCTATAATTAGAGGGATTATTGATGTCACCGCTCTTGAAAAGAGGTATTGCCAGACTAGTTGTCCAATCTGTGGAGAGCCCATGTTGTATGATGTTGTTGAAATTTTTTGTAATGTGAGGTGCAAGGATCTTTGAGCCCCACTTTAGATATTCTGCTTGGAGTTCAGCTAAGTCTTTTTCTTTTCCAACGCCCAACTTCTTGATACCCATCTCTACCTCTTGCACCGTGAAGAGTTCAAAATCAGTGTTCACCAAGGGGGGAGGGTCAACCTTAGGATCTTGCTCATAGAGTTGTCTTGCATAGTCAAACCATTTAGAAGTTGTAATTGTTAGGGTCCCACCCTAACACCCTAATTTATGTAGTAGGATCGAGTCATAGTTATAGTTAAGTAAAGAGTCAATAAAGCCCATATTAATAATTGTAAGTGGTTAACCCGCATTTAATGACGGGACCAAAGTTAGTTATGGGCCATGGTATTAGATAGATGGTATTAATAAGAACCATTGTATTGCATGTATGAGTCATATATAAAGGATAGAGACTCCCTGCGAGGAGCATCGTGTCTTATTTTGTAATCGAGCTCTGCTCTATTGGAGGTTGCCCCCTCGAAGAGGCAAGTGAACATTGCTTTCTGAATAATAAAATACTTGCTGTTGTTTCTCACTATTCTATGTTCTAGGTATATTTCTTCACATATTTGGTATTCTGGTATCATCTTGCAGGTTAAGAGCATAACAAGTGGTATCAGAGCACTTTCCTGGGCCGGTGGGATCTTCATTTCTTAGCAAATTTTTTTTGGCTAGAGACGTGTTCCGGCGTCTTTAAACCAGGGGATCTGTCGTTGAGCGCATAAACCTGCGGATTTGGGGAAGCATGCACGCAGGAAATACAAGAGGTGGTCACGCTTGTTGGACTCCCTCGTAACCCCTGTGGGTACCCCTTCGAGTAGTAGCGCATTAGACAGAACCGCGCACAGACTATCTTCCAAGTACCCTCTGGGTATATCGAAAGCCCCCTAGCTCCTTTGCAACCTTGCCATAGATAAACCGTCGGCCGTCTTGCTGTTATAGTACACCGAGAACAACACTCGGAGAGATTACTCGCCCATACGATAGGGTAGTCGGGTTGTACGGCTAAGGGTACGGTTGATCCTCCTTAGTTAGAGCCCTGAAACATTGGGCCGAGTACTACTGTCAGACCCTTATGTATATTGCGATCTGTAGCACCTGACACTCCTCGAGACCATAGTTCCCTTTTCTATCTCTGGATCACGCATAATCTCTGCCAGATCAGATCTCGCAAGTGGAGTTTGCAGCAGCAGCAGACATCAGTCCCGCAGTTCCGAGTTAACAGAACAGCCATTCAGATCTATTAGATCCATCAGATCCGCAGCAGCAATCTGTTCCACCGCTCAGAGCTATCCATTCAGATCTCTCAGATCCACCAGATCTGAGTAGTTGTGTGGGGTTCCTATACCGGGGCGCGATTTTCGTAGGACTTTTGGCAGCATTGACATTTTGGGGATTCGGCTACTGCAGTATTCCTAAGCAAGTCTGAGACCCCCCGGGGCGCTTATTGGTGATCTAGCCCATAAGAATCAGGACGACGAGCTGAGCAAGGTGGTACCATTCAATTGTTAGTGCCAAAAAAAATAAATCAGGCGGTCCCAAATTTCAAGTACATCGGATCGGTGCATGGTAGAAACTAGAGCTCAAGCTATGGCCAATGAGAAGATCGACAAACTTGAACAATCCTTGAAAGACCTCCAAGATCAGTTGATGTCACTAACTAACCAACTCTCTAAGGGCAAGGCGGAAGCCCGCAAGGAGGCGTATATTGGCCATGAACATAGTGAGGGTGAGTCTAGCCACTCTCTTCACCTCTAGGGCACCCACCAACAATCCCGTCCGCGACCTCCCAAGATGGATATGCATAAATTTGATGGTTCTCACCCAACAGCATGGGTAGCACAAATGGAGCAGTATTTCAATCTGAATTACATCTTAGATAATGAGACTCAGCTTATGGTGGGGAGCATGTACTTGGACAATGAAAGATGGCAATGGTGGCAATGGCATCAACGTTGCAATGGAAGTTTTTTGACTTAGGACACCTTCAAAAAAGCTCTTATAGAGCGCTTTGACCATGACTCCGCTTTTTTGGGTCGTCTCACTAAGCTCCGACAAACTGACACAGTGGATGAATATATTACAGCCTTTGAAGCCTTAGCTTTCCGCACTAGGGGTCTCCAAGATGCGTTCTACACGGAATGTTTTATCAGCGATCTTAAAGAAGCCATACAAGCCCACGTCTGACTACACCACCCTCCCACATGGTCAGAGGCTTGCAAGGTAGCTCATAACGTGGAACGTGCGTTAGCGGCCCAGTCCACTCACCCAAATTTCACCACCAAGGGTCGCCACCCACAGGCTCACAGCACGACTCAAACACTTAAGGTTCAAAAGGTGTCACATGTAGAAATGGTAGAAAGAAGAAAGCAGGGAGTATGTTACTACTGTGATGAAAAATACTCCCCAGGTCATAAATGAAAGGAGCCCAAATTCTTTCAAATTGATGCCACTGATTACAGCTCATCGAAGGAAGCCCCACCACTTGAGGAACCTGAGGAGGCAGAAGAGGACAACCAGAAGGACAATGTCTCTAACGAACCAGTTATTTCGTTGCATGCTTTGGCAGGGATTTCTTCACCTCAAACTCTCAAAATCAGAGGTTTTATTAAGCATCGCCCAGTAGTAGTCTTGATTGATAGTGGAAGTACACATAATTTTATCCATCAAAAAGTCGCAGAAGCAGTGCATTGCTTTGTACGAGCAGTTTCTAACTTCCAAATCCAAATTGCGGATGGGGGAACAATGAAATGTGAAGGCCGCTGTGAAAATGTCAAACTTCAAATGGGGGATTATCAGTTGAAGACCCACATGTTTTCCATACACATGGGAGGGTGCGACATTGTCCTCGGTGTTGAATGGCTTCGCACACTTGAGCCAATCACAATGGATTTCCAGGAGTTATATATGAGCTTTAAGCAGAACAACTCCACACATACCCTCCGCGGACTCCAGGCGGGAGCTCCCTCTATCATCAGCGCACATAGGATGGAAAAATTGTTAAAAAAAGGCCATCATGGAGTTATAGCTCAATTTAATGCCATCCAGGTCGTCGAACCCAATTCTCTGTCGATTCATCCTGAGGTGCAACAGATTTTAAATAACCATCTGCCAGTCTTTGACAAGCCTCATGAGCTTCCACCCTCGAGAGGGGAACATGATCATAGCAACACCTTGGTCCCAGGGGCCCAACCACCCAATGTGCGCCCATACAAATATCTGTTCACCCGAAAGAATGAAATAGAAAAAATAATCAAGGAACTTTTGGAAGCAGGCGTCATTCGTCCTAGCATTAGTCCTTATTCATCACCGGTGGTCATGGTGCTCAAGAAAGATGGGGAATGGCGTATGTGTCTAGACTTCAGGGCCCTCAATAAGTTGACAGTCAAAGATAAATTTCCCATCCTGGTTGTTGATGATTTGCTGGATGAACTCAATGGGGCTCAATTCTTCACTAAGCTGGATCTTCGCGCAGGCTACCACCAAATTCGCATGAAGGAAGTCGACATTCAAAAGACTGCTTTCCGAACTCATGAAGGCCATTATGAGTTCCTGGTCATTCCATTCAGTCTTTGTAATGCCCCATCTACTTTTCAGAGCCTTATGAACCACCTTCTCAAACCATATCTCAGGAAATTTGTCCTTGTTTTCTTCGATGACATCCTCATCTACAGTTGCACTTGGGCTGCACATCTTCAGCATGTAGATCTGCTCTTGCAACTACTCCGCAAGCATAAATTATTTTTTAATATGTCCAAGTGTTCTTTTGGCATGGAAGAAGTTGAGTATTTGGGCCACATTGTGGGGCGTGAAGGTGTCAAGGTGGACCCCAAAAAGATCCAGGCAATGCAGGATTGGCCTCAACCTAAGACCTTGAAGAGCCTGAGAGGATTTTTGGGTCTCACCGGCTACTATCACAAATTTGTCCGCAATTATGGTCGCATTACGAAGCCCCTCACTCAACTCCTCAAGAAAAATTCATTCTTCTGGAATGATGAAGCACAACAGGCATTTACAGCTCTCAAAAATGCCATGCGTTCCACTCCAATCTTAGCACTACCCAACTTCACCAAATCTTTTGTCATTGAATGTGATGCTTCAGGTACGGGTATTGGGGCAGTCTTAATGCAGGACGGTCGACCCTTGGCCTTCACAAGCCAGCAACTAAGCGGGAAGAATCTAGGACAATCTACCTATGAGAAGGAAATGATGGCCATCTTACATGCAATAGATACCTGGCGTCCTTACTTATTGGGGTGACGTTTCCAAATCCGCACAGACCATCACAGTCTTAAATATTTTTTGGAGCAATGCCTATCATCCCCACAACAAAATAAATGGCTCGCCAAAATGCTGGGATATGATTATGAGATCATTTACAAGAAAGGGCATGAAAATATTGTAGCAGATGCATTATCTCGCCAATTTTAGTAGGAAAGTACCCTGCTCGCAATTCCCCTTCCCATTCTAGAATGGATTGAAGAGGCTCGCAGGGAATGGTTTTCACATCCCTGGCTCTCCCAACTCATTACTCAATTGCAGGCGGATCCAAATTCCATCAAGGGCTACTCGTGGCGGGATGAGATTCTTCGCTACAAGGACAGAGTCGTAATATCACCAACATCCACCCTTAAAAGCCGCATTTTGGCGGAATTGCACTCATCCCCCACTGCAGGACATTCAGGCTTTCAGAAGACGTATGCTCACACTAGAAGATCATTTTTTTGGACAGGCATGAAAAAGGACATCCTTACTTTTGTAGCGGAATGCGATGTCTGCCAGCACCACAAAGGGGAGACAGTCAAAGCACCAGGCACATTACAACCATTGCCCATTCCGGCATCAATATGGACGGAGGTTTCTATGGATTTCATTACAGGTCTTCCAAAGTCAGGAAACAAGTCAGTCATCATGGTGGTTGTGGACCGACTTTCTAAGTATGCTCATTTTTGCGCCCTACCCCACCCTTTTACACCGACTTTGGTCGCTCAATCTTTCATGGATCAGATCTTCAAATTGCATGGCATGCCCACTTCTATTGTGTTTGATCGTGACCCGATCTTCACCAGTAATTTTTGGCAGGAATTCTTCAGGCTACAAGTTACCCAACTAAAACTCAGTACTTCCTATCATCCACAAACGAATGTTCAAATTGAAGCAGTCAACAAATGTCTGGAAACCTATCTTAGGTGTTTCACTTCAGAGAAGCAACATCTTTGGGTACAATGGTTACCTCTAGCTGAATGGTGGTATAACACCAACTATCATGCCACCACCAAAGTGACTCCCTATGAAGCAGTTTATGGTCAACTCCCTTCGTCCCCTACTTCTTATATCAAGGGGTGCTCAAAGGTACAAGTAGTGGATCAACTCCTACAAAACCGCACACCCATGCTCGCCCATCTTAGAGAGAATCTTCATCAAGCTCAAAACCGCATGAAGTAAAAAGTAGATCAACATCGCTCAGAGCACCAATTTCAAGAAGGGGATTAGGTATTTTGAGGCTGAAACCATATAAGCAAACATCACTCAAAGATAAGGGTTGTCAGAAACTATCTCAGAAATTCTACGGACCGTATCAAATACTTCAGCGCATTGGAGAAGTGGCCTACAAGCTAGCTTTGCCACCCACTGCAAAATCCATCCAGCTTTCCATGTCTCATGCCTCAAGAAAGTGATTGGGAACAATTGCAGAATTCAAACCAGTCTACCTGAATTGGATGAAGAAAGGTCAATCTAGCTCCAACCTGAATAGGTCCTAGACACATGAGAATGGCACCTGCGTGGGCGCATGATCAAGAAGTCCTCGTCAAGTGGAAAGACACCTCTTCGGAAGACGCAACCTGGGAACCAGCCACTATTCTTCAGCAGTTTCCGCAGCTTCAGCCTTGAGGACAAGGCTATTCTTAAGGGGGAGGGCATGTTAGGGTCCCACCCTAACCCTCTTATTTATGTAGTAGGATCGAGTCATAGTTATAGTTAAGTAAAGAGTCAATAAAGCCCATATTAATAATTGTGAGTGGTTAACCCGCATTTAATGACAGGACCACAGTTAGTTATGGGCCATGGTATTAGATAGATGGTATTAATAAGAACCATGGTATTGCTCCATGGTATTGCATGTATGAGTCATATATAAAGGATAGAGACTCCTTGCGAGGAGCATCGTGTCTTATTTTGTAATCGAGCTCTGCTCTATTGGAGGTTGCCCCCTCGAAGAGGCAAGTGAACGTTGCTTTCTGAATAATAAAATACTTGTTGTTGTTTCTCACTATTCTATGTTTTGGGTATATTTCTTCGCATATTTGGTATTCTGGTATCGTCTTGCAGGTTAAGAGCATAACAGTAATACTATTTTGGATTTGAAAGATCTGTGGTTTTTATCTTTTGAATTGATCGGAGAATCCACAGTATAAACATTTTTGAACCAACGTTTCGAATCCCAAGTGGGATCCATCATCAGGGTTGAAGAATGATGATAAGAGAAGAGCAAGCAGGGGGAATAAATACTAACGAGGCCAAAACTATCTAGGGAGGAACAAACAGTCGGCTAGAACCCTAATTTTATATTATTATTATTTTTTTATTTCATTTTAATTATTATTAATAATTAATAATAATTATCTTTTAATATATTAATATAATAATAACTTATACATTAATTAATACAATATTAATATTAATATGATAATAAATAATTATTATATAATAAATAATTAACTATTACTAAATAATAATAATTAAACTTTTATAATACCAATTATTAATTAATAACTAAATTAATAAGATCAAAACATATTCTAAATGATTAATATTTAGAGCTAACCTAAATAATAAATTTTTAATTCATATTAATTGATTAATATATTAATTTAAATTATATTAGAAAATATAAATAATTAACAATTAAAATAGATGAATATAATAATTCATATATTAATTAATAAAATAGCTGATAAATAAATTAATATAGAATTTTTATATAATTTTTTTTTTTTTTTTTTATATAATTAAAATAATAATGATCAACTATTTGCTTTCAAAATAAATTGAATTAATAAATATTTGATTTTATTAATAATTAATTATTTATACTAGATTAATATAATAATTCATATATTCATAAAATAACTAATGTATAAATCAAAATTAATAATAATCAGTTATTTTATAATAAATAATTGATTTCTATTTATACTTGAATAATGTATAATAATTATTTAATAATTGATTAATTATTATTATTATTATTATATAATAATTAAATATTATATTAATAATTATTAATTAATTATAAAACTAATGTCTTATAATAAATTAATAATTCTTATAATAAATATTATAAAGAATAAATTTTTATATATTTATTACATTATATTAGAAAACATAAATAGTTAATCTATAGTTAACTAATGAATAAATTAATTTGAAAGCTCTATATAGAAAGAAATTAAATTATTATAGAATAAAAGAGGACAACATACCTGAGGACGCATTACCTGGGGATGGGATGGCGACTTTTAACTTCATTGATCAAGGGTAGCCAGCTTCCGCTAATTTCCAAACCATTGTCTCTGTTCAGAATCTGAGGATACTTCATAATTTCAATAGCTTCTCTGATCTTCCGTCTTTGATGGTGTTCCTCTCTTGCGATAATAGAAGCGTTTTCCAGGCAAATATGGTGCTTAGTCTTCAAGGAGTGTTCTGCCAGTGCTGAGGTACGAGATCTTCCATTCTTGATATCAGCGCCATGTTCTTTGAGCCTTGTCTGGAGGGAGCGACCTGTTTCACCTATGTAGCTTTTTCCACAAGAGCAGTCTATCTTATAGACTCCCTTAAGCTGAAGATTGTCAATATCATCTTTAACAGACTTCAAACCTTGTCTGATGGTACCCGGAGCTGAGAAATGAGTGAAAATGTTCTTCTTTCTTAGGATTTTAGCGATTTTGTCTGTAACACCAAGGATATAAGGAAGAAAAATCTTACCCTGAGGTTGATCTTGCGCCTTCTGCTCATGGGATGACAACTTTCTTTCAGCTCTCTCTATGGCTTTTTTAATCTCAAGCTCTTTGTAGCCTATATTCTTGAAAACTGAAACCAAATGCCTCTTTTCTTCATTCAGATGCTCTGAGTCGGAAATTCGAAGGGCTCTGATGGCAAGGGTGTTTAGAACACCAAACTTCTCGGTTGGAGCTACTTCCAAAACAATTTGGGATTATTTTTCCCAAGGAAGATTAGTTCTTCCCTCCTTGAAACCATGAAATCAGACTTACTTGTAAGCTTTGATATTTATGTTATCCTTGTTTGACTCTTTCCACATTCTCTTTGCCTTTTTGCATTCCTCGTCAAACCAAGCATTAACTGGAAAGAAATTTGTTTCAGACTTCTTAATTTTTTCTCTTTTGCCCTTTGCAAGTGCGCTTTGAGTTAAATGTGTCAATTCATGACTATGAAGGCCGTGAATTGTGATTTTCTCCTTCTCGATGAGCCTCTCTAGTGTCATTTTGAAGGTATTACAATTTTCTGGAGACAAAAGAATTATGCCCTGTGGGAGATTTTGTTGAACATGCTGAATTTTTTACTCTAATTGTTTCCTTCCAGTCCAAGAGAAACTTAAATAAATTGGCCTGTGGTCTGATTTTAAGTCCCACAGTTGATCTCCAATCAAAGCTTCCTCCATTTTCTCACACAAACCATGCGAGCAAATTACGTAATCTGCTACACTTGCTCCATTGTAAGTATTGCAAGTGAAATTACCAGACTTTGCCGTCTAGTCAAGCCATTACAAATGACTAAATCAAAGGCCCCACGTAAAGTAAGCAATTGTTCACCAAAGAGATTGCAACCCTTGTCCCCTAAAATCCTTTCCCATTGATGATTACTCTCTTCTGTAAGCCAAATAGGGTCGCAATACTTTTTACAGCAAAGAAGGCTAGCTTGCTCACTTGTAGTCCATTGAAATCATCCATTATAAGGACTTCACCTAGCTGAGAATATGTTGCAATATCCTCTTTTAAGGTTGCAAATGGATCTTTGTCGTCAAGCCCTCTACCTTTGTAGATTTTTGAAACTTGCGACGTAAAATAGCATGCTGCAATTCTGATGTGGTTTCCATTTTCTGATATTTTAAACCAAATGAATTGCTTATTTGAGTCTTCTTTTTCTAACTGAATGAGACGACCTTCTTTCTCCCTCACTAAAACCATGATACCCCTATTCCCTTTTCCATTCCTTGTTGCCTTGTTCCACACTGCCATTTTCCAGTATCCTTCAAACAGAGGTGTCTTGCACCCTTCATGCTCATGTGTTTCTATGAGGCAAATTATGTCTCTATCTTCCGCAATATGCTTTAACCCAGGTCCTCGTTTCCATGGGTAACCTCTGTAGTTCCAACAAACTACTCTTAAGGAAACCTGGGTATGACTTGATTGTTATTTATTTTGACATGCAAGACTCACATTTGAGTCTTTTTCCCTGCTTTCCCATACTGACCTTGCTTCCTAATTTCCTGTTGATGAGTTTGTTGCCGCTTCTTTATTTCCATCTTGCTACTCTATTTTGGAAGGAGGTCCAAATTGCGTTATCACAACTTTTCCTTTATAAATCCATTATCTCTTGCCTTCATCTCTTGGCTGCCCTAACCTTTAACATTTCCTTCTTCCTTTCCTCCTATTGTCTTACAGTTAAATCTTCTAGGAAAAAGCGAGAACCCCTCAGGAGATGCTTCTTGCTTAGAATGATATATTTATCACGCAAGCTAGGCATGGTGACTTTTATGGGCCTGGCTCTCTCACCGTTAAACTTACCCACCCTCCATGCTTGACATATTTGTCCTTGCCATAACAACTTGTCTTTCAAGAAGTCTCTTGCAAGGTCAAGAGTACATTCATTTTTCCCATAGTCTTTCACCCCTTTAATAATTATGTTTGCTACTCCATTTTGTCTTTCCTTGCCTTCTCTATCTTGCATGTTGTCAACCTGAATGTTTGTTTCCCCTTCCTTATTAGCAGAATCGCTAATAACTTGAGCCCAAGTTTTGGAAACTTTGGTGGAATCTCCTTTCCTTTCTTCTCTTACTTTCTATGCATGGTTGTCTATTTGGGGATTCATTTTCCCTTTACCCTGGGATGATTTCGCATTCACCACCTCTGTACTTTCCACTACATATTTTTCTTTATGTTTTGCACATCCACCTTCATGCGTTGCCATTTTGTCTTCCTTATCAGGAGAGCTTCCTATAACAATGCCACTTGTTCCTTCAAAACTTGATTGTTTTCTGCTAAAGCCTTGTTCTTAGCTGTTATTATATGAATTTTATGATCTCATTCCTACTCTTTAGCTTCTAAAACCTCCAACCTTTGTTTTGCATTTAACAATTCTTTCACATAAAGATCAGATGACCAGGTAAGAGGCGTGGATGTGGCACTATATAAGGAAAAATCATCAATGACTTTTCCTCTAAACTTCTTGTTGCCACGTGCTTGTAAAGGGGACTTTTTTGAGTGTTTACTTCGAAGGGATTGAGTAATTTCCTTTTGAGACCGTTTTTTCCTTGTCTGCTCCCATTTTAGACAGGCTATATTGACGGAGAAATAAATATATTTTTAAATTTAATTTTATTACATTTTTGGGCCGAGAGACACTTTCCATCCTAGTATGGAAGAGATGTTGTAATATCTTCTTATATAATGTTATTTAAACATTTTGAACGGTCAAATTACATAAAAATAAAAACAAAAAACAAAAACAAAATTATTAATTAAAACATTTTCACTCATTGAAATTACATAAAAATAAAAATTAAACTAAAAAAATAAAATTAATAATGAAACCAGCCTAGATCCTTCTTAACTCTTGATCTATCAAGCTCCGAGAGGGATCAAAACTCTCGAGGTGCAAGCCTTTTTTCAAGTTTTGCGCTCATAAAAGAGGTTTGATCCCTCTCAGCGCTTCATAGATTCAGAGTTAAGATGGATCTAGGTTGGTTACTATAGGAAAATTAAATTTTGATAGTGTTACAATTATCAATAACGATATTTTTTTCATAGTCACAAGGGAATAATTGAAAGAATACCATAAAAAGTGGGAAGGAAATAGTACCACTAGTAAGAGCATTACAACATTTGTATGGTTTGTTTCCAAATTTATGATTTAGTAATAAATGGGCCCTTCATATTTTCCCTCAAACTATCATGAGGAAGGGATACCATATTGGATGAAATGTAATTGTATTAGTCTTATATGTACTCACTCATGTTTCGGTCCTTCATCTTTTATATTTCATTATGTAACATTATTGAATTTTATAGGTGGCTTCATTTTTTTTTGGTTTTGGAACAAACTTAGTAAGAACATCACAACACTCACTAAGAAAGGAAAACATTATTAAAAAATACCATATAATATTTAACACGTCGATATTTAAAAAATCCTAAACAATTCATAAGGGCCTTGAGAATTTTCGAAGAAAATAAATCATAAGGAGTGGACCCCGACACTCCTCATAGTTATTAATTTGGATGCTCTTGTAGTTAGCTACTTTGATATGTGTTTAACTTGTTATCTTTCTCTAATGTAATCCCATAGTACCATTGGCATACTTGTGTGTACATTTGTTGATTATTAATGAACTTGATTAATATTATATTTCCTTATGTGTAGGCACGATTTGATACAAAGAAATTACTTGTTGCACATGAAGAGGTGAGAGATACTTTATCCTTCTAGTTGATGGCTATGCAGGAGCAACATGGGTTAGTTTACATAAAGAGAAATCTTAAGCATTTAACAAGTTCAAAATATCCAAAGCTCATGTTGAGAATGAAACTGATCTAAAGATCTAGTATTTGAGATTTGACAAGGGAGGAGAGTTTACTTTTAATGAATTCAATGAATTTTGTGAAAACATGGGAATAGAAGACAATTTGGAATAGTATGGACTAATCAACAAAATGGGGTTATCAAAAGAAAGAATAGAATTGTGTACGAAATGGAAAGAGCTATGCTTAACAAAGAAAAGATTCTAGACACCTTTTGGGAGAAGCAATCTATAAAGCATGTTACATCATAAATAGAGCTGAAGTCAAAGTCAACAACAATAAGACTCCTTATGAATTATAAAATGTAGACCTACTTCAATCAAACATTGCAAAGTATTTGTAAGCAAGTGCTACATCAAAATAAATTAAGACAATTTAGGGAAGTTTGACTCTATAGTAGATGAAGGAATTTTTCTTAGTTATTCATCTAGGAGCAAAGGCTACAAATACTACAACAAAAGACTACACAAGATAGTGGAAATCATTGATGTGAGAATAGATGAAGCATTTCCCCAAAAGAAAAGCATCAAAGAAATGAAGATTCATAAAAGATAATCAATAGAGATCATGAATAGGAAGAATGAGAAGAAAAAGAGGGAGAGGAGAAGGAGATAGAACATCAACATCACAAGACCCCATCCAAATATGTTCAAAAGTTTAATCCCAAAAATAAAATCCTTGGTTAAAAAGAGTTAGGGGTTCAGAACAAAAGGAAATTGATAAGCACAGCAAAGGCAGGAAAACTTTGCCTTGTTACCCAAAATAGAACCCAAGAACATTGCCCAAGCTAGTGAAGATGAGCATTGGATCAATGCTATGGAGGAAGAGCTAAATCAAATTGAGAAAAATGAAACACATAAACTTGTGCTTAGACCAAGATAAGAATGTAATTGGAAATAGGTGGATATTTGATTCAGGTGGATATTGGTGGCCACCCGCCTATTCCACTTAGACCCTCACCGTTGTGTTGGGTGTGGAGCATGATTATTTAGAGGCCTTTGTTTCAGCCGGATGTATACCCCAGGAAGATTGTACTCCCCTCCATGGGGGGGGGGGGGGGGACTTGTCCCCCCCCCCCGATCCCCCCTGGTTGGGGGGTTCGGGGGCTAGCGGGGATTTCGAGGGCAGCACCCCTAAAGTTAAAAACAGATGTAAAATTGCCTTGTAAAAGTATAGTAATTTCTAATCAATCTGGGTCGTTCATTAGGAGGATTATCTGATGGTAGAATTTATGTTTAGTTTAGGTTTTTTTGCCCTATAAAGCAACCCCTCTCTTTGTATGAGGGTATTGTATTGAGGCTGTGATATAGATTTGTGTATTCTCAGAGCGAGAAACAGAGAGGTGAGACTATGAGAGAAAATAGAGGATATTACAGTGGATCTGCTATAGGTTGTGTCTCTTCATTTTGCTGGATAATAGAAAGGAAGGATTGGTTGTTCGGGGTGGACGTAGCCCAAACTGGGTGAACCACGTATGTCTGTGTCTCTCTGGTTTTATGTGTTTGTGTTTTTCCGCATATTATATGTCTTGCATTTCTCTGTCATATATAATTTTTCTAACACGTTGTTCTTTCAGTTTTTTTTTTCCAGTTTCCTTAATTGTAGCACAATTTACTATATTTGGCAGTTTTTGGGGTCCTTAACTTATGGAGTCGTTTTGAGTCCCTAAACGACATTTTTTTGACAAAATTCCTACAATTATTTCTGAGGAATTTGTGTCATTAGTTGTATTCCTCGGAGAGATATTTCCAACGAGGTATCATACACATCAAACGGAGATAATATGACCAAGTTACAACCCTGGGAAGTTGGCTGCCCAAGTAACCCCAATGGGGCCCATAAAATCTTGGTGTTACATCTCCTCGGGCTAGGGTTTTGGTTGTTTAGGGTTTTATCTTATTTTTCAATAATAAAAACGCTCTTGAGCCTCATTATAACTCAGTTCAGAGGCATGTAGCCGCCACATCTCTTCTCATAGATAAGCTACTAGCAACCAAGCTAGTCTTATTTCCATTCTGTTTGTAAGCATACTTTAATATTTGATATTAACGAAATGAAGTGTTATTTCTACTGCATCTCTATATTTATGGTTATATCTATAATTTTTTGCGTTCATGTTTAAATACGAATCAGCGGTATCAGAGCGGTCTGCTCTTTCTCTGTTTTTCTTTGCATGTCCCTAACGAGTTTGGGATATAAGGAGTTAGGGCTTGATCTGGTTGACCCTTTGCAAGATCATCCTCACAAACCTTGACAACCGCCCATGGGGGGAGAAAAGAAGGGAGCATGATACCCTATCAAAATATTGCTCGAGGAGGCCCTCGAGAAACAAAGGAACGCGATGATGGGTAACTTTGCCCAAATCCTGCAAAGGTTGCCCGTCGACGACGCATCCACATTCAACAGCCACTCTGGAGGCTCCACACCTTTTAAGGTACAAGTAAACTTTGGAATTCTCATATTTGAGGGCCAAATAGATGCAGACGTTGTAGATAAATGGTTAAATTTGCTAGAAGGATATTTTTTCTTCATGATTTTTCCAGCTGGGAAAAGATTACTTCTTCTCTTCTCAAAGATGCCCCCCATGCCAAGGACTAGTGGGAAACCTACTGTGAGCACAAGGATGAAAGTACGACCTCACTTTTTTCAACCGCTCCCGCTTGGAATTCATTCCAGGACGCCATCAATGAGCAGTGCTACGCTGTCGAGAGCTATGAGGACAAATACATAAATTGGACCACGCTGGCGGTAGGGAAGGGACCAAGATGTGTCGAAGTTTACCCATGTTTTTCATACCCTTCACACGAAGTTTGGTATCAAGGATTCTGAGAAACATTTGGTACTCAGATACCGCGGTTGCCTACACAGATACATCCAGGACGAGATGGAGTTCCTGGACATCTCCTCGCTGAGTATGGCGTACCGATACACCATCAAGATCGAGCATAAGTTTAAATAGAAGAAGCGAGACTTTCAATTTACGAATCCGTAGCAAGGGAAAGATGCCCCCAAATGCATAACAAAGGACAAAGCCTAGACAAGACAACCCATGACAACCCGCCAAAGCCACAAGCAAAGGACAACATTATGAAGCCGAAGAAGGACACAGGAAAGTGGTGTGAGTTCCATAAGAGCTCCACTCACAACACAAGTGAGTGT
The DNA here is from genome assembly GCA_031772625.1 of Pinus tabuliformis. Taxonomy (NCBI): domain Eukaryota; kingdom Viridiplantae; phylum Streptophyta; class Pinopsida; order Pinales; family Pinaceae; genus Pinus; species Pinus tabuliformis. The sequence continues at coordinate 913,377,669 of CM062804.1, forward strand.
TGGGCCAAGCAGTCACTAGTGGCTGAGCTGAAGGCTTTGGAATCAGATACATCTTCCGATTCTGAGTCAGAACCCGACAAGGGGAATGAAAAGGGAAGCAGATTATCGATCTGAAGCTCAACACCACCATTGCCACCATGAAGATCCAGAAGGAGGAACCCGAAGATCCAGAGGAGGAGGAGCGTCTCTTCCACTCCCAAATGTGGGTAAAGGGTTCCCTGCTACAGTTTGTTGTCGATAGCGAGAGACAAAAGAACCTCATTGCAATAGAGGTCGTGAAGTGGTTGGGCTTACCGACCACAAAACACCCACAACCATACACCATCAGGTGGCTTCAGAAAGGACGAGATCTTTGCATGAGCCAACAATGTCACCTTCCATACAACATCAAGCCCTTCATGTATGAGGTATTATGTGACGTTGCTCCCCTTGATGTTTGCGATGTATTATTACGCCAACTTTACTTGTGGAAGTGACATGTTGTGTATGAGTCAAGGCCTCGGGTTGTTATTGTTACCTTTGGAAATAAGTTGTACAGGATACTAGAGGTAGCACCGCCTACCGCCATCTCTCTGGTTACTGCAAAACAATGTAGTAAGCTCATTTTCAAAACCGGGAAATTGGTTTTCCTGATGATACGCCCTCAGAGAAAGAAGAAGACGGTGGCCACGACCTCCGAACAGGGCCCCTCCGCATAACAACAACAGTTGGACAAGGTCATGGAGGAGTACGAGGACATCTTCATCTCCCCTACAGGGGTGCCTCTGCACTGTCAGGTCAAGCAGTCCATTGATCTAACCCTATGTGCGTCATTGCCCATTGGACCAATCTATCGGCGCTCTGTTTTGAAGAACGATGAAATCAATAGGTAGATTCAGGAGTTGTTATAGAAAGGTCACATCTAGCCGAGTTCATCGCCTTGTGGGAGCCCGATTGTATTGGTACAGAAGAAGGATGGGACTTGGAGACTCTGTATTGACTACCGGGCACTGAACAATATCACTATCTGGAATAGGTACCCAATCCCACGGATTGATGACCTTCTAGACCAACTCAAGGGGGCAAAATATTTCAAAAAGATCGACTTGAAGTTTGGATACCACCTAGTACCAATCGAACCCTCTGATGTGTGGAAGACTGCCTTCAAAGCCAAGGAGGGCCTTTTCGAATGGTTGGTTATGCCTTTCAGGTTGACGAATGCTCCTGCAACCTTCATGAGGATGACGGATGACATCTTGCGACCATTCACCAACTCATTTGTAGCAGTATACATGGATGACATCCTGATCTTCAGCCAGAGTTGGGAAGAGCACCTCCACCACATCCGACAGTTTCTCTAAACACTGCAGCAACACAAGTTGTGTGCCAATTTGGAGAAATTCATTTTTGGCATGACTCAGGTTCAGTATCTGGGATACATTATTGATGAACGGGGGGTGCATGTGGATCTAGCCAAGATCCAAGTCATTTGGGATTGGCCAGTCCTAACCACTTTGACAGAGCTCCGTAACTTTCTGGGTCTTGCTAATTTCTACCACAAGTTTGTGTTGGGGTTATCTCATATCACTTGGCCCTTGAGTCAAGTCACCAAGGGAGGAGCGAAAGCAAAATTATTTTGGTCTAAATATCAACAGAAAGCATTCTTAGAGTTGAAACATCGCCTCTGCTTTGCACCAATGCTCACATTACCATACTTCCAACAACCATTTGACATCAAGACAGATGCCTCTGACTATGCTATTGGGGCAGTCCTTACTCAACAGGGGCATACAGTGGCATATCACAGTGAGACACTTTCAGACACAGTCTGGAAGTATCCCACTTATGACAAAGATATGTATTCCATTGTGTAGGCCTATCGATAATGGAAGCATTACATTTTGGAGAAGGAAATGGTCATCCACATAGACCACTGACCCCTACAGTTCATACAGACACAAGGGAAGTTGCAGAATGATCGCCATCAGAAGTGGTCCACATACTTACAATAGTTCCATTTGAATATCAAGTACAAGAAGGGCAGCACCAATAATGTTGCAGACTGCCTCAGCCAACCACTGATCATGGCGTTAACCACTTTGCTCAACTATTGTGGTCACAAGACTTCTAATTGGCCACTTCTCTACAAAAGCAACCCAGAATTCGCCACACACGCCATACGCTCTTGGAGGGTCAGCAAGTTCCAGATTTTCACTTCCAGGATGCTTTGTTATTCCACCTGGGACACCTTTGTGTTCCTTCAAGTGAGCATGCCAAGATTATTTGGGAAGCGCACTACAGTGAGGTCATTGAGCATTTCGGGGTCGAGAAAACGGTGGCAGTACTACAGAAGTATTTCTATTGGCTGAATCTTCGACAAGATGTCGGGAAGTACATCAAATCCTGTGCCATTGCCAACCGACCATTAAGAAGCAAGGCCTCTATACTTTATTTCCTACCCCTAGTCGACCTTGGGAATCCATCTCCATGGATTACATGTTGGGCCTTCCTTCCACTAAGCATGGCAACAATTTTGTTTTTGTGGTCGTCGAGAGATTCTCGAAGATGGCCATTATGATGACCTTCAAGAAGAATATCACCGCAGAAGCCACTGCTAAACTCTTCTTTGAATGAGTGTGGGTACAATTTGGGATCCCACAGCCTATCATCTCAGATCTGGACCGCAGGTTCCTCAGTACATTTTGGTCCAGTCTCTAGTCGATGTTGGACACCAAGCTCACTAAGTCCATAACTTTCAATTCCAAACTTATGGCGAGACAAAGGTCGTCAACAGGATGATCGTACACATTCTGCTATGGAAATCGTGTTAACAGCTGTATTCCTCGGAGAGATCTTTCCAATGAGGTATCATACGCATCAAACAGAGATAATATGACCAAGTTATGACCCTGGGAAGTTGGTTCCCCAACTAACCACAACAAGGCCCATAAAATCTTGGTGTTACATCTCCTCGAGTTAGGGTTTTGGTTGTTTAGGGTTTTCTCTTATTGCTCAATAATAAAAAGGTCTTTGAGCCTCATTGTAACTCAATTCAGAGGCATGTAGCCGCCACATCTCTTATCAGAGATAAGCTACCATCAACCAAGCTAGTCTTATTTCCATTCTGTTTGTAAGCATACTTCAGTATTTGATATTAACGAAATGAAGTGTTATTTTTGATGCATCTCTGTATTTATGGTTATATCTGTAATTTTTTGGGTTCTGGTTTAAATCCAGATCAATATTCACGAACAAATTAAAATGAGGATGGATAAGTAGTGACGAATAAGGCTTGGTGCATAGAAGATATGCACAAGTGGAAGATGTTTATTTTGAAGAAACTTTCTCTCTAGTTGCCAAACTTGACGCCATTAGAATGTGCTTGGAATTTGCATGTTTTCAATTTCTATCAAAAGGATATCAAGTTAGTTTTCCTTAATGGACATTTAGAAGAAGTGTACATTTTTTTTTTGTAAACTTGGCAGTGCTTCCTCTATTTATATTAATTTTCCAAAATCATAGACTTCCATTTGTTCCAGGTGGCTTACCTGCCCAAAGGAAACCAGGTAGCCACCTGTCTGCATTGAAACCTGTCCAAAATTTAAAAAGGTATTTTGCTATCCATCTAGCGACATTTTTTTTACTGTCTATACCACTGCTCATATAAAACAAATTAAACAAGTGAGTGCATTTCATCAAAATTTTATCAGATTCGAACTGGACCGTTGCATCAATCCTCATCCGAGGATATTACTGGGGCTGGTGCTTTGGCACTGGAGCCAGGCATCTCGCTCCTCTTCATTTCTTATAATGTCTGCTCAATTCTTCCCAAGGCCAAGTTATTTATGTAGGTTTGTATATGAACTGTTGCTATTTCCCTGAGTAGTTTAGCCCTGACTGGATCCTTTTCCTTGTTTTTCTCCTATGCCTCTGTTCCGTCACCCGCTACTTGTTCTTGATTCAGGGTCATGGCCCGTGCCACCACATTCTTCATTACCTAATATTGTTGTATGGTTTGCCTGAAGAGGGAGTGACGGCCTCAAGAATTCCTTGGATCGGGAACCATGCTTTCCCACTCCTCCATGGGGATGTCCTGGTTCTTGATGTTGTCATTCAGTTCTCTCTCCCAACCAACAATTTGGGCTCTGATGTCCGGTGGGTTCCCTACCATATATGCGTCAATAAGAGTTTTCATGTGTTCACTACCCGACTTCCTCCCTCTTTTCCTGTTCGACCTGCTTGTTCCTTCTTCCTTCTTGTTATCTCTCTTGCCTCTCCTGGGTGCCATGTTACTCCCTGCCTGCCTGTAACTGTCTTCTTCTCGTTGTTCTCTATCTTCCTCGTTGTGTTGTCTGCGGTGTGAGGTGAGACCTATCACAGAGCCATTGCATTTATCATAATTATAATAGTAAAACAAAACTATTTCCCATTTACCCATTTCCTTTCTGTTATCCCTTCCGTTTCCAGAGTTTGTTTCCTTTGTGATTTTTGTCAAAATGTTGCCAGTCCTCTCCTGGTTATGGATTCGTTCCTTTCATGGATCTCTTACCATTTTCCTCCCACGGCAGTAGTCGGCACGCAGCCTGTCTGTTTTGGCCATCCTCATAGGTTCTTCCCCAAAGAAGGTCATTTTTCTGTTCCTCCCTTCCCAGGGTCTCCCTGATTTGTCTACGTCTTCCCTCAGGGTGCTGGCGCTAAATACCTCCCCTAGAGGTTTCTTGTTTCCCTGGTTCTCAATTTTCCTTGATTTTTTTGTTCCCCGAGGTGCTTCCTTGTTACCTTTTGTATCCCTCCCATCATTTCCTATAGGGGTGGCTATAGTCACACTCTATCTGAGTTTAATTCGAGCTTTTACCATGGTATAGTCCTCTCCCTTCCTGGGCCAGAGACCCTCCCACCTTATCTCCCTACCCCGAGTTTTCACAAGCACTTCTATTTTGTCTACACCAGTGTCACAGGAGTTTCTGGTTTCCTCCTTAACAAACTCATTCTTGTTCCATATCAGATTTCCTATATTCCTACTAAAATTAATCTTGAGCCTAACGAGGTTGGGGAACAGCGGAACTACATACCAACTTGGAGGTCTGATGCCGCTTTCGTCCGCAGGCTGGATCTTCGCTCTTCGGCCACCTTTCCTCTCTTCCGCTCTCGTCTCCAACGTCTGCATGCGTCTAACTATGCCCTTATTTCATTTAACTTTTATGCCCCTCTCCCTCCTATCCCTTGCCTTTACTGCCACCTGTCTAGCATTATTACCTGCACTGATCCCTACGCCGTCATCTTGGAATATTGCCCCCTGTCCTAGCTACCATCTCCTCTCATTAATACTTACTTTCTACCAACTGCTCTTGCCGTGTACATGTTTTCCTTGTCCTGCCACTTGCTGACATCCTCCTGCCCGCCCCCCTGCTCACTGCTCTACCCTCTTCGTTGTCATTCTCATCTATCACCGCCCTCATTCTCTCAGAAGTTGTACCTTCCCTACCCTTCTCTACCACTTGCCATCTTACCTGTCTGCTCACTTCATTTCCCTCATCTGTCTGTTCCCCCACTTGTCCTCTTCCTCTCCCTTTCCGGTCACATCTCCCTAGTCCCTCTAGATTTCCTGTGTTGTCCCTTGATCGGGGTTTAGAAGAAGTGTACATTGAATAACCTAAGGGATTTAAATTGTCACAAAATGAAGACTATGTATGCAGACTGAAGAAAACTGTTTATGGACTAAAGCAAGCTCTTAGCGCTTAGTGTTGAAGACTTCACAAATACCTGCAGTAGTAAGGATTCAAAAGCGAATAAATAGATACAAACTTTACGCTAAAATTGAGCATGAAAAATTGTTGATTATTGTTGACTATGTGGATGATATCATTTTTGGAAGTGATGTTGACATAATGAATCAAAGGCTTGAAATGTCCATGCTAGGAGAATTGTCATTCTTCCTAGGATTACATATTGTTCAATTAGGTAAAGGTATATTCTTCCTAGGAAACGCTGAAGAAATTTAGAATGGAAAATTGTACACCTATTAGCACCCCCATGATCACTGGATGCAAACTAAGCAAAGATGATGAACCTCCATAGGCAAGTTTAACTGTGTGCAGGACAATGATTGGCAACTTATTATATTTGAAAACTTTGTGACCTAATATCATGCAAGTTATAGGTTTAGTGGAAAGATTTCAATCTGCTCCAAAGGAGACACATGTGCAAGAAATAAAATAAAAAATTTGATGTTTGAAGGAGATTATGGATTTTGGCCTATGGTACTCAAGAAGCAAATATTTCACCTTAACAACATATACAGATGCAAACTTGGGAAGAATTGTTGGTGACAAAAAAAAAACACTAGTGGAGGAGCATTCCTCTTCGGAAATTGCTTGGTATATTGGTTAAGCAAGGTACATACTTCAATCTCTTTGTTCATATCTAAAGTAGAATATATTGCAACAACAACATATTGGACTTAGTTTCTTTGTATAAATCAAAATTTGAAGGATATCAAGGTAAATTATGATAAACATGTATCAATTATTTGTGATAATACATGTGCAATTAATATCTTAAATAACCTTGTTATGCATTCAAAGACAAAGCATATTCCTATAAAATATCATTTCATCATAGAATAGGGGGTTGATCAGAACGATAAGCTAGAATTCATTACCACTAAAGAGCAAATTGCAAATATATTTACCAAACCGCTTCCCAAAGATACATATGGATAACTAAGACAGAAGTTAGGAGTGCAATCTCTCTCGTATCATCAGTAAAAGGCAAGTATTAGGAGAATTGAAAGAATGCAGTAATCCAGATCTTAGCAAGAAGATAGAAGCTTTATAGAGTGAGATGTGGCAGAAGAATGATTGGAAACAATTAAAATTGAATAGACTACATGAGAAACAAAACATGGATATGTTCATTCAAATGCATCATCAAAGGTTATTATTGGCATATAGGTAGAAAAGGAATTGGCTCTATAGAGTCGTAGAGCATACGCTTAGGAGGACTAGTTTGAAAAAGAGGGAAAAATGTAGATTGAGCTTACGCATCAATTCATTGGGAGCAACACTTTTCCATAGATTTCAAAGGGAAGGGGGGGGGGGGAATTGCAAAATAATGGAAGAATAGTAGAAATTAAAAACAAATGAAAAATTGTAAACAAGGGGAGCCTCATTATATTAGTTGCAGATAAAAGGAGTTTATAGTCTAGGAGGTATAGCGGACAAGGGAGCTTAAATGAAGACGTTGTAGACAGAAGGAGATAATTTTAAATTCAAGGGGAGTGCATTAGTGGTGTGCTTAATTTGTCTAAGAATTTCCATCAAGACAAAGGGGAATATTGTTACAAAATGTTGTCATTCATGTCAAGCTAGGGGAAGACCCAAAGGTGGGAGCATGACCCAAACTAGGAGCTTGATCAAAGGCAGGAGAACTAGCCAATTTGGGCATAGAAAGAGCAAAACTTTGGCAAACCTCAAAATTTCATTATAAGAAGCAAAAGCGAGGAAAACCTCAAATTTCAAACCTCAGATTTTGTTAACATGAAAAAACTTTGAAAATTCATTGTTTTTGGACCACCCTCATTGATTAATCAACAACAACATTCACATTAATTGTTGTTCTGTCTATCGAAACCTTAACATATCAATTTTTTTACAACACATAGTTCACCATAATCATCATTATCCCAGTGTGCTTGAGCCCTTGGTCATGAAGGTGTTAAGGGTTAATGCCTAATATCTAAACACCCCTTGACATATTTGCATATAATTGATTTTACAAGGAAGATTTCTCTAGTTTCCCTGATATATTTAGCTCCATAAGCACCTCGTGACAATGACAAGTCACAAGGGGCTTAAGGTTTAGTTCATGAGGGCTTAAATCCACTAACATATCGACATATCATCATTATAGCCAAAGGCACAAAGTTTCAAATTTTCTCAATATTCGATATAATTACTCTTGGTCATAACGCTTAGCCTCTGGGACATTAGCTGTAGCACTAAGGGATTAGAGCCCTCGACATATCAGTAGTTAAAATAATTTGTGGTGCACTTGTGAATGAATTTGCCAATATCAAGATGTAAATTAGCAAAGCTCTTGGTTATGACCATTAATTGTAGGGTGCTCAAGCTATAGCACTCGGAGTTATAGGCCTATGGAAAAATTCAATTTTGTGGGTGTTCTAGTGTTAAAAGTTTTGGAGATTTTTCTCATTTATATATCAAAGGAAAACATTGATGTTTCAAGACCCACAATTCCCCTGGTCACTATATGAGCTAAAGTGTATTCCAATAAGGAAAATTGAGGTTCAAATCTCATCTGATATCCCCATACAATCACACTAAATGGTATATGACGTAGATTTAAGGTATACAAGTGAATAAATTTTGAAAAAGGTTGGACTAAAGGGAGCCTCAAGGTGTGGTAAGGATGGCATAATGCTTGGTTATACACATAAGCACCAAACATTTCAAAAAGGTTCCAACACTGAAGGGAGATAATAAAAGATTAAAGCATTATATAGGCTATAAAAAGTGTTTGGCTCTAAAACGGCAAGCCTTGATGTGTAGAATTGAAGGGATCTCTCAAGCACTTTCGTGGTCATAGGAGCCAAACTAAGCAAAGATGTTGAATCTTTAGAGGCAAATCAAACTTTGCATAGGTCAATGGTTGGTAGCTTATTATATTTGATAGCTCAAGACTTGATATCAGGCAAGCTATAAGTTTGGTGGAAAGATTTCAATCTATCCCAAAGGTGAGACACGTGCAAGTAGTAAAAATACTTTTTATATATTTGAAGGGTGTTGGGTGTGTGTTATATTATTTCCACAACTAGCCCCATGTGTGAAACCAAGAGGTTGGGGGGGGGGGGTGGTTGGACAGACCCCCCTTCATTGCGTGGGGTTCATAGGGGGTTTAAGGGGAGCAATAGCCCCCCCTCTACGGAGTCCGAGGCAGCGCCCTACGAAAGATCTTTTTTGGACCTATATTTGGTGCGCGGACCTACCTATGGTTTTGTGCATGGGTTTTGCACATGCTCTTGGGCATGATGGTTTTCTCTCCATGGTATCTTGTAGATCCGGTCAAGGTAACTATGGTTATGTTCTAATCCAGGGTTAATGGATTGGGGTTTATGGATGCTTCGACATGTATATGTATGTATTGTAACCTTGAAAGGAATATAATGAAAAATCAATCTGGTAATCCTGGTTTTGGGATACAGGGGAAAATATCTGTGTATATATATTCTATGTTTTATGCTCTCGCCATTGTTTATTTTCTGTTTTTAAGAATTCGTTTTCCGGTAATTTCTTTACAGGGTTAAAACCTACAAAGGGGGTCATGGGCTTTGGGGTATGGTACTCAAGAAGCCAAGATTTCACCTTAAAAACATATACATATATAGATTGGGCAGAAAGTGTTGATAACAAAAGGAGCACTAGTGGAGGACCGTTCCTCTCGGGAAATTGTCAAGTATCTTGGTTGAGGAAGAAACATACTTTAATCTCTTTGTTCCCAGTTGAAGCAAAATATATTGCAACAACAACATGTTGCACTCAAGTTCACTAGATGATGCCGAATTTGAAGGATACTAAGGTAAATTATTATCAACATGTGTTATTGCAAAATAAATAATTGCATATAAAGGAATAATAAAGTCATAGCGCAAAAGGAAAAAGAGCATAAAGCTCTGTGTTGCTACTAGAATGCAAGGAGTATAATAATCATTCATTTGTGCATTAGGAGACTTAAAGAATATCTCTCAAGTGAAAACACTGGTCACTAAATTCCCTACAAGGCTGGAGGGGGAGATGGTTTTATCTGGATTCCCTTGAAAACTTGGGTGGAAGCTTGTTTCTTTGATTTATGGTAAGGAGAGTTCTTAACTCCCTTTTACAGTGAGTTTTGGATTCCCGATATTGGGTGGAACCACTGTGTAAAATAATTATTGAGGGTGGAGGTGTCAAGCCTCTAGATTTCGTTACTTGGTTGAAGGTCGAGGTATTAAGTCTCTAGATTCACTTGTTGATTGAGGGTCAAGGTGAGAGACTTTAGATTCCCTTGTTTGGCTGAAGGTGGAGGTTTCAAGCCTTTGGATTCCCTTGTTGATTGAGGGTGGAGGTGAGAGCCTCTAGATTCCCTTTTTTTGAAAAGAGTGGAGGTGGGAAACCTCTAGACTCCCTTGTTGGGATGGTGGGTGGAGATGAACCTCTAGAGTCCCTGTTTTAGCCTGCAATAGTAGAGCCACAGTTCTCATTGAAGTAGCTGAAGGGTGGAGGTGGTGGACCTATGGATTCCTTATGATTAAATCACTGCATTAAGTAGTTGGTGCATGGAGGTGGATGGTCCTTTGGAATCCCTATTTCAACTAGCAAGACTGGTTTAACTCTTAATCACTCCTCTTCAAGCACTAGAATCTGACTTGAGGGTGACAATTGCAAGAAAGGCTTGGCTACAGTTTGTCTAAGGTTGAGTGGAGATTTGAAGTCCCAATCTTAGTTGTCGAGCATATTTTATAAGATAAGTATGTACTCAAGCTTTTGCATGTTGAATGTTAAGCATATATTTAATGTGTTGGCTTAAGGCATGTTTTGCTATTGATTCAATGTGTTAGTCTAATGCTTATGATATATTATGGAATGTGATTCCATGCATGCGTAAGGAATGATGATTTCCTACATTGTTTCGATTTAATTAATGAATTTTTGTTGTGTTCATGATTTGGTTTTATGTTCATTGTCAGTCCAAGAGACTGTTAAATCTTTGAACTATTGTGAGCCTAAAATTGGCCTAATGGGATTAAGTGTGAATGGATAGATACAACTTTGTCGAGTTTATTATGTAGTTAAAAGATACGCTATTAAGCTTTGGTTTTTCATTGCCAAGCTCAGGAAGCCATATAGCTTAGAAGGGATAGCTCTAATGAGCTTTGCAAATATATATATATATATATATATATAGAGAGAGAGAGAGAGAGAGAGAGACACACACACACACACACACACACACACAATCATGTAGGGTTGAGCCCCTAAGGCATTAAAAGGTTTGGTCCTTGAGTCTTAATAGGACCAAACATAGAAACTCATTGCCTGCGGGGATTGGAATCCATTTGCTAGAGGAAAAAGGTTAGACACCCTATCAATCCATATGGTCAGGTGCCATGACCAAAGGCATGTAGGTAGGGGAGATCAAAGCCATTGGATATCGTGGGAGTATTAGCATTGTTAATGACTCTATAATATTTACCCCAAAGGTTTTGAAAGGAGGCCAGGATAGAACTTCCAGGATTGAATCGTTGGGACAACGTGGCATGGTATGGCCATTTGCTTGGCATTTGGCATAAAAAGGTAGAGGACCCACATATATATTTTATAATGTGAAAATATGTTTTTCCACACAGCAGAGTACTTGGTTGGACCCATGGCCAACATGGCAGGCATCGTGGCCTAAAGCTACACGACAACATTCAATAAGCCAGGTGGGGTTGACGTCAGTGGAGCATAAGGTGATGTCACCCCATCCTATCATCACCCCGATGATTTCTTGTGGTGCTTGGCGTAAAACCTTTGAGATTTTATTTACGGGAGGATGTGGCAAGGTGGGTCAATGATCATGCTGCATTAGAGTAGGGAAGCCTTGTTATCTTTCCATGTCACCCTAGAGGTTCACACAGCTAGGTCACCCCGACGGTTTTAAACACAATGCATGGGGGAAAGGTCAAGGTGATGTGCCAATGGTGGAGCCCAAGCACACGTTCATATAATGTACAGAAGGAGAGGCTTTTCCTCAATGTTAGCACATTTTTACACCAACTTACCACTGTCATGTGGCGTCCATTCACTATTTCCACATCACTAGTGCATGGGCCCAATCTGACCCACTTCATGTTATGTGATAATTTCACGTTATGTAGGGTGCAATACCATTTCAGGATGTCAAACATTGATCCATTGTTGACACATCCCTAGGCCCTCGTACCTCCAATTACTTGCTTGCATCAAGAGAGATATGACGTAGTGAACATATGGAGCTCCACAAGGGTGTACACCACATGTCAACCCTAGATCCTTAATACACCTTCAAATTCATGAGTAAATATGACCTTTGTGCATATGAACCCCCAATGTCGGGCCCCGCCCTAAATCTCCTATTACAAATTTCAAATGTCCCAAAATATGGTCTGAACTAAATCCGAACTATTTCTAATGAGTACATGTCCCATCCATTCGAATCTTTGGATCACCAGATGCATCTACAAATGAGATTGGAAGTTTTCCCCCTCAAATATTTGAATACAACAACACTTGGGAGATGAAATAGTATCCGACCCATATACAAATCCATTAAGAAGACTATCTGGCCCCGGATTACTGCTAAAACTTGCAAATAAGGAGACATGAGGAAAATTTACCAAAATTTCCTGGACAAATTAGTGCTTCTACCAAAAACCCAAGTTTCTTAGGCAATGGTTAAATCCTGAAAACAATCCTTCAAAGATACTAGGTTATTTCCACAAGATCTCAAGCATACCAACAAAGCTTAATTTACCTTAGATCTTGAACAAAAGAAAGAAATGGCTCCAAAGGCCAAATTTCACAAGAGAGTTACAAACCAGTTTCTTAACAATGAATCTCATGATATCACAATGATATACAAGAGTGTATAAACCATAGAATCATCACATCACTCCTAACCCAAATGACCATCAACATAAGTTGAATTCTCCTTTAACACACAACACATAAGTTACCTTCATAGCATATGAGATAGGTCACAATCTTAAGTATGGAAATGAACCATTAAAATTCGTAAACATGTCAAATAGTTGGAGACACTTGTAATAATAAGTCAGCAAAAAGACCTCATACAACCAGACATATTATATAAGCAATCCTACAGTTCATGAAGATAATAACCATCACATAGTGACAAAAGTTCACATAACCATAAAGACATATAAGGAAACTCATTCACCATGAACATGCAATGAATTCAACAACCTTCCATGAGTAGTGTTGAACCATAAACTTGCCAATAACATATCAGACAATTTCATCATCCATAGTTCATTTATGCATAAGTCATTATATTTATCTAAATAATTCTAAATGAATAGAAATTGAAGGAGGGAACTCATCACTCCACCCAACCATAGGCCAACTGCACCATTATCCTTCTTGTAGTTGACCACCCTCAAGCTAGATCCAAAGTCTGAGGGAACTCTTGTTTAAGGAATTCACCCAAGGATCAGTTGGGGTATTGCTCATTTCTAAGAGTCTTAATCCACTATATAGGTGGTTTATCAGATGTATTTTCAAACCAAGCATTGCAAGATATTGTAGCCAACTTTCCAAGTGGTTTATCAACCTCACAAAAAGCACCACAGTGGTTCAATTGACCCTGCTAACTATTTTATCAACTTTACAACAAGCAACTGAGTGGTTCATAAGCCCATTCAACAACCACTAAGTGGTTTATCAACTTATTTAGCAATAACTTAATGGTTTATCAACTTAGTCAACAAGCACTCATGGTTTATTCCTCCCCTAAGCCTCCCATTAGCCAATCAAGCTTTGACACACAAAAACTAATGATTTTGGCACATCAATACCAGGGAAAAACACCCCAATTTAGAGTATAAGACTCGATTGCACTTCTAACATTGTTCTTGTGCTCCATGCCCAGTGTTACACACTTCCTTCTCTGCTCTTGCTTGCTTTTCCTTCTTGCTTCTTATCTTTCCTTTAGTCCCTTCATATCCTACAAGACTGCAGAACTTCCTTTCCTTCATGTTGCAAACAAAATGTCTGCACTTTCCTCCATCTAATCATGTCTTCCCAAATATTAGGTAGTGGTTCGATATGTTATGCCACTGTCCCTCGAACTTGGATCCGTGTGTCCCTCTCTACATTCCAACATTTCATATTTTCATTATTTTCAAGAAAATTAGTTTAATACTTGAATTGTTTATAGGATTTTTCTCATCCAATCATGGTTTCCACATTATCCTTTACAATTATGACTACATGTACAAAAACAAGGGGTGGAAAGTCATGATTGTTACAGGAGGGGTTTTGGTGTTTTTTAAATTGCAACAAGAAAAACTCACTTTAAAACTGCAAAAATCACAAACTTGTGCCTAATTTTTATGGCCTTATCAATTCCCAAGGATATATATGTAGAAATTTTGAATAATATGACACATATTCACAGAGATTATCTTGATCATACAATTATAAGCGGAACATGTATAATACATAATCTCCTCTACGTTGATCATCAATTTACAGAAGCAGAAACATTCACAAGCGCACATAGAAGCATCAATCAAACTCATAAACACAACATGTATCCCGGGGAAAGCATCTCGCTAAAAACCCCACACTATCTGTATATTATATTGATTGAATCATGTAACATTACAAACAACAATGCTTATCACAAGCAATCCAGTACCAGCTCCACCTGTTACACACAATACAGCTAAGATCTGATCTCCAAATCTATTCCACTGCTTGCCTGCCTCCACTGCTCAATACCTGCTCAAGAACTGATGAGAATGGCTTCCCAAACTCGTATTTCAACTCAAAATAATCACTCACACTTTGTTGGACGTGAGCAAAGGCTACAATATTGGGCAAATACATGAGCAAACTCATTGGCATACTCAATCCCTTGATTGTGCAAGATCTGGTGCACAACTATAGTCACAACTGATAGCAATCTGATTCTTTACCACCTGTCCCTGTTGAACTGAACATGCACTGACATGCAACTGAGTTAACTGATGTATTCTATAGTTGTATTATGATTTAATAACTTGTTTAACAACTCATCATTAGTCTATCTGCAGTTAGACTAACTACAACTAGTTTAACCAAGTCAAACTGAACACAACTCCATCAACTCCACAATCAACTCCACCAAACTCAACTGATTGAGTTCTAACTGAAGTCATGCATGCAACAACTCAACTGACTCATAAGAAAAGCGTATTTCCTTCTGACAGCTGCATGTGCCACCTCTGTAGCTCAAACTGAAGTGCTCCAAGAGAATAAGATCAAGTTTATAGTCCAAATATTATTATGAGACAATAATATTTGACTTTTCTATTTTTGACAGCCAGTCTAAAAATAGACTTTGATCACTCACACTGTGATCATTCACACTTTGATCAAAAATAGAATTCCATCTATTTTTCCCAACTTGACCAATCATCCATAAACAGCGACCTGCAATCCATAGACATGATCCATATGTCTAAAAATAGACATAGTCTAAAAATAGACTTGCGCCAAAAATAGCCTGTGAGCCCACTTAGTGAAGGCAACTCTTTTCACTAAGCTCCATCATCTTGTTACACTCTCAACAAGCATTTCTTGTTGCACATTTTTCAACACTCCCTCTCAACAAGAAAGGCTTCCTCTCAAACCCGATCCTATAACTCTGGAATGTTCTCCATGCAACACATCTGGCCGGTCCACTTGCTCTGTCATCAAAGTCTCTGACTGCTATCGCCTCTGTCGACTGAAACTCTGCATCTCTGTGCTCTTCAGTATCTGACTGCTCTAGCCTCTGTCACTTTGATCTCTGACTGCATCCGTGCTGCTGCTAGTTCTATCTCCCAGCATTGCATCCGCACTGCACCTCTCGACTGACCTCCCTGTTGGGATAGAAACACCCTTTGATGCTGAAGCTCTACCTGCTGCTGACAAGTGCTCCCTCTCTGACATCTGCGCTACTGCAACATCTCCATGCATCTCGCACCATTTCACACCTCTATGTGCCACCAAGCACTGTGCAAAACAATTGTGCCTCTCGCATTGTTGCAGCTTGCTAGCTATGCATTGTCCTAGGATTCCCTGCACTGTCGCTCTCTCTGCCGCTCCATCCGCATCTGTCTCTACCCAATCAGTCAGTTCCTGCTACTACACATTGGGGCTCCCGTAGCAAGGTCTCATCCAAGAGGTTGGGTACCTCAAGGATCCTGCCCCTCCTCCTTGGGACAATCAATCCACATCACCCCACCTCCTACCTGGAGGTATGCCTGCATGCGATCCTTCAGCCCATCTGGCTCAAAGTTTCCCCCTACTGGAGGTCTCTGGATGAGTATATGTCTCTACTCTATCTCCTCTCAGCTTCCCTTGTTGTGGCTCCTCCACAACCTCCTGAAGCTGTTGCACCAATCGTGGCTCCTCCACAATCGTCTGAGACTTCTTCTGGCTCTGCATGTTGAGAGGTAATATACGCTCCCTCTCAACCACCAAGTCTCCATCAGTCGCCTCGCTGCTCAAGGCTTTGCATGCATCTTGAACCTCAAGAGCATACAGGTTCTTGACCCGTGAACCAATCTGCTTCATCTGTCTAGTGATGATGTGTCTAAGGAAAACCTTTCCCTTACTGAAGACCACATCATAGCCTCTGTCTTCCAACATCGCGATCGACACCAAGTTTCTCTTCAGTCCTGGTACATACTTGACATCGGTCAAGGTAAGGCGAGCTCCATGCTCCCTCTGAAAAATAACCGTGCCTACACCTGAGACACTATACTTCTCATCATTACCCATCCCTATGAGTATCTGGAGATCTTTCTCCTCCAAAGTACTGAACAAACTTTTGTCACCGGTCATGTGGAAAGAAGCTCCACTGTCAAGAAACCAACCACTTCCCACCATGGATGAAACCATGCATGCGAAGAGTGTGAAGTCCAACTCAAACTGTGAAGCAAGTGAGGCTGCCTCACCTTCAGATCCTTCCCCGGATCCCTTCTTGGACTTCTTCTTTGGGCAATTAGTAGCATAATGACCCAACTCATGACAACGAAAGCATCTCACCTTCGACTTGTCAACCTTCTTCCCATCACTGGAAGAACAAGATTCGGAAAGAGAAACCTTCTCCTTCCCCTTCTTCGCCTTACTCGCTAAGGCACAATTCTCCTCATCCTGCATGGATGAAGAACCGTCTCTGGTGCTCTGTCTAATCTCCTCCTGCATCAAATCTGACCATGGTGGTTCCCAATTTGGCAGTTTCTCCCTTCCATTCACCGAGTCCTAGTAGCTATGCCAACTCTTAGGAAGGTCAAGGAGTGCTAGACTCACCATCCTCATCCTCAACAGTTACCCCCACACTTCCCAGCTCATCCTGGCATTGGGTGAACTTTGTGAGATACTGGGGCATACTGTCTCCATTCTCACACTGAATGTTTCTGAGTTTTATCTCTTGCTTTGGAATTAAATTCGAATTCCACCAGCTCAAAACTCAACCGCTTCCGATCTAGAATTCGTGAGAACAAAGTATTTCTTGTACAGAGATCGACTGTATGGGCATTCACCGGATATCTCACCTTCCAAAAGAAGGATGAATCCAGAGGCTACCTGGCCCGATTACAGACTCTGCCTGAAGAAATAAAATGTAAACACTTTCTAAATAATAGATCTGATGATCAATCCCGCTTTGATATCCTGTAAAAATCTCTTCTACAAATCAAGCCGCTTCGATACCATGTAGAAACTTTTTCTACAATTATCTAGCTCTGATACCATGTAGAAATTTTGAATAATATGACACATATTCACAGAGATTATCCTGATCATACAATTATAAGCGGAACATGTATAATACATAATCTCCTCTACGTTGATCATCAATTTACAGAAGCAGAAACATTCACAAGCGCACATAGAAGCATCAATCAAACTCATAAACACAGCATGTATCCCGAGGAAAGCATCTCGCTAAAAACCCCACACTATCTGTATATTATATTGATTGAATCATGTAACATTACAAACTACAATGCTTATCACAAGCAATACAGTACCAGCTCCACCTGTTACACACAATACAGCTAAGATCTGATCTCCAAATCTATTCCACTGCTTGCCTGCCTCCACTGCTCAATACCTGCTCAAGAACTGATGAGAATGGCTTCCCAAACTTGTATTTCAACTCAAAATAATCACTCACACTTTGTTGGACGTGAGCAAAGGCTACAATACTGGGCAAATACATGAGCAAACTCACTGGCATACTCAATCCCTTGATTGTGCAAGATCTGGTGCACAACTATAGTCACAACTGATAGCAATCTGATTCTCTACCACCTGTCCCTGTTGAACTGAACATGCACTGACATGCAACTGAGTTAACTGATGTATTCTATAGTTGTATTATGAGTTAATAACTTTTTTAACAACTCATCATTAGTCTATCTGCAGTTAGACTAACTACAACTAGTTTAACCAAGTCAAACTGAACACAACTCCATCAACTCCACAATCAACTCCACCAAACTCAACTGATTGAGTTCTAACTGAAGTCATGCATGCAACAACTCAACTGACTCATAAGAAAAGCGTATTTCCTTCTGACAGCTGCATGTGCCACCTCTGTAGCTCAAACTGAAGTGCTCCAAGAGAATAAGATCAAGTTTATAGTCCAAATATTATTATGAGACAATAATATTTGACTTTTCTATTTTTGACAGCCAGTCTAAAAATAGACTTTGATCACTCACACTGTGATCATTCACACTTTGATCAAAAATAGAAGTCCATCTATTTTTCCCAACTTGACCAATCATCCATAAACAGCAACCTGCAATCCATAGACATGATCCATATGTCTAAAAATAGACATAGTCTAAAAATAGACTTGCGCCAAAAATAGCCTGCGAGCCCACTTAGTGAAGGCGACTCTTTTCACTAAGCTCCATCATCTTGTTGCACTCTCAACAAGCATTTCTTGTTGCACATTTTTCAACAATATAGTCAAGTAGAAAATGCATTAGACATTCCAAACAAAGGGGACTTACATGATGTCTTCCATGTTTCATGTTTGAAGAAAAAGTTGAGTCCAACAACTCTGATACAAACCCAACTACCCCTTTTGAATGAAGAATAGAAACAAATGCCAAAGCCTGAAGAAATACTCAAAGTTAGGACCAAAGTTCTTCATTCAATAACTTTTAATGAGTACCTAATCAAGCGGAGAAACCTATTGGAGGATGAAGCCGCTTGGGAAAAATGAAGAGTTTATCTCAAGGAATCTGTTCTTGCCTATGCTTCAAGGTCAAAGCATTTGAAACAAGGGTTACTTATAATAAACCAAATATAATTATACAATAGTTTTTGCAATGTCTCAGATATAAATACATAAATGAAGGATTATGCCCTAATGTTAAGTGAAGTATATAACATTTCCATTGGCCATTGTAAATATCATTATGAATAATAATAATATATTTTTTCTTTTAATTTTTTGCTTGCAACATATATCCCATGCATGTATGAAAGACACATATATCCCACACGTGCCAAATATACAATGCAAATGGCATGTCTAATGGTTTATTCCCCCATTCATGGTCCATGTGCCTTATAAATAACACATTTAAGGTGCAAGCCCTTGAAATTTTCCTTTGGAGCCTATTTTGGGTGACGGGAATTACCCCTTATGCGTCAAACTACTAAATTACACTCATAAACCACTCTTTATACTTAGTGCCTAAGCCCCATTTTTTTAACCTTAAAACATGTCTTTGGATAGGAGGCTCATTCTTGGTGTAGAAAACCTTGGAGTCAAAGTAGTATCACACTTGTGAGATAAAGATTCCTTTTGAAATGCTTATTTAGGCCTTGAGTAGTGTTTAAGACCTATGCACCTAATTTTTAGTGAGATGTGATTTTTATGGTCTAGATGACCTATTGTTGGTTCACAAAACCTTAGAACTAAGCCTAGACAAAGATTCCTTATGGAGGAGCTATTTTAGGTTGAGGCCCCATGATTTTCTTATAAGCCCTAAGAATAGTGTATAGGCCCTTAGCTCCCAAGTTTTTTCCATTAATCATGCCTTGGATGAAGAAACATCTCTAATTTGTCAATCCTAAAAAATCAAACTTGCATGTGACTACTAGGACCAATGTCCTTCTAGAATATTTGTGTTGTCATTAGGGAGGGCATGCATAACCCATGGTCTCTAAAAGCTTGGTGTAATGTAAGTCAATGGAATCTTACCATAAACCACGACCCTGATGTTTGACCCATCACTCATGTGGTAAAACTTTGAATTGGTCATGTATCTCATTCTTAGGAAAGGTTAGATTGGGCAACAACATTGTCAAGAGGGATTCTCACATGCTCTAATGTCTCATGCCCAACCTATACCCCTTAGATAAGGAATTTAAGGCCCAGTCCCCTTAATTTCAATACAAAGCATTTATTTGAACATGAGACCCATCCTCTATGTATCAAACTAGAGAATTGAGCTTGCATCCCACTTTTGGGGAAAAGGTCACCTCCAAACAAATAATGTGATAGTTCATAGAATTATGCTTGGGCATGGAGATGCAAAAGGTTTCTAAATGGCATAAGCCCCTCTCTTTTGGCCTTAGAGCATGCCTTAGGGTAAGAATGTCATGGAAAAAAATATACCTTATATAGGACATGTATCATTGTTTGGGAATACATGCTCATAGTTATTAATTTGGATGCTCTTGTATTTATCTACTTTTATACGTGTTTATCTTGTTATCTTTCTCTAATGTAATCCCATAATACCATTGGCGTATTTGTGTGGACATTTGTTGATTATTACCAAACTTGTTTAATATTATATTTCCTTATGTGTAGGCACGATTTGATACAAAGAAATTACTTGTTGCACATGAAGAGGTGAGAGATGATTTATCCTTCTAATTGATGACTATACAAGAGCAACATGGGTTAGTTTACATGGAGAGAAATCTTAAGAATTTAACAAGTTCAAAATCTTCAAAGCTCATGTTGAGAATGAAACTGATCTAAAGATCTAGTATTTGAGATTTGACAAGGGAGGAGAGTTTACTTTTAATGAATTCAATGAATTTTGTGAAAAACATGGGAATATAAGACAATTTTGAATAGTATGGACTAATCAATAG
Source organism: Pinus tabuliformis (assembly GCA_031772625.1). Classification (NCBI taxonomy): domain Eukaryota; kingdom Viridiplantae; phylum Streptophyta; class Pinopsida; order Pinales; family Pinaceae; genus Pinus; species Pinus tabuliformis. The sequence goes on from CM062804.1 coordinate 913,398,572, forward strand.
AATGGGGTTATCGAAAGAAATAATAGAATTGTGTAAGAAATGGTAAGAGTTATGCTTAACAAAGCAAAGATTCCAGACACCTTTTGGGAGAAGAAGTCTATAAAGAAGGTTACATCCTAAATAGAGCTCAAGTCAAAGTGAACAACAATAAGACTCCTTATGAATTATAGAATGTAGACGTACTTCAATCAAACATTGCAAACTATTCGCAAGCAAGTGCTACATCAAAATAAATGAAGATAATTTAGAGAAGTTTAACTCTAGAGTAGATGAAGGAACCTTTGTTAGTTATTCATCTAGGAGTAAAGGCTACAAATAATACAACAAAAGACTACACAAGATAATGGAAAGCACTAATGTGAGAATAGATGAAGCATTTCGCCAAAAGAAAAGCATCAAAGAAGTGAATATTCATAAAAGATAATCAATAGAGAGCATGAATGGGAAGAACGAGAAGAAAAAGAGGAAGAGGAGAAGGAGATAGAACATAAACATCCCAAGACCCCATCCAAATATGTTCAAAAGTTTAATACCAAAAGTAAAATCCTTGGTAAAAAATAGTTAGGGGTTCAGAACAAAAGGAAATTGATAAGCACATCAAAGTCAGGAAAACTTTGCCTTGATACCCAAAATAGAACCCAAGAACATTGCCCAAGCTAGTGAAGATGAGAATTGGATCAATGTTATGGGGGAAGAGCTAAATCAAATTGAGAAAAATGAAACACGGAAACTTGTGCTTAGACCAAAGATAAGAATGTAATTGGCAATAGGTGAATATTCATGAACACATTAAATGAGGATGGGTGAGTAGTGAGGAAAAAGGCTTGGTGTGTGGAAGATATGCACAAGTGGAAGATGTTTATTTTGAAGAAAAATTTTCTCTAGTTACTAAACTTGAAGCAATTAGAATGTTCTTAGAACTTGCATGTTTTCAAAGTCTATCAAAAGGATGTCAAGTTAGATTTCCTTAATGGAGATTTAGAAGAAGTGTATATTGAATAACTAGAGGGATTTCAACTGTCTTAAAATGAAGACTACGTATGTAGACTGAAGAAAACTATTTATGGACTAAATCAAGCTCTTAGAGCTTAGTGATGACAACTTCACAAATACCTGCAGTAGTAAGGATTCAAAAGAGAAACAATAGATAACAACCTTTACACCAAAACTAGCATGAAAATTTGTTGATTATTGTTGACTATGTGGATGATATCATTTTTGGAAGTGATGTTGACATAATGAATCAAAGGCTTGAAATAAATATGCAGAAAGAGTTTGAAATGTCCATGCTAGGAGAGTTGTCATTCTTCCTAGGATTGCATATTGTTCAATTCGGTAAAGGTATATTCATCTCTAAAACTAGATATCTTAAGGAAACATTGAAGAAATTTAGAATGGAAAATCGTACACCTATTAACACCCCTGTGATCATTGGATGCAAACTAAGCAAAGATGATGAATCTCCGTAGGAAAATCTAACTTTGTGCAAGTCAATGATTGGCAACTTATTATATTTGACAACTTCATGACCTAATATCATGCAAGTTATAGGTTTGGTGGAAATATTTCAATCTGCTTTGAAAGGAGATTCATGTATTTTTTGATATTTGAAGGAGATTATGGAATTTGGCCTATGGTACTCAAGAAGCAAAGATTTCCCCTTAACAACATATACAGATGCAAACTGGGGAATAAGTGGTGGTGACAAAAAAAACACTGGTGGAGGAGGATTCCTCTTGGGAAATTGCTTGGTATATTGGTTGAGAAAGATACATACTTCAATCTCTTTGTTCATATCTAAAGTAGAATATATTGCAACAACAACATATTGCACTTAGTTTCTTTGTATGAATCAAACTTGGAAGGATATCAAGGTAACTTATGATCAACATGTATCAATTATGTGTGATAATACATGTGCAATGATATCTTAAAGAACCTTGTTATGCACTCAAAGACAAAGCATATTCCTATAAAATATCATTTCCTCATAGAAAAGGTGGTTGATCATAATGATAAGCTAGAATTCATTACCACTAAAGAGAAAATTGCAGATATATTTACCAAACCTCTTCCCAAAGAGACATATGGATATCTAAGACAAAGCTAGGAGTGATATCTCTCTCATTTCATCAGTAAAAGGCAAGTATTAGGAGAATTGAAAGAACGCAGTAATCTAGATCTTAGCAAGAAGATAGAAGCTTTATAGAGTGATATGCAGTAGAAGAATGATTGAAAACAATTAAAATTGATTAAACTACATGAGAAACAAAACATGGAGTTGTTCTTTCAAATGCATCATCAAAGGCTATTACTAGCACATAGGTAGAAAAGGAATTGGATCTATAGAGTCGTAGAGCATACACTTAGGAGGACCAGTTTGAAAAAGAGGGGAAAGTGTAGATTGAGCTTACGCATCAATTCATTGGGAGCAACCATTTTCCATAGATGTCAAAGGGGGAGGAATTGCAAAAAAATGGAGGAATAATACAAATAACAAACAAATGAAAAATTGCAAACAGGGGAGCCTCATTAAAGAAGTTGTAGACAAAAGAAGTTTATAATCTAGAAGGTATTGCAGACAAGGGAGCTTCAATGAAGACATTGTATATAGAAGGGGATAATTTTAAATTCAAGGGGAGTTCATTAGTGTTGCTCTTAATTTGTCTAAGAATTGCCATTGAGACAAAGGGGGATATTGTTGCATAAAGTTGTCATTTGTGTCAAGCTAGGGGGAGACCCAAAGGTGGGAGCATGACTTAAACTAGGAGCTCGATCAAAGGCAGGAGAACTAGCAAATTTTGGCATAGAAAGAGAAAAATGGTGGCAAACCTAAAAAAATCATTATAAGAAGCAAAAGCGAGGAGAACCTCAAATTTCATACAAGGGGGAAGAAACCTCAAATTTTGTTAACATGCAAAAACTTTGAAAATAAATGTTTTTGGATCACCATCATCGATTAATGGACAACAACATTGGCGTTAATTGTTGCTTTGTCTATTGAGACCTTAACATATCATATTTTTTATCACACATAGTTCACCATAATCATTGTTATCCCAGTTGAGCCCCTGCTCATGAAGGTGTCAAGGATCAATGCCTGAGATCTAAACACCCCTTGACATATTAGCATATAATTGATTTTACAAGGAAGATTGCTCTAGTTTTCCTGATATCTTTAGCTCCATAAGCACACAGTCACGATGACAAGTCACAAGGGGCTTAAGGTTTAGTTCATGAGGGATTGAATCCATTAACATATCGACATATCATCATTATAGCCAAAAGAGCAAAGTTTTAGATTTTCTTGATATTCGATATAACTACTCTCAATCATAGCGCTTAGTCTCTGGGACATCAACTCTAGCACTAAGGGATTAGAGCCCTCGACATATCAACAATTAAAAGAATTTGCGGTGCACTTGTGAATGAATTTGCCAATATCCTAATACAAATTAGCAAAGCTCTTGGTTATGAACATTGACTGTAGGGTTCTCAAGTTATAACACTCAGAGCTATAGGCCCATGGAAAAAATCAATTGAGGTTGGACTAAAGGGAGCCTCAAGGTGTGGTAAGGATGGCATAATGCTTGGTTATACGCATAAGCACCAAACATTTGAAAAAGGTTCAAGGACTGAAGGGAGATAATAAAATGAAGCATTATATAGGTTATAAAAATTGTTTGGCTCTAAAACGACAAGCCTTTATGTGTAGAATTGAAGGGAGCGTCACAAGGACTTTCGTGATCATAGGAGCCAAACTAAGCAAAGATGTTGAATCTTTAGAGGAAAATCAAACTTTGCATAGGTCGATGATTGGTAGCTTATTATATTTGATAGCTTCAAGACTTGATATCATGCAAGCTATAAGTTTGGTGGCAATATTTCAATCTACCCCAAAGGTGAGACATGTGCAAGTAGTGAAAATACTCTTTAGATATTTGAAGGGGATCATGGGATTTGAGTTCTGGTACTCAAAAAGCAAATATTTCACCTTAACAACATATACAAATATAGATTGGGCAGAAAGTGTTGATGACAAAAAGAGCACCAGTGGAGGACCATTCCTCTTGGGAAATTGTCAAGTATCTTAGTTGAGCAAGAAACATGCTTTAATCTCTCTATCCCCAGTTGAAGCAAAATATATTGAAACAACAACATGTTGCACTCAAGTTCAATAAATGATGTAGAATTTGAAGGATATCAAGCTGCATTATTATCAACATGTGTTATTGCAGAATAAATAATTGTGTTATAGAGGAACAATAAAGTCATAGCACAAAAGGAAAAAGAGCATAAATCTTTGTGCTGCTATGGAATGCAAGGAGTATAATAATCATTCATTTGTGCATTAGGAGGCTAGAATAATATCTCTTAGGTGAAAACACCAGTCACTAGATTCCCTGCAAGGTTGGAGGGGGGAGAAGGTTTTATCCAGGATTCCCTTGACAACTTAGGTAGAAGCTTGTTCCTTTGATTTCTGGTAAGGAGATTTCTTATCTCCCTCTACTTGTTTCTTCGTTTTTACAGTGGGTTTTGGACTCCCGAGATTGGGTGGAACCACTATGTAAAAGAATTATTAAGGGTGGAGGTGTCAAGCCTCTAGATTCCCTTACTTGGTTGACAGTCGAGGTGTCAAGTCTCTAGATTCCCTTATTGATTGAGGGTCAAGTTGAGAGCCATTAGATTCCCTTGTTTGGTTGAGGGTGGAGGTTTCAAGCTTTTGGATTCCCTTGTTGATTGAGGGTGGAGGTGAGAGCCTATAGATTCCCTTGTTTTGAAAAAAGTGGAGGTGGGACACATCTATACTCCCTTGTTTGGATGGTGGGTGGAGATGAGCCTCTAGATTCCCTGTTTCAGCCTGCGTTAGAGCCACAATTCTCATTGAAGTAGTTGAAGGGTAGAGGTGGTGGACCTATGGATTCCTTGTGAGTAATTAACTGCATTAAGTAGTTGGTCCATGGAGGTGGATGGTCCTTTGGAATCCCTATTTCAACTAGTAAGATTGGTTTAACTCTTAATCACTCCTCTTCAAGCACTAGAATCTAGATCGAGGGTGACAACCGCAAGAAAGGCTTGGCTATAGTTTGTCTAAGGTTGAGTGGAGAGTTGAAGTCCTAATCTTAGTTGTCGAGCACCTTTTATTAGATAGGTGTGTACTCAAGCTTTTGCATGTTGAATGTTAAGCATATGTTTAATGTGTTGGCTTAAAGCATGTTTTGGTATTGATTCAATGTGCCAGTCTAATGCTTATGATATATTATGGAATGTGATTTCATGAATGCGTAAGGAATGATGATTTCCTACATGGTTATGGGGTTAATGAATGAGTTCTTGTTGTGTTCATGATATGGTATTATGTTCATTGTCAGTCCAAGAGACTGGAAAAACTTTGAACTATTGTGAGCCTGAAATTGGCCTAATGGGCTTAAGTATGAATGGATAGACAAAACTTGTCGAATTTATTATGTAGTTAAAAGATATGATTTAAGCTTTGGTTTTTCATTTCCAGGCTCAAGAAGCCATATATCTTAGAAGGGATAGCTCTAATGATCTTCGCAGGGGAGATCAAATCCATTGGATGTCATGGGAGTATTAGCATCGCTAATGACCCTAGAAAATTTACCCCAGAGGTTTCGAAAGGAGGCAAGGATAGAACTTCTAAGATTTAATCTTTGGGACGATGTGGCATGGTAGGGTCATTTGCTTGTATTTTGGCATAAAAAGGCAGAGGACCCACATATTTATTTTATAATGTGAAAATATGTTTTTCCACACAACAGAGTACTTGGTTGGACCCATGGCCAACATGGCAGGCGTCATGGCCTAAAGCTACATGGTGACATTCAATAAGTTAGGTGGGGTTGACATTAATGGAGTGTGGGGTGATGTCAACTCATCCTAACATCACCCCGATGATTTCTTGTGGTGCTTGGAGCAAAACCTTTGAGATTGTATTTACAGGAGGACGTGGCAAGGTGGGATAGTGATCATGCTGCATGGGAGTAGAGAAGCCTTGTTTTCTATCCATGTCACCCTGGAGGTTCACATAGTTAGGTCACCCTAGTGGTTTTAAACACAATGCATGGGGGAAAGATTGAGGTGATGTGCCAGTGGTGGAGCCCAATCACACAGTCGTATAACATACAGAAGGAGGGGCCCACAGAAGGGGTGACAAACTCCATGTAACTGGCTTAATACACTTCTCGATGATTCTTTAAGGGAAAAGTTCCCAAGGGCTAGAGTTTAGAGCCCCAACAGAGTGGAATAAAAAGATAACAAAGAGAACTCATACAATCAGATCAAGCACTTGAATTCACAAAAGTGGGGATTAGAAACATACCTGGAGGTCCTACGTTTGAAGTAGATCCCGTAGGGTCCAAACCCTCAATCTTCTTCCAAGATGTGCAGACCTGCAAATAAATCACAGGAACAGATCATTGAATATATATATATATATATATATATATATATATATAACATTCATAGAATAACAATGCAATTTGGAAATAGGACATGAGTTTCTTTATTAACTGAAAGCAACAAGAATAGGTGTAGTTACAACCTTATCCTAACCAAAGGTGTTGATGAAACCTTCCTCTGAATCCATCCAACTTGATCTGTCAACGAATTCCTCTCCAATATATGCAAGAAGATGCTAGATAAGAAGATTGAGCATTCCTGCATGGAAACAAGGGTTTCCTGAAGACTAGGAGTGCAAGAGGCAGGGGAAAATTGCAAACTTGATCTAGAGAAATTTGGGCATAATGATGATACCTCTCATTAGGAATGAATTATCCCCGCCCAAGGGATGTATATATACCACGTCAAACTGGTTAATTCGGTTAGGCCATGGGTTCCTATAGGTGGGCTTTCAGTAAAACTCGTAAACCCCACCTAAAAAATAAGTTTTTATATATTTTTTCAAATTTTAAAAATGTGTATGTAGGTATTGTTCATAAGGATCATGTATGTATGCATTTTAATAGTGGGTAGAGTCATGTATAGATCTTGAAAAACACATTTTTGAAATAAGGAGAAGTATGCAAGGGGAAGAGAGGTACCTACGCCATATAAAAGCATCTGGTCTACAAGAGTGTTGAAAGATGCTATAACTTCCCCTAATGTATGAGGTCAGAAGAGGGACCAATGGATAAAATACATTAAGTATAAAAGGAGTAGTCATTCGAGAATCCCAAGAGGATATCACTAGAATCCAGTCCATCAAATACCTGTCGAAGGAGTCAGAAAGAGAACTCATATCCAACGCAAACATACCCATGATCCAAGATGTAACCATAAGTGTGATAATGATAAGAATACATAGTGGAACAACATATCATAGCCACGAAAGAACATAACAACGTTATGTCTCAGTTTCATATAGGAGGATATAGGTACAAAAGGTGTTGTATAATTGATCACCGCAAAAGTACCAAAGTCAAATAGATGGAGTAGTGGTACTATGCAAAACTCAGGTGGATGTCACTGGCAGGTAGCTGAAGAAAATGTCAACTGATCTGAGATGTTGGCATAAATCGAGGTCTTCACTAACCACAAATGGTACATTTATACACTATGGGAATAAATGAGTTGAAGTTGACCATGTGAGAAATTGTTCGATTACCAATCATTGATGTATATCATTAACAAACATGAAACAACTCACCAATAATGATAATGAGTCTAAAGGTACCCCAATACAATCTAACAAGTGTGAATAAAGGAGTTGAAGGTGAACACTTGAAAGAACATATCAATAAGGGGACATTGATGTATTCTCACTGTCAATAGCAAAGGAGTCTGTCGCTGATGACAACAAACCCTAAGGTACTGATAAAATAACTCTAGACCTTGCTCCTAGAGCAATGAGTTGGAGTTGATGTGAAAAGATCCATTAGAAGGAAGGAATTAGGGCATCCCACATCAACCAACACAAGTGTAACATGCAGGCCAATAATTTGGAAGGACTCAGACGAATAAGAATGAATTAACCACCACCAAGCACATTTCTGGTGTGTACAAGATGAAATTAGTGCAAGAAAGAAATCCTTTGAACAAACCAATAATGAAAGTTGACACACACGTGAGGAATCCACCAATAGGGTCAAATGGAAACTAAGGTACTGCACAAATCCCAATGTGTGATCATGTAAGCTGACCTTAAACATAAGGGAAACCACCTAGTCAATGACCCATGATGATCATCGATGTTGGGCACAAGGTCACCTATCAATGATGTAATAGGGCTAGGGTGCAACTCTAGGCATATTCTCAGAGCAATTTATCTGAGTCGATAAGAGCAAACCCGCCAACAAGATATCTATGAGGACCTTCTTACTGACATGAGTAAATGACCAAATAGTTGATCTGATACTGAGAATAACTTGAAAAATTGGGTATGTTCAACATAAATGAGTCAAGGGACACCACAAAATAGCTAACAGAAAGGCTAACTTCCCTTGAACAAAAACACGACACTTTTTAACTTTAAGGCAACATAAAATGAACTTTGAATAAGTTTGTTATGCAGGAGGCATCAACAAACTCTCCATATCATTGGAAGAGTAACCAATCGAAAGAGTATTGACTCTAAGACAAGGTTTGGCTTCCTGAAATTCAAACTAAGTCCTAACTCGATGGAGGGAAAGACTAGTTTTTTTAAGTGCTTTGTTCAAGGGTGACATAACCAACTCTGTTGCCAAAGTGATGAAAGAAACTCTTCTTGTTCCCTCTCTTCTTCTTCTTCTTCCCTTTTTTTTTTCATATTATAAAGCCTAAAAAAGAATAAAAAAATGCATATAATATAGTGGAGGGAACAAGTGTCAAAGGCAAGCGAACTAATTTTTGGGTTTGGAACATCCTTATACTCAATGTAAGGTTATGGATGTGGGTCATCGACACTCAGGGAATGTTCCCTCCAAGGTAAAAGGTGTCAAGTCATAAAGGCAAATGAATGCATGGTTTGATCTTGTAGGAAAGTCATGGGAAAAAAGTGGCTTATATGAGAGTCAAATGAAGTTGGCTTAAGGTAAAAAAGGTGCAAGTGGTCAGTATGCAATGTGGTAGTACAACTCAACACATGGGAACCTCTAGGGTATAGAGTTAGATTAAGAACGAGAAAGAAGAATGAGGCTTCAATGCAAAGTCATGAGGGCTAAAGAGGACTCTCGAGCCTAGACAAAATTCCCAACATGGGCAACATATGCTAGTGAGGTTCTAAATAGGAAGCCCATGTAAGGAAGGCTCTGACACTGTGTTATGACTTAAAAAAACGATAAGTGAGAAAGGTTTAAGTGTCGCAACACGATGGGCCCAACCATGTGACTAAGTATTGCAGAATGAAGTCAGAATGTTATATGCAACAATAAATTGTTCTAACCAATATGCCAGTGAGGAAATGATACCTGCCATGATAGGTCAACAATCGTGGAATTGTAATGATAAGAAAAATATCATTAAGTGACATGAAAACTCTTCATTACCCTAAAAAGTAATCCAAAACACTTAGGGAGAGGTCCATAAGTTATAAAATAAGTCATAAAAAATAACTATAGAAAAGTGGGTTGAATTTTATACAAGTAGTTAAAAATAAAATAAAAACTCACCATTTGTCATGTTTACCTATTCTGGTGCTCAGAAGTAGTTCGTGTGCTCAAATTTTGGCATCAAATCCAAGAGATTTACCTAACAAAATTAAATTCCGCAAGCTCCAAGTAATTCTAGACCGTACTCTCTTTCATTTGATTCAATTTTGGAGTGATTTGATTTGATTAAAATGATTTTAAATCCAATTTTATAAATAGAATTGTGCATATGCAACTGTTGTTCCGTCAAACCACATATATGAGGCCATGTACGCAAGTTGACTAAAGGAAAGGTGCATATGTACGCGACTGTGTAGAACAAAAACCATGTGTGCAAAGAGTTAAATTTTGGAATCAAATTTTAATGGTTGAACTTGTCAAATTTTGCAGGATGGTGATCGAATGGCGTGAAAGAGAGCATAATGAGACTAGGACTAAGAAGCTATATATGCCTTGAAGAATTTTGGTTTGCTTAAGTTCTTCATGATGCAAAAAATGAGGGCTCAAAACGTATTGTTGAACATGTTAATCAACTACTAGGATCTAGAGCAGGGGATTTTCATCATAGACTCCATGCCTTTACAAATAGAAGTAGAAGATATTTACTTTATCACAGGCCTTTCCGAATGAGGAGAGGTAGTGAATTTGAAAGGCAAGGCAAGCATAGGTTTAAACATCAGTGATTACATCGTTATTTATTGTGCACTAGGAACACAAAAAGTGGGGTCTCAAATCCCAATTTGAAGCATCACAAATCTGGCAATAAAAATTCTCCTTTTCACAATTGCTAGAGCACGGGGATCAAACTCATTACATTAGGGTTCACAACCAACTATGTTCCTAACAATAGAATTCCTAAAACCTATGGTTATGACCAATTCATTGTTTATTTCTTATAAGGTTACAATAAGTTCTCCTTCAAATATACTTCCCCCTCAATGTATTCTTCTTATTTATCTATTTTCTCTTATCAACATTTTGAGCCTCCATGGCCATGAATAGGATTTATTCTTCTTTCTTCTTCAGATGCATGTCCATTATTCTCTTCTGATGAGCTAGTCTCTTCTTTGGAATAAAATCTTCTTTTCTTGAGATATATTCCCTTTTTAGGTTTATAGCATTTGCCTCTATTTTTATGTTATTTTTCATCATCACCATCCTCCAATTTTCTATGTGGACATTTAGAAGCATAATGACCTAGTCTACCATAATTAAACTGTTTAAATGGTAGGTTACCTTTTTATTTGCTAGATGTTCTTTTCAACTTTCTCACAAATTGGATTTTTCCTTGATCTACTTCATGGCTGGAATAGTTATGGGCCCGATGTCCTTTTTTTTCTTCGATGCTTTGAAGGATGCTTCCTTTAATCCCGATTTCTCTTTCCTATTCTCATTTCATATGCAATGAGGATTCCATGTAGTTCATCCATTTTAGATCTTCCAAATATTTCATTTCTTCTATGGATGAAACTTTTGCATTAAATATCAAGGTAAGAGATCTTAACACTTTCTGAACAATTATTGATTCACCAATATTTTCATCAAGTCCTCTAATGGTGTTAACAACCTCATCTACATGAAGGAAGAAACTTGTAATATTTTCTTCTTCATTATCTTTGAATCCCTAAATTCCATTCTACGATTTTGAAGCTTTGCCCTCTTTACCTTTTGATCTCCTTCATAGTTGCTTTGAAGCTTGTCCCAAATGTCTTTTGTATCTGTATTGCATTATCTTGAAAAACTCTAATTCTAGAAGTCCACATAAAATTACATTCATGCTTTCACATTATTTGCAAAGACCCTTTATCCATCTTGATTTGTTGAAGAAGTTGTTGGATATTTATAACCATCACCACTGAAAGCCAAATATCAAAACCAAGAGAGATCATATAGTTCCTCATCCTTAATAATTTTCAAGAAGGCATAATCTATTCCATTGAATATTGGGGCTCTGTTTGAGAAATAACCATCCTAACTAGCCACTTGTCCCTCTGAGATCTACCTTCCAATGGACAGACTGCTTCTACAGGAACTTGCTCTGATACTAATTGTTGGATTCATAATTATACTAAGAAGTTGGGGGGTGGGGGGGCGATGTTAATCAATGTAATACATTTTTACTCATTTAAAACATTCAAGCACTATAAAAATCAAACTCATAACAAGAACATGTGTTATGCTCTTAACCTGCAAGACGATACCAAAATACCAAATATGCGAAGAAATATACCCAGAACAAAGAAAAATGAGCAATAATAGAAAGTATTTTATTATTTAGAAAGCAAAGTTCACTTGCCTCTTCGAGGGGGCAACCTCGAATAGAGTTAAGCTCGATTACAAAATAAGACACGATGCTCCTCGCAGGGAGTCTTTATCTTTTATATAGGATTCGTACATGCAATACCATGGGGCAATACCATGGTTCTTATTAATACCATTTATCTAATACCAGGGCCCATTTGCAACTAACTGTGGTCCCGTCATTAAATGTGGGTTAACCACTTACAATTATTAATATGGGTTTTATTGACTCTTTACTTAACTATAACTATGACTCGATCCTATTACATAAATAAGGGGGTTAGGGTGGGACCCTAACATGCCCTCCTCCATAAGAATAGCCTTGTCCTCAAGGCTGAAGCTGCGGAAACTGCTGAAGAATAGTGGTTGGTTCCCAGGTTGCATCTTCCGGAGAGGTGTCTTTCCATTTGACGAGGACTTCCTTGATCATGCGGCCACACAGGTGCCATTCTCGTGTGTCCAGGACCTGTTCAGGTTGGAGCCAGATTGACCCTTCTTCATCCAGTTCAGGTAGACTGGTTTGAATTTTGCAATTGTTCCCAATCACTTTCTTGAGGCATGAGACATGAAAAACTGGATGGATTTTTGCAGTGGGTGGCAAAGCTAGCTTGTAGGCCACTTCTCCAATGCGTTGAAGTACTTGATACGGTCCGTAGAATTTTGGAGATAGTTTCTAACAACCCTTGTCTTTGAGTGATGTTTGCTTATATGGTTGCAGCCTCAAAAATACCTAATCCCCTTCTTGAAATTGGCGTTCTAAACGATGCTGATCTACCTGCTTCTTTGACTGTCTCTCCTTTGTGGCATTGACAGACGTTGCATTCAGCTACAAAAGTAAGAATGTCCTTTTTCATGCCTGTCCAAAAAAATGATCTTCGAGTGCAATCATACGTCTTCTGAAAGCCTGAATGTCCTGCAGTGGGAGATGAGTGCAACTCCGCCAAAATGCGGCTTTTGAGGGTGGATGTTGGTGATATTACGACTCTGTCCTTGTAGCGAAAAATCTCATCTGACCACGAGTAGCCCTCGGTGGAATTTGGATTCGCATGCAATTTAGTAATGAGTTGGGAGAGCCAGGGATGTGAAAACCATTCCTTGTGAGCCTCTTCAATCCATTCTGGAATGGGAAGGGAAATTGCGAGCAAGGTACTTTCCTCCTCAAATTGGCGAGATAATGCATCTGCTACAACATTTTCGCGCCCTTTCTTGTAAATTATCTCATAATCATATCCCAGCATTTTGGCGATCCATTTATTTTGTTGTGGTGAGGATATGCGTTGCTCCAAAAAATATTTAAGGCTTTGATGGTCTATGCGGATTTGGAAGTGTCGCCCCAATAAGTATGGTCGCCAGGTATCTACTGCATGTAAGATGGCCATCATCTCCTTATCATAGGTAGATTGTCCCATATTCTTCCCACTTAGTTGTTGGCTTGTGAAGGCCAAGGGTCGACCTTCCTGCATTAAGATCACCCCAATACCCGTACCCGAAGCATCACATTCAATGACAAAAGATTTGGTGAAGTCGGGTAGTGCTAAGACTGGAGTGGAACACATGGCATTTTTGAGAGCTTTAAAGGCTTATTGTGCTTCATCATTCCAGAGGAATGAATTTTTCTTGAGGAGTTGAGTGAGGGGCCTCGCAATGCGACCATAATTGCGGACAAATTTGCGATAGTAGCCCGTGAGACCCAAAAATCCTTTCAGGCTCTTCAAGGTCTTAGGTTGAGGTCAATCCTGCATTGCCTGGATCTTTTTCGAGTCCACCCTGACACCTTCACGCCCCACAATGTGGCCGAAATACTCAACTTCTTCCATGCCAAAAGAACACTTGGACATCTAAACAAATAATTTATGCTCGCGGAGCAGTTGCAAGAGCAGATCTACATGCTGAAGATGTGCGACCCAAGTGCGACTATAGATGAGGATGTCATCAAAGAAAACAAGGACAAATTTTCTGAGATATGGTTTGAGCAGGTGGTTCATAAGGCTCTAAAAAGTGGATGGGGCATTACAAAGACTGAACGACATGACCAGGAACTCATAATGGCCTTCATGAGTTTGGAAAGCAGTCTTTGGAATGTCGACTTCTTTCATGCGAATTTGGTGGTAGCCTGAGCGAAGATCCAGTTGAGTGAAGAATTGAGCCCCATTTAGTTCATCCAGCAAATCATCAACAACCGGAATGGGAAATTTATCTTTGACTATCAACGTATTAAGGGCCCTAAAGTTTGGACACATACACCATTCCCCATCTTTCTTGAGCACCATGACCACTGGTGATGAATAAGGACTAATGCTGGGACGAATGACGTCGGCTTCCAAAAGTTCCTTGATTATTTTTTCTATTTCATTCTTCTGGGTGAACGGATATCTATATCGGCGCACATTTGGTGGTTGGTCCCCTGGGACCAAAGTGATGCTATGATCATGTTCCCCTCTCGAGGGTGGAAGCTCATGAGGCTTGTCAAAGACTGGTAGATGGTTATTTAAGATCTATTGCATCTCAGGATGAATCTGAAGAGAATGGGGTTCGAAGGCTTGGATGGCATTAAATTGAGCTATAACTCCATGATGGCCTTTTTTAAACAATTTTTCCATCCGATGTGAGCTGATGATAGAGGGAGCTCCCGCCTGGAGTCCGCGGAGGGTATGTGTGTGGTTGTTGCGCTTAAAGCTCATATATAACTCCTAGAAATCCATTGTGATTGGGCCAAGTGTGCGAAGCCATTCAACATCTAGGACAATGTCGCACCCTTCCATGTGTATGGCAAACATGTGGGTCTTTAACTGATAATCCCCCATTTGAAGTTTGACATTTTCATAGTGGCCTTCACATTTCATTGTTCCCCCATTAACAATTTGGACTTGGAAGTTAGAAACTGCTCGTACAAAACAATGCAATGCTTCCGCGACTCTTTAATGGATAAAATTATGTGTACTTCCATTATCAATCAAGACTAATACTAGGTGATGCTTAATAAAACCTCTAATTTTGAGAGTTTGAGGCAAAGAAATCCCTGCCAAAGCATGCAGCGAAATAACTGGTTCTTCAGGTACATTGTCCTTCTGGTTGTCCTCTTCTTCCTCCTCTGGTTCCTCAAGTGGTGGGGCTTCCTCCGATGAACTGTGATCAGTAGCATCAATTTGAAAGAATTTGGGCTCCTTGCATTTATGCCCGGGGGAGTATTTTTCATCACAATAGTAACATAATCCTTGCTTTCTTCTTTCCGCCATTTCTGCAGGTGACACCTTTTGAACCTTGAGTGTTTGGGTAGTGTTGTGAGCCTATGGGGGGCGACCCTTGGCGGTGAAATTTGGGTGATTGGACTGGGCCACTAACGCACGTTCTACTTCACGAGCTATCCTACAAGCCTGCAGCCATGAGGGAGGGTGGTGCAGTCGGACGTGGGCTTGTATGGCTTCTTTGAGACCACTGACAAAACATTCCGTGTAGAACTCATCTTGTAGACCTCCAGTGCGGAAAGCTAAGGCTTCAAAGGCTGCAATATATTCATCCACTGTTCCTGTCTGTCTGAGCTTAGTGAGACGGCCCAAAAAGTTAGATTCATGGTCAAAGCGATCCATAAGAGCTTTTTTGAATGTATCCCACGTCAAGGGCCTTCCATAGCAACGTTGATGCCATTGCCACCATTGCCATCTTTCATTGTCCAAGTACATGATACCCACACTAAGCTGAGTTGCATTATCCAGGATGTAATTTAGTGTGAAATATTGCTCCATTTGTGCTATCCATGCGGTCGGGTTAGAGCCATCAAATTTATACATGTCCAACTTGGGAGGTTGCGGATGGGATGGTTGGGGGGTGCCAAAGAGGTGAAGAGACTGGCTAGACTCACCCTCACTATTTTCATTGCCAATATATGCCTCCTCACGTGCCTCCACCTTGCCCTTAGAGAGTGTTGTAGTTATTTCCTTCAGCTATGCTTGGATGTCTTTCAAGGATGATTCAAGGCTATCCATCCTCTCATTTGCCATAGCTTGATTTCTAGTTTGTACCATGCACCGAGCCGATTTACTTGAAATTTGGGACGCCCGAATTTTTTGGCACTAACAATTGAATGGTACCACCTTGCTCAGCTCGTTGTCCTGATTCTTATGGGCTAAGTCACCAATAAGCGCCCCGGGGGGTCTCAGACTTTTTTTTTTTTTTTTTTTTACTCCTTGCTTAGGAACACTGCAGTCGCTGAATCCCGAAAATGTCAATGCTGCTAAAAGTCCTGCGAAAATCGCGCCTCGGTATAGGAACCCACTCAACTACTCAGATCTGGATGGTGGATCTGATGGATCTGAGAAATCTGAATGGCTGATTTGATAGATCTGAATGGCAGAACTGATTACTGCTGCGGATCTGATGGATCTAATAGATTTGAATGGTTGTTCGGATAAATCTGAACGGCGGAACTGATTGCTGCTGCTGCTGCAAAACCCCACTTGGGAGATCTGATTTGGCAGAGATTATGCATGATCCCGAGATAGAGAAGAGAACTATGGTCTCCAGGAGTGTTAGGTGCTACAGATCGCAATATACATAAGGGTCTGGCAATAGTACTCGGCCGACGGTTTATCTATGGCGAGGTTTCAAGGGAGCTAGGGGGCTTCCGATATGCCCAGAGGGTACTTAGAAGATAGTCCGTGTGCGGTTCTGTCTAATGCGCTACTACTCAAAGGGGTACCCACAGGGGTTACAAGGGAGTCCAACAAGCGTGACCGCCTCTTGTATTTCCTGCGTGCATGCCTCCCCAAATCTGCAGTTTTATGCGCTCAACGACAGATCCCGTGGTTTAAAGACGCCGGAACACATCTCTAGCCAAAAAAATTTGCCAAAAAATTAGAGATCCCACAAGCCCTAGAAAGTGCTCTGATACCACTTGTTATGCTCTTAACCTGCAAGACAATACCAGAATACCAAATATGCAAAGAAATATACCCAGAACATAGAACAATGAGCAATAATAGCAAGTATTTTATTATTCAGAAAGCAAAGTTCACTTGCCTCTTCGAGGGGGCAACCTCTAATAGAGCTGAGCTCGATTACAAAATAAGACACGATGCTCCTCGCAGGGAGTCTCTATCCTTTATATAGGATTCATACAGGCAATACCATGGTTCTTATTACCATCTATCTAATACCACGACCCATTTGCAACTAACTTGGTCCCGTCATTAAATGTGGGTTAACCACCTACAATTATTAATATGGGCTTTATTGACTCTTTACTTAACTATAACTATGACTCGATCCTATTACATAAATAAGGGGGTTAGGGTGGGACCCTAACAACATGTAACATAGGATATAAGTGGAAATCCCTTAGGGAAAAGCCACAAAAATTCTTTTAATTGATTGATCTTTGTAGGCACCAACCTACAGGAGACACCAATCCCCTCGATGCTTTGTAAGCACTAACCTATAAGAGTCACCAATCCCCTCTACTGATTGATAGTGTAACGAACCTCCTTAGCCTACCTGGAAATTTCACCGTTAGGCCCCATTAAATTAAGGATTTCTCCATTTAAATCAATCATTACAGATACAGTGAATTCAGAACTCTTTAGATCATCCCTTAGCCATTAAGATGCAACTAGGACAAAGGGTTAAATTATAGCATATAGTTATAGAACTCATAATTGGAATAAATGTTGAGTTTTGCTATAACTAATAAGGCTAGGAACAATTATTAAAATCCTAATACCTATATGCGACATGGCACCATCAGTTCTCTATGCAGCATGCAAGAGTATCAAGCTTCCTTATGCATGACATAGATAGTGGTGAATCATTGACAATTCTATGGGAGATATTCCTGCATAACTATTCCACATGCATGAACCTTTGCATAATACCAAGCATACTATCCCTCCTTATCAAATGTAAATATGATCATAATAACCTTGACATGCATATGAGATCATATGTGAGTCACATGCATTATTCCATCCATCATTTCCATCGGAGAAGTAATTAAGCAATCCATATAAATGACTTGTATGATTTAATACTTTATCATGTAAGGATTAAACATGAACACATACCATGCAACATCATTAAATCTATTAATAAGCACAGGTAATTCATGCAACATTCCCATAGCAAAGAAACTGAATAAAATCTTCACATAATCACATGCAATTAAACAAGAGAGAGAGAGAGAGTAAAAATTATCATACTAAACATTGCACGCATCTGACACCAACTAAAACCTCACTTGGAGGGAGGAGCACCACCACCCAGCCATGAATCACCTCTGATTCCTCCCGAGCCGAAGATCTTGCCAAGGATCAACTGTCCTCAATTGATCAATGCACTGGGTATTTAATACCCTCTTTCATGATTTAGTTACCATTAGCGGCATCCCGCTTTATGGATTTTTCCATTTTCCTAGGTCTTATCCGGAAAAGCTCGTCTTTATCTCCACGACGCTTTTCCACATAAAGGATTGTCTTTATCTCCCGCAAAGCTTTTATGTTCGATGGATCTTTATCTCCCATCCATCCGATGGATATCCAATCCATCCAAGCTTATCTAGAATCACATCTAGAAGCTTATCATGAAAGATTCATCTCTATCCCATTCCTCATGGGATTTGGCAAGCATCTCCTCTCTCTTGGTGCTCCACCCTCCAAGTGATTTATTTTATTAATATATTTAATAATACATTTGCTTTTCATATTACATATTACATAGAATTCCTCAGCTTAGGTGTGGAATTATTTAACCCACAAAGGAGGGTATCAAACCTAGCTTTCCTCATCTTAGGTCTACAACCTTTAACACACAAGGGAGGATATTATACCTAGCTTGAACTTGTCTGAGGTTTACAATAATGTAGTACAGAATGGAGGGGTGTTAAAGATAGGAACCAACTTATAGGAGACACCAACCCCTCTTATATTTGATCTACTATATGTTCTTACCGGGTCCACTCTACTCTTCTTTAATTCTTTGCGGTCACCTCCTTCCTCTCTTTGATCTTTAATACTTTCTTCTTTTGTTCACTTTGCTCCTCAAATTCTTGTAGCCACCTCATTCATATTTGATATTTAATCTCCTCTTATTGGGTTCACCATGCTCTTTTGCAATTATCTACATTTATCTTTTAAACTTGCCACTCCTTTTAATTCCACACGTCAATAATTGACATTTTTTAGCCAAGCACTTTTTAGAACTTGTATAATGCTTTAACATTTATCAATTCCCTTCATTCCAAACCTCTTCAAAGGTTTGGTGCTTATGAATATAACCAATGACTATGTCAATGCTTAGCATACCTTGTAGCTCCCTTAATTCCAACCTTTAAAAAAAAAAATTGCTTATATGCCTTACCTTTGCATCATATACCATATGATGTGATCGGGCCCATTTTTTTATCATGATATCGAATGAGAGCTAAAACCCAATTTTTCTTATCGGCGTACACTTTAGCTCATATAGTGACCAAGGGCATTAGAGGTCTCAAAACACCAATGTTCACCTTTCATCAGGTAATCAGAAAAAATCTCTGAAATTTTTAGCACTATAATCATCCATAAAATCAAATTTTTCTACAAGCTTGTAGCTTTGGTTGCTAGAGCTTGAGCACCTTGCAATCAAGGGCCATAATTGAGGGCTTTGTTAATTCATATCGAGATATTAACAAATTCATTCACGAGTGCACCACAAATTATTCTGGGTGTCATTGTACCAAGGGCTCCAAGCCCTTAGCACTGAAGCTAGTCTCCCTAAGACCAAGCGTTATGACTGAGAGCAATTATATTGGATATCGGGAAAATCCCAAACTTTGTGCTTTTTGCTTATTAGGGAAAAATGTTGATATGTTGAAGGCTCTAAGCCCTCGAGAGCTAAACCTTAATCCCTAATGTGATGAGTGCTTACCAAATCTCGAGATATCGGGAAAAATGGAGTGCTTTGCCTTGTAAAATTGGTGATATACCAATATGTTGAGGGGTGCTTAGCCCTTAGGCGCTAACCCTAAGCACCTTCGCGAACAAGAGCTCTAAAAAACTGAGATTTTGGTGATTTTGGTGAACTCTCTATTGTACAAACTCTAATATGCCAATATATCAATAGGCAAACCGACAATCGATACCAAAGTTTTTGTCCATTAACTAATGACAATGGTGCAAAAGGCACTGGATTTGTGTGGTTTTTCATGTTAATGAAATTCAAGGTTTCTTCCCCTTTGTATGAAATTTTAGGTTCTCCCCCCCCCCCCACTTTGCTTCTTACAGTGAAATTTTGAGGTTTGCTCCCCTTTTGCTCTTTCCATGCCCAAATTTGCTAGTGCTCTCTCCTTTGATTGAGATCTCACTTTGGGTCATGCTCCCACTTATAGGTCTCCCTCTAGCTTGAAATCAATGACAACATTATGCAACTCTAGTCACATCCTCGAAGAAAGGAAAACTATTTATGATACTACTCATAATATGTCTAACGTATCCACTAGTATCAATGACTATATCCTTCAAGTCATTAAGGATGACAAAAACAACTATCTATCATGTCTTCTACGAGTAGGTCCTAGTGGGTAACAGTAAATTTGGTGGACATAAGTTAGAAAAAGTACCAAAATTGATCACAATTCTTGAATTCAAACATTGCTCCATGAAAATACAAGAAATAAATGGGAAAAATGGGGGGACAAAGGCAAATTCATGAAGTAGCATAGCAAGTTTTTCCATTGGAAAATGATTATGGAGTTGATGAAGCTTGACAAAAAGAAATTGATCCTTTGGGATAAATACGTGAGGACCATAGCTGTATGCTTGAGAGACTAGGAAGTATGTCAAGTATCTGAGTACTAAAGATCCATTTGTGGAATTTTGCAAGAAAAAAAAGAAGAAGATCACTATTTTATGCTCACTAGAAGTACAATTGTTGATCACGAGCATAACATGGTGTTAAATTTGATGGATTGCATGTTATCATTTGGTAAAAGTGCAAACATTGACAATGAGCATAACATATTATTAAAGTTGAATCATCAAATGGGATTTCCATATTACATAAAATATGTCGGGTATGGTTAATGATTTTATAGTTTCCTCAAAGACATAAGGTATTAATAATTCAAATCAAAATATTAAGATAAAATTAGTCATTACAATATTTAATATTGTAGCCCAGTCAACAAATAAGTTTTATAGTCTTAATTTAATCCTTATCATGTTTAAAGAGTTCTATTATAGTCCATGGGACTTTGAAAAGACAGTGTTTGGTTGTATTGTTAAGACACTCCTTGATGTTAAGGTCACTGGTTTAAAACCTCTCGGTAGTCCCACCTACAAAACCAAAAGAAAAGAAAAAAATAAATGATATTATACATATATAAATGTTGTAAACTTGCATGGATATACTCCTAAGGGACTTGCAATATCATCTCCAAAATTGACTCCAAGATAATATAAATGACAAAAATAACATACTAAATAATTATGCCATTGTTGTTTGATAAGTCAATAACATTGAGCTATGAAAAAATCAATTCCTAGTTAAAATTAGAATATGAAGATATTATCACATTATTGCATTCAACTGCATATGGGAAGCATAAATTTAGCTAAAGGAGCAAATTGCCAAAACAATTTCCACAAGTGACAAGTTCGAATGCGATTCTCTCCTTATACGTAAATCAAGGACGATTAAGATTCCCTTGGCAAGTGGATGAGAAAAAACAGTCATTTAAATTGATTATTCTTATCAATGCATTGAGGATGAAGTGTCTTGAAGGCAAGGATTGTAAAGTTACATAATGCAATGTAGAAGTAATAACAATAACAATAACTAAACATCACAGATCATCCCCATCACCTCATGATCATCAATGTATCTTTATATACCATCACAAGGATCATTGTAAATCATATATCTATTATCCCATTGCATTTGCATTTGTAGATATATTATGTTTTGTTCATAAAATTCATTGTGCTTTGTATGCCCCTCCCTGGAAAATGGCCTTGTACACAAGTATTATAACCAAGTGAAAGATGTATTATGTCCAAGGATAGATATATTGTAATCCTACAAATGGGAAACTATAAGCCCTCCACAAAATGGGCATGCTAGCAAGTGTTGTGACGAGAAAGCGAGATATTGTGCTTTAAGGGGAGTTCCTAAAAAGCATGTTAATCCTCGATAACTGTGTGACTTGGAATACAAAGTAAAATTGTTGTATCCATCAACATGGGTGTGAGTTGGTCCTCAACAAACATCTGATTATCATTTACTGAGCATGAAATTCGACACTTAATAAGTATGCATTTTTATCCTCAATTATAACACGATAATGATAACTTTAATCATAATGGCCATGTGATTTGAGCTAGTTGTGTCGAGAGGTGCTTTACAACTCAGTATGGGGGATATGTTGTCATGTAACATTATATTTAAAAATAATATTTACATTAATAAATAACAAATAGTAATAACGAAAAAATAACGTCAGCCACAAATAAAATATTTCAATTTTTACCTTAATATTAGATCAATTTTATATAAAAATAATAATAATAATAATAAATAAATAAATAAATAAAAATAAATAAATAGTTTTTAGTATGAGAGAGATATGTAATTTCTTCACTACTTAATATGGAATTGACAAAAAATAATATTTATTGATATTACATGATGTGTAGCAAAAAAAATTATTTTGTTTAACAATGATGTGTATAAGTACTCTTTTTTTGAAACATTTTTTAGGAATGACGAGTTTCAAGGGTTTTAGAGTTTGAAATTAGGGTTTGTTCACTTCCATTGATTTTCTTGTTGGGATTTCAGGTATGAATTAATTTCTGGTTGATACCGAGTGATGTAAATGAGTGCCTTGGTGGAGGAGAGGGGAGGGGGGCACGTTGGGCATCCCTCCTTTAGGAATGCAGTGACAAGAAATTTGAAATGAGGAGCAAATAGTGTAGAAAAACCAGGGGTCAGTGGGAATTCTAACAAAATTTCAATTTTGGGGGCACAATTGTTCCAGGTGGATATTGGTGGCCACCTTTCTATTCCACTTGGACCTCCAACATTGTCTCTTTCAAATTTTCAGTTTCCTTAATTGTAGCACATTTTACTATTTTTGGCAGTTTTTTAGGTCCTGAACTTCTGGAGTTGTTTTGAGGTCCCAAACATTTTTTGGGAAAACCAGGAAAACGTTGATGTTTGACTAATGTTTGCATTCAAAAATTGTATTCCTTGGATAGATCTTTCTAATGAGGTATTGTGCACATCAAATAGAGATCATATGCCAAAGTTACGACCCCGGGAAGTTGATGTACCAATTTAACTAAACGGGGCCCATAGTTTTGGCGCTTCATCTCCTAGGGTTAGGTTTTTGGATGTTTAGGGTTTTCCATTATTCCTCAATAATAAATAGGCCTCTGAGCCTCATTGTAACATAGTTCTGAGGCATGTAGCCGCTACATCTCTTCTCAAAGATAAGCTACCATCGTTCGAGTTAGTTTTATTTCCATTTTGTTTGTAAGCATATTTCAGTATTTGATATTAATGAACTGAAGTGTTATTTCGACTGTGTCTCTATATTTATGGCTATATCTGTAATTTGTTTGGTTCCTGTTTAAGTTCGGATCAACAATGGCAAGTTGCCTTTTAAGGACATTGTTTACCAAAGGTGGTTAAAAATCCCATATTTGTAATTCCCCCGAATAGTTTGGAAGATCATCACAAGTGGTTGAAAGACCATGCTTTCATTTGCAAGTTTGTTGGAGGATGGCCAAAATAAATACAACTAGAGAAGTGGATTCAACATAAATGGCAGCCTAAAGGAGAGGTGGATTTGAAATTAGGATCGAAAGGGTTTTTCATAGTGATTTTCTCCAACTTGGAGGATAAGGATAGGGTTTTTGAGGGTGGCCCATATTTTTTAATAATGCAAGGTTGTATATGCAACATTGGGAAGAATGCTTTAATCTGAACAAGGAAGAGTTTTTGGCAGCACCAATTTGGTTTGACCTTACTCTCTCCTAGTTGATTTTTGGATTCCAAAATTTTTGGAGGGTATTGGGAATGAACTCCCATTAATCTTATTAATGACTGAATGATGCAGGATTTGGTGAAACTATTGAAGGATCAAGGGGATATATATACACATGATTTTTTGAGCTGGAAGAATAAAAGGGGTCAGAGTAAGGTGGGGGGTAATGATGTCCGACCCTTGCAAGATATGAAGGACAAAGGTAAGAGCTACTACTAAAAGATGTAAAAAGGAAAGGAATGAAGACATCATATGAATTGCTTCATAACACTGGTGAAAAGCTAATCAATTTTGAACAAGCAACAATGATTTCGAAGTTTTTCCCGAACTCTCAACACTTGTCTCAATTAAAATTATAGCGTGGAATATTTTGGGTATAAATAACAAAGAGAAACAACGATATTTATAAGAAAGGATAAAATCTTAAAAGCCTGCCTTGGTGATTTTGTAAGAAACCAAAGCTTCAATGTCTAAATTGCATGAAATAGGTGCCATTTGATGAAGAAGTTATGGCTATTGATGCCTGGGGTAGTGCTAGTGGATTAAAAATTTTGTGGAATCCAATGGAAGTAATTTTTAAGGATTGGTTGGCCAACCCTCGAGTTTTGACAAGAAAATTTCACTATCTTGTTTTTGAAGATATGGTGAGCCTGATGGTGCTCTATGGTCCTCACATGGTGGGGGAGAAATTAGCATTCTTGGAGAATATTTAGGCACATAAGAGTCTTATTTGTGATTCCATGTAGACTCTTGGAGGGGATTTCAACCTTATTACGACTTTGGATGAAAAAAAGGGAGGGATTCAGAATCTGCCTCTTTTGCGGAGTTTATTGATAGGTTATAATTGGTGGACGTGTCAACCCTCATTTACTTGGAACAATAGAAGGGGGGAAACATCAAGTGGTGAGTTGTTTAGATCATTTTTTAGTTTCTGAAGCAATTATGGACAAGCATATTTCCATTGAATTGGACATTCTTCCTTGCCTTGGATCATATCATTGGCCTGTTCAATTGGAGATTGACCTTAAAGAAGCCCCTCATAATAGACCCTTTCGCTTTGAATTTTTTTGGCTTCAGGCGCCAGAGTTTGTAGAGAAAGCAAGAGTATGGTGGGAGGAAATTAATGTGAAAGGAAAGAATAAGGTGCATACCTTCCAGTTGAAACTAAAATAATTGAAAGCAAATATTAAGTTTTGTAATAAGAAATATTTTGGAGGAAAAACAGTGGTTGGAGTGTCAGATGCAAGAGATTCAACAACGCATGATCTTAGAAGGATGCACTTCGGATGTAGTGTTGGAGGAGGGGTCACGCAGAACAAGTTAGAAATGAGAAGACAACAGGAAGAAACATTTTGGCGACAAAAATCAACAGTTGATTGGTTAAAAGAGGGTGAGAAAAACTCTTTTTTTTTTCACAAATCCAACATACAACACGTGAATTTCAACCAATTTTCTTTTGCTAACCAGAAGTGATTGATCGAGGAAGCTTCAACATAAGGAAATTGAAGATTAGTTGATTTCTTATGATAAGGGCATACTTACTGAACCTTCTCACAATAGGCAACCAACTATTAAAATGATTACAAAATGCATTCCAAAAATTGTTAGCAGGGAGCAAAATACAACTTTGACGAGGACAATTTAATTCCAAGAAATAGAAGACGTGATTATGGCAATGTCTCTAAATAAATCGCCTAGCCCAGATGGGTACACTTCATATTTTTTCAAGGCATGTTGGATTTTTCTAAGAAATCAGATCCATGAGGTGGTGGAGGAATCTATAAAGTTTCAGTCAATTTGGGGAGGCTTGAATGCCACATTTATTTCTGTAATCCCTAAGGCAGTAAAATCTAAAGATCCCATTGAATTTATACCCTTTGCATTATGCAATGTAATTATAAGGTGATTGCCACTGTTATTGTTAATCGCCTAAAACCATTATTGAAGGAGCTCATTTCTCCAAAACAAACTAACTTTATGGAGGGTCAACAAATTTAAGACATATTGCAGTACATGAGATCATTCACTCCCTAAAGAATCTAAAGAACCAAGCATGACGATAACTAAATATTGATTTGACTAAGGCTTATGCCAAGATCAACTGGGATTACTTATTGCAGGTCCTTGATGCTTTTGGATTCTCTTAGCATTGGATTTCTTGGGTGAGATCTCTTATCTCTACACCCTTCTTCTCTATTTTGATTAATGGTTCTCCTTCTGGTACTTTCAACTCGTCTCGTGGGCTTAGGCAAGGGGATCTGTTGTCTCCCTTCTTATTTATTTTGGCAATGGAAGGGGTGGGTCGATTTCTTTAAATTCTTGTTCTAGAGGGACTCTTAGAGGGTTGCATTTATTTGGTGAATATCTTCTAGTGATGCACCAAAAAATTTTTGATTACGTGTGTCTATTTGGTCAACCTAACCTCAAAGAAGTGAAAGAGGTTCATTCTCTACTTTCAATCTTTATGGAAGTTTCAGGTATGCCTGTTAAGAATGAGAAGACAAGTATTTTATTTTTTAACTGTAAGGAATCAGTCCAGTGTCATTTAGCTCGAGTGTTAGTGTTTTTAAGAGCCTCTCTTCCTTCTAAGTACTTGGGGGTGCCTTTGGTTTTAAATCTGAAGAGAATTTCGTGTTGGACAGATCTTCCTTTGAAGCTTACCAACAAGATTAACAATTGGATGTTTCGAGCTTTGAATCTGGTCGGGAGATTAATTCTCACCAAGTCAATGTTGCAGGTTATTCTGATTTATCAAATGTTAGCCATGCCAACACCAAAAGCTATCTGGAAGAATTTTATCTCAAAGTAGAGAGGGTTCCTTTGGCGGGGCTCGAATAAGGTGAAGAGGTGGTCTTTGGTGGCATGGGAGACACTTGTCCTTCCAAAGTTGGTTGGGGGGTTAGGTATGTGTGATCCATAAACACTAAATCCTGCCCTAGGGGCGAAATTATGGTGATGATGGGTGATAGGGGTGATGAATTATGGAAGCAGATTTGGTTGAGGAAATATGCACATTTCATGTCGTGAGAGGAGAGACTAAGATATGATTCAACCATCGTTGGTTCAAGGTTATGGATGTGGGCTCAGGAGAATCAAGAGGTTGTGAGGAAACATGTTTTTTGGGAGGTGTAGAAGGGAGAATTGGCTTTGTTTGGGATGAGGTTTGGCAACAATTACCACCATTATCTGAGCGAGAAGACCTTTGTATTCTTAAAACATTTACAACTAGTTTGGGAGTGGTAAGGGTTATAGACCGTTGGAAGTTAGAGCTAGATTCTACGCTCTGGCAATGGTGTAAAGTTAAGGAAGATTGGCTTTGCTTGTCCCAAGAATTGCCTTGGGAAAGTATTCAACAAGAATTATTGGAAAGAAAAATATGATTTTCATAGGACAAAGACATATTGCATTGGGGTATGAGACCTATTGGAGTGTTTACTTTAAAAGAATCTTATTCCTTCCTTGCAAGTCATTCTAACCTAAAGAAAGACATTATTTGGCATAAGATCATGTTTGGGATTCACTGTCTGAAAATCTCGCTTTTCTTATGGTTAGTGGGGAGGCACAAGTTATTAACCTGGGATCACATTAGAAAGAAAGGTGTTGAAGGGCCATCATTTTGTTTTCTCTGTAATATGGTTGCGGAGACTATGGAACATGTACTTAACTCCTGCTCATTTGCAGAGGAAGTGTGGTCCATTCTTTTACTCATTTATGGTATCAACAATTGGAATCAGAGAGGATTTAGTGGCATATGTAGCTCAATGAAATTCTTCTGTATTTAAAAACCCCATAGTTAATAGGGCTTGGATCTTGGCAGAAGGTTTTATTCTCTGGAATTTGTGGAAGGAGAGGAATGTAAGAAATTTTAGAGATAAGAGGAGAATGACAACAATGATTAAAGAGGTGATTATACAAAACATAAGAGAAACACTCCTTGTTGTTTACTGGTCGATTGATGATTAGAAGGTAGATAATGTTGAGGCAAGGATCCCGAAGAAACTGAATCTGAATCAGAAGATGAGAATTCCCAAAAAAAAAACCATTTCAGGACCTAAATATTTCAAAGAATACTTCTCTCTCCTCCTCTAAAAGGTTTATCAAACTAAATTTTGATGGGGTGTCAAAGGGAAACCCTGGAATTGCTCGCATTGGAGGTGTTTTCTAGGATTGTAACTCTTCAAACTTGGGAGTTTTCGCACAAAGTTGTGATCGACTAGTAACAATATGGCAGAGTTTTTAGTGCTGGAAAAAAGTATTCATATTATTATTCGTGAGGGTACCATTTGTCATAGATTGATGGAGATTCACATATTGCTATTCAGTGTGTACAACAACTTTTAAATGAACAACCTCCAGGGAAATAATGAAGAGTTGGCGGATGGAAGGTATAGTTAGAAGCATAAATGGTTTGTTCTAAAATATGGATTATGTAATAGTCCTGCACTCTAGGAGATTGGGTAACAAGGTTGTAGATTTCCTAACGAATATGGGTTGCAGATCTTGAAATCTTGAGTTGGATGCTAGTTGGCCTCTTACTAGTCTAGTGGAAGGAACAAAGTTTTTATAGGCCATTTTGTCACATCCAATCAGTGAACCTCCTAATGGGATCAATCAACATCCTATTCCCCCTTGTCACCATCTTGCACAAAGCCCTAAGAATTTTCCCTTCATCCCCCATAGTTTCAACCCTAAATTGCTTCATCTGAGCCAGTTTGAGGACCAACGCTCCTTGTAAGCCTATTGAGGTGTGTTCACCATCATATTGCTCCATTGTGGACTGCATTGGTCACTAGTAGGTTTCTCCCCTTTGCACCTACGTTGGTTCTAGAAATTCAAGAGAATGATCGGGATTTCGGAAGCTTCCCCTTATAGGAGTTTCCAGAAGTTTTTTCAACTACTTACCTTGGATAAAAAATTCGAATCCTATCCTTCCCTACTTTGGAGTTTTCACCACTTATACTTTGATCCTATCCCTCCATCAAAGGTGGTTCTCTTACCTTAGATTGGTAATTGGATAAGAACTCCCAACTTACCCTACTTATCTATATATTCCCAGCCTTCTATGTCGTTGGGGGTTGGCTTTTGGAGAGTGATTTTGCCCTTATGCTACTGTAATGAGTGGTCATCATCTCATGCATTTAGGGTGATTAGAGGTGCATATTGTGACAAGGAAAGGACAAGTCAACCACTTGGAGGAGCTCTTCTACAAGATCAACGACTTGGAGGAGCTCTTTTACAAGATCAACTGCTACTTATGGTTGTAATCTCCTTCCATTTATACTAATGCAAAGAATTCTTTGTTTTCCTATATGTGATGTTGTTATTTCACTTATTTTAATACCATGTTGATAAATTGAATGAAGTACTTAGATGATACTGCATAGATCTCGTAGTTTCTTGGATTGTGTTATCTCACTGTGCAAGTTCTAATTTTGGCATTCGAAGCTGGAACTGGGGCTTCCAACCTAAAGAAGGAGCGAAGTGTGCAAAGTATTTCAGGTAGGCCTCACTTCGTCATCTATTTACTTTAAGCAAAACAATTGTGTTCCTTATCTCTCTGTTGTTCTAGGTTAGCCAAGGACCTAGGGGAGATACTTTTGTCCACAATCGTAAATCCCGTATAACAAAAGCCTCTCTAATGTTTGTTGGAGAAATATAGGTCAGACCCTAATGGGAGTGTTATTTCTGATGTTAGGGTCTCATCGGAGGGTGTGACATCCTCCCAAATGTCCTTCTTAGTTAAAGCGTGGCAAAAGTTAGTTGTTGGGCACATGAAAATTTATAGGTGGTCTCGTCGCTTTAAATTGAGATTCATGGTAATGGATTTGTAGTGTTACAAGGTTAGTGTGAGCGGAGGCGAGGGTAGACACTTGACCTCCATCTATTATTTTCATCTATTGGGGGTGCACTTTTCTGCTCTTTGTGGTTGGAGTTTAGATTTCATACCGGTTTCTGCATTCACGAGTACGATATCTGGTTCTTATCTCTTTTGGAGTGCGGCTTTATCTTCCTTATTGCTCTAGTGAGATTGTTTATGTTTGCCACGGGTATAAATTTACAATTGTTGGTCTTGAGTCATTGTTTTGGTAGGTCTAATAATTCTTTATGTTTGCCTAAGTTTTTGTGGGTGATTTTTTAGTCAGTGGGTGTGAGTGTTGTTGATTGGGAAATATTGGGTTCTGCTTGTTCTCAATTTTTGAAGCACTCAATGTCTATTGCTTTAAGTCCCAGTAAATTTGCTTAATTAAAATTTTATCGAATTGTCCTGAGTTTGGTGTTTGTTGGTGGCATTACGTGTTCAGGGCGTTGTAATAGGCTCTCTATGTTATGTCCATGCATAAGGTGTTTTCACTGTTTGTTTTGGTATTGTGGAATCTGGTGTGTCATGTTATGGGTCGTAGTGAGCTCGAGAATTTGCTGGAATTTACTCCTATGGTATGGAAATTGGGTGACAATTTAACAGTCTTTAGGTTGGGAGCTCACGGTTCTATGTCTTGTCCTTCTTCTTTCTTTATAGAAAGAGGTTCTTTCAATGTTTGTCATCAATGTTCCCTTGGAGTTGTGCTCATGCCTCCTAGAGAGAGAATGAGTAGCAGGAGGGGTGGAGGAGACAATATAGGATGCAAAAGGGTTCGTCCTTTGCCTATGACATTGTCACTACCTTCTTTGATGCCGCTCCTCCAGAGGTGAGGAAGGAAATTTTATTGCTGGAATGTAAAGAGCCAAGGGAATACCCCTATCACTTTGGTTCCTGATATTGGTAGATTCAGGGAAAGGTGGCTTCAGTTTTTGAATTCTTTGGCTTTACACCGACAAATAACATACTGTGGATTCATCTCCGACTCTCAACTCCTCAAAACTCATCCACAAAAACCTCCAAACATAAATAACTATCCTGTTGCAACTGATTTTCAAAGATAAGAAAGTGGAGAATTACAATATATTCTCCTCATTGGAGGATTTTAAACGGATGCTTCACAGCCAAAGGTTTTGCTTAGATGATTTTGATTCTTGTTTGGCCCGTGTAGAAGGCTTTCTAGTGGGTGATTATGCCTTTGGTCATCTCACAGATCCTCTAGATAATAGTCTTCAGGTGTTGACTGCAATATCCTTTAATCATGAGATGGTGGGTTTTCATGTCTTTTTGTCATCAATTTTGGCATGCGTTCTTTAGGTATGGTCTCTTCATGGAGTTCCTCATTATATTTTTGGCTCAGAAGTACATTGATCTAGAATGTATTGCTCATTGACAATCTTGACTATAATGGGGAAAGTTGTCTAGTTTTTTGGATATCACAATGATGTAGCCGACGTTATTGATGTTCGTGTATATCTATGGATGGCCTCGAGTATTTATAGTCGACCCTTTTATCTTACGACCTCTCTGGGTTCTGTCTTGGAGACGTGCGATTATGTCTCTCAATGTTCTGTCTTTAAGTTATCTGTGAATACAAATTCCTTCTTTTCTATTGGATGACACTTTATTCTTCTTGACAACTATGCGTTATGGTGCATATTGTTCACTTATGGGTTACTTCATGGCTCACAAGCACTATTGTTAGTAATGTCATACCTACAATTGGATTTGGATCTATGGGTCTATGTTGGATGGCCTCAATTAGTCATGTGGGCTCCTTTGCATTATGAATCCTTGGGTGGTTGTTCTCTATTTGGCCCTAGGCGTATTTGTTCTAAGAAACATTCTAGCACTATCATTACTTTTTTGGTGATACTTATCAGCTCTTATGCATGATGAACCTATTGGTATCAAATCTCTTGTTGAACATGAGTGCATTATGGCATGCCAAATCTTGTTATGTTTATGGGAGCTTTATGGCTATTTCTTGTTGGTTTTAAAGAGTAATGGCATTGTTGGTATTTGGCAAAGCTCGAATACTATCAACATATATGGTTATGAAGAATCTTTGTGAAGGTTGACGAAGCCAGGCCTTGGTTGCTATTTAGATTTCATGACGGTGTTTCCTGTTCCTTGACAAGAGCAATTTGGCTAGTGTCATCATGACATTATGTTTTAATTTGGTTAATGAATCAATGGTGAAGCTGGCTTATGAAAGGCCTGTGAAAGATCAATGGTATTATATGGTGCTAAAATGAAGAGCATTTTTGTGCTCAGTGACTTTATTTTAAGTGGGCATTAAGGATCTTTTAGCTTATTATGTACTATTGGGGGGATCTCGATATGAAAGCTATGTAATCCTTTTTTGACAATGAATACAAAGTGTTGCAATTTACAAAAAAAAAAGATATTACATGATGTGTAATTCGTTCTATGTTTAGTTTACATGTAGTATTTAAAATAAAATATATTAATAACAAAAAATATCTCAGTGTCAACCATAAGTAAAATATTTCAATGTCTATATTAAATAACATAATTTTATATCAACTTTATATAGAGAAAAATAAAGTAATTTAAATTTAGAAATTTCTTATATTTTCACTTTCCAATGCTAGGAAGATGTGTAATTTAGTCCATTCTTAATATGGAATTGATATATTAGATTTAAAAAATATGAAAATAAATATAAAACAAGTGAAAATAAAAAATGACTTATAGTTAAAATATTTTATTAATGTGTTGCCTATTACCAATATAGATCCATCTTGATTCGAGATCTACCAAAAATCAAGAGGAATCAAAACTCCCAAGGTGCAAAGGATTGTTCAATATTTCCAAAGAGGGTTCAAAGAATTTATATATATTTTATATTAATTTATATTTTTATATTTTAGGTTTATAAGTGGCTGGTTTATTGTTATATATGTTTTTGTTTTGTTTTTTTTAATTTGATTACTATGAATATATGGATATCTTTTTTTTACATTTTTTGAATTCTTAAGAATTTTTTATTTTATTATATTTAGGTTTTTCACTATTTATGAGAGTTTTTTTTTTTAATTATTTATACAATAAATATTTATTTATTTATTTTTTTTAAATTTTGACGTAAATTATTTATTTATTTTTAAATTTATTATTTTTTAAATTAATATGGTATACAAATTTTATATTAATTAATTATGGTTTGTCAAGTTGGTGAAAATGAGATGTTGTCAAGATTGTTATTAGGGTGCAAGTCTCTCTAACGAGATTCTCATACTTGTGCTCACATTTATTGTACATGGATATTTGTGATAAAGGTTGGGACCAAGTGCAAGTCTTCGACATCTTTAGCATAATAAGTTCCCCTCATTCATGACCTTTTAGTCAAAGGATCCTAGTTGGAGTGTTATTAGTTGCACTCATTCATGTGCATAATTAAGCAGGCTAGCCAAAGGATTTTTGTTGGAATGTTATTAGTTGCACTCAATCCTAGACAAAGTTTTTTTTTTTTTTAACAATGTCGTCTACTCATATATTATAAAACCAACAGTCCAGTGATCTGGTACAAAAGAGGGAGATTTCGGGAGCTGAGGTTCAAAATTGGGTTCGCAGACCCATAGTCCTCGTAGCTTCTATAGATTAACCACAAAACTAAAAATAAACGGCTATATTGCCTGACATATGATCCTCCTAACCAACGAAATTTACAATGCATAAGGTTCAAGGGGAGTGCTGGGTAACAGAGTCATCCGGGAGAGGACCTCTCCTGCTTACTCTAGTTGAGGCTTCAGCCTGCTGGCTTTCGGTGAGGGAGCGGAGGTGATCTATGGCAGCTTCCATGTGTATGCAGCGATCCTTTAAATCTTCGATTTCTTTCTTCCTTTTCTCCAATTTCTTTCGTTTGGAGTTTCTGTCAGCATGATAATCCTCGGTTAGCTCCTTAACCTACTTGTTCAGTGCATTTATCATGATTACATGCGCTTTGCACATGTGGCAATCCTTATTGTTGAAGATGCTTCCCAATGTATTCCTGGCCTGAGGCTGATTAGCAGGTTGGTTGTGCTGGTCCGCCATTCTAAAGTGGAAATCTAAATCAGCTGTATCCCAAGGAACTTCTGGAATGACAGTGGGCGTGAGGGCGATCCCACTGGTCTGCTTGCTCACTGGATTATTTGCCGAGGGCCTCAGAACAAAACTGGAGACAAACACCAGACTGTTAGCATATATAAAAGCACTGTAATGGGAAGAAGCGTTTACCCTGGGAAGTGGTTGAGTAGCTGCGTTCCAAGTCAAGTCGAGCTTCTTCAAGCGTTTCCTGAGATTTAGAGGAGCGCTGGAATCTCTGAGAGACTGGAAATCGTGATTGCTAACCGAGAGGAGCTCGATGTTGTCTTTGAGCAAGGAACTGCCCTTTTGTTCCTGAGGTGATCCTTCTAGCTGAAGCACCCGCCTGTAGAAAACCCTTCGCCTCTGTCTCAGTTTACCATGAGTTGTGAGAGTCCTGAACGAGTCGCTGTCTTTTATAGGGACGAGGAGGGCTCGCTCATGCTTGAGTCGAGCAGTGGTGAATCTGTTTTTGAAGTCCGAGAGATCTTTGTGATTGCTTTTTTGCTGTCCTTGAGGCCTGTCTCCAGCCTGGGCGAGATCATTCCCTGAGATCTTGTCTGGATTGATTTTTGTAAGGATCCCCGTCGTGCCTGCCTTCCTCGAGTTCGATGACTGATGCATTGTCCCCAATCGCCTGTTTTGACAGTCGAGGAGGATATGGAATGATGAAGATAGGGTGATCTCGATCCAGCGGCTTTGATACGAATGCCTGAGGTGACCTGTTGTCCGGTGCAAAGGGAGGGCGTCTTTACTATGGAATATCCCTATCATATATTTCATTATTTTCTTTAACCTGGCCCGTGAGTCTTCCCGTGGCTTTGTTTGCCTGCTCGTCAGCTTCCCCATTGTCGTTTCTTAAAACATGTTTGTAAGTCACTTTGCTGATGCCCTTGAGTTGATCCATTATTCTGCCTCTGATTCTGTTTAAGGCAATTTGACTGAAGTCTTTTCCAGAGTTCATTGCTGCTATGATGATCGCTGAGTCTCCCACGACTAAGAGGTTTTGAATGCCTAACTTCAGGGCGATGGAGGTCCCCAACAGGAGGCTATAGGCCTCAGCCTTATTATTCGTCATGCTGCCTAAACCCCACTCGTAAATAACTATTGTTTTCCCTTGAGGGTCTTTTATTATTCCCCCAGCTCCAGCTCTGCCTGGGTTATTTTTCGAAGCCCCGTCGAAGAAGAGCGTGAAACTCTTTTGGTTTTGAATCCATCTGTGGATTTCCTCCTTTGACCCTCTGAGTTTCCAATCATTCTGTCCTGCTCCTATTCTTGTTATGTTTTTTGTTCTTGTTTTGCATTTGAATGTCCCTATCCATTCCTTTACCCTATCCTCTTTGTAATCCGGGTCTGCCTGAGAAATCCCATTAGCTTCAATTGTTTCAGCGATAAGAGCAGTTGTTTTAGCCAGTATGCTAGTGATGTTAGGTTTCTTGTTTTTGAAAATGCATTCGTTCCTGGCTAACCATAACTGCCAGCAGAGGTTTGAAGGGATGCTGGTCCATATCCTCTTAGCTAAATTCATGTTCTTGGTGGCGTAAGGGAAGGTTTTCCCCCAACCTTTCTGAAGGAGGGAGATCTGATTGGGTAGAGCTCCAATAATTACAGGGCTGGCTATGAGTTTCCAGCAGGATCTTGCAACTGGGCAATCAATGAATAGGTGGTTGATGGTTTCTTCCGCCTCCCTGCACATGTAACAAAGAGATGGACCCTGAATTCCTTTCTTCCTAAGGTTTTCTGCTGTCAAGATTTTGCCATGAAGCAAGGTCCAATTGAAAATTTTTATCTTAGGAAGGCTTTCAATTCTCCATGCTGCTTTGTGTAGATGCCAATTATTGTTTGCCGTTGAGTTTTGGAGTGCCTTGTAACCTTCTTTCACTGTGTAATTGCCTCCGGTTGGATCCCAAACATAGTTATCCTCTTTCTCTTTGGATGTGGGAGCTGAACCTGTGAGAGAGAGCTTGAGGTCTTTCCATAAATTCTCCAAACCTGTAGGTAGTTGCAAAGTTTTCCATCCTTTCCAACTGTTTTGATCCCATAGTGATATGTCGAACAGAGTTTCAAGGTTGGCTTCTGTCATCCACTGTTGTAGAGGTCTGAGATTGATGGAGTTTTCCTTTGCTTCAGTACCCATTATTCTGTCCTTCCACACGTTGATATGCTTGCCATTGCCTAGGACTGTGGAGATATGAAACTTGAGGAGGGGAAGTGTTTTTTTTATTAACTTCCAGACAGGGGTGCATTGTCTATCAGTGATTATTTCTGAGAGGATGTTGTTGTTGATCCCATTCAGATATTTCCTTTTGATGATTTTTGTCCACCATGTCCCCTTCTCTTTTAAGATTCTCCATATCAACTTGAATCCCATTGCCATATTTGCCAGCCTAGGTACTCTAATTCCTAGCCCTCCTTTTTCAATCGGAAGGATGACCTTTTCCCAATTCACCAAGCTGAATTTTTTGGAGTTTTGCTTTCCACCCTTCCATAGGAAGCTTCTGAGAATCAGTTCCATATGTTTATGTATGCTTGAAGGGGCGAGGGTGATGGCAAATTGATAGATAGGGAGGGCTGATAGAATGGCTTTAATGAGAATTGATCTACCCGCCAAGTGAAGCCAGTACATCCCCCAGCTTTGCAGTTTCCCTCTGAGCTTCTCAATAAGCTTGGTCCAAACTTCGTTCTTGAGAGCCTCTTTAGCAAGAGGTAGACCTAAGTACATGAAGTAAGACCAATTAGATTGGGCTGGAATTTCCATTATTGTGGAGATTCGTTGAGTTATGTATCTTGGTACATTCCAGGTGTATATCATACACTTATTGTTGTTTAATTTGCCCCCCGAGGCTTGAAGGAAAAGGTCTAGGATGGTCTTGAATCTCCTGGCCATGAGGCTTGATGCACCCCCAATTAATAAAGTGTCGTCTGCAAATAGGGAGTGATTGATCCCTTTTGCTCCTCGGATGATGTCCACTCCTGTTATTTCCTTCAGCTTTCGCTTGTTTTCCAAATGCAAACTCAAAGTTTCTGCCATGATGATGTAGAGGAAAGGAGAAAGAGGGCATCCTTGCCTCAAGCCTCTTGTGCTCTTGAAGGCGCTGCAAGGCCTACCATTGATTAACGGGGCTGTCCAATTTTGTGAGATGCTTTCCATTACCCTGTTAATAAATAGCTCTGAGACACCGAACTTCCCAAGGACATTCCTCAGAAATGTGTGGTTTACCCTGTCAAAGGCATTCGCCATGTCCAGCTTGATTATCATGCCCTTCTCGTTTCTAGCCACGCTACTATGAATCGCCTCCTGTACCAGGATTACATTATCAGTTATATGTCTCTTGGGGAGGAATCCTCCTTGGTTATCCGAGATAAGAGAGGGAAGAATTTTCTTGAGCCTGTTTGCCAGAATCTTGGTGATAATTTTGTAAGAGACATTACATAATGAAATCGGTCTGAACCTGTCAAAGGATTTGGGATTGGGCTCTTTTGGGATTAACGCTAAATGCGAAGACTTGATACTGCTGCCCATCTTGCATTTTGAGTGGAATTTTTTCACCATTCTTATGTAATCTTTCTTGATGATGTCCCAGTGGGTTTTGTAGAAGCTCACAGTAAAACCATCAGGCCCTGGGGCTTTGTCAAGAGGCATACTATTGACTGACCATTCGATCTCCTCTATAGATATTTCTTTGTCCAGCTCACGATTTTGATCTTCTGAGACCTTTCTCTCTATGATATTGGCGAAATCTGGATTGTCTTGATATAGAGGATCATCTGTGAGAAGGGATTGGAAGTGCTTAGAAGCAGCCCCCTTGATTTCCTCTTGGTTCGTAAGTTCTTTGCCTTCGAACATTACCCTTTCTATGTTATTTCCTGCCCTCCTCATTTTGAGGCTGTTGTGGAAAAACTTAGTGTTCTTATCCCCCGAATTGAGCCATAAACATCTCGACTTCTGCCTAAATTCTTCCTCTTCTTTGCGATGCTGTTTGTAAAGTGCTTTGTACAGCTCGCTTTCTTTCTTCTGATCTTCCTCCGTTTCTTGGACAGCTTCCTTTTCCTGATTCCACTGCTCTAAGTTACTTTGCAATTCATTTTTTTCCTTTTTTTCCTCGATCACGTGGTTTCTTGCCCACTTTTTTATGGCAATCCGCAATAGCTTGATCTTTGATTCCCAGACAAAGTGGGGGGAGCCTGTTACTTCTGTTGTCCATGCTTCTTTTATCGTGGTTTTGAAGTCTTCATTGGAATCCCAAGCTCTGTTATATTTGAAAGGTAACGGACCCATGTCTTCGCCTTTGTCTAAGTACAGCGCCACTAGTTTATGATCTGAGATGAAGCCCTGTATTATTGTGCTGCGGATCCTCGGGAAGCTGGTGACTGTTCTCTCTTGAACTAAAATTCTGTCAAGTCTCTCTTTGATGTTATTTCTACCTGTTCTTTTGTTTGACCAAGTGTAACGGCCATTTTGAGGGGGTATGTCAATGAGGTTGTGGGTTTGAATAATTTCCTCCAATTTTTCTCTGTAGGGGTCCATCATAAATTTCCCTCCTAGTTTCTCCTCTGCATTTCTTATTAAGTTGAGATCCCCGCCTAGGAAAATGTTCCTCCCCCGGCAGTCTCAAGATCTTCAGTTAGGGAGTCCCAACATGAAGCTTTGTCCCTGAAGTGTGTGGGAGCATATACGTTGTATATTGTGTATTCCTCCTTCTTGTCGGTGCTTTGCATATCCATTCTGATCCACCATCTGCTTTGCCTGTTGTCCATGAGTTTCCACGTACTCTTGTTCCATATTGCCCCTATTCCTCCTGATGTTCCTATTGCACTTGTGGCTATTCCTTCATATTTTCTAATTCTTATTAGGCTGTTTTGGAATTCTTGTTCACTGATTTTGGTCTCCTGGAGTAGGAGGAAGTCTGGATGTTCTGCTTTGATAAGGTCTCGGACTGCGTTTTCTTTTAGGGAGGAGCCCATCCCCCTACAGTTCCAAGAGACCAAAATCATCATTTACCTGATTTGTTGTGGATCCCACTCTTCTCCTTTAGTTTCTCCCCGCTTCCTTTGTTCTTATCAAGATAGGTGTCCATTGGTTGCTGGGTCCCAGTGGCCATTTCTTTTGCCGCGTTCTCATCTCTTATTTCTTTGTTTGATTTCCTTCCTACTTTTCTCGGAGGGTCTGTGGCTGAGTTGTTTTCCTTTGTTTTATTTCTTGTTAGAATTCGCTCCACTGTTGGAGGGGGAGAGACCGGGCGGGGAGAAGAGGGGGAGGTTCTGGGGCCCTTGGGGGACGGAGGAGGGGATGGAGGATCCTCTGAAGCCAGGGATTCAAAGGGGTTAGAAGAGGAGGGGATGGGAGGCACAGAACTGGATGGATGAATGGAGGGGAAGGGTGTTTCCGATGATGGCTCAACTGATTCCGGGGGGGTTTGCCTTTTTTTTTTTTTTTTTTTTTTTTTTTTTTTTTTTTTTTTTTTTTTTTTTCTGACTATTTCCCATGCTTCCTCAGGGGCTTCGTTATTACTAATATCTTCTGTTCTAGATTTGCTGCATCTATTAGCAAAATGACCGTATTCATGACATACCTTACACTTGAAGGGGAGTTGCTCGTAGTCCACTTGCTGAATGTGCGTCCACTGGTCTACTTTGAGTTTGATTGCCTCTGGTAGGCCTTTGCCCAGATCTACTTCTACGCATATCCTTGCACAAGCATGCATATTCTCCTTTGGCTCCGATCTGTCTACATATTTCCCTACTGCGTTCCCGATAGCCCGTACAGATTCGTCTCCCCAACAGTGGAGAGGTAGGTGCGGAAGATGAACCCATACAGGGACCGCATTGGGGACGTCCATTTCTGGATCGAAGTCAGGGGTCCAGCGGTTAAGATAAAGTCCTCTGGTGTCCATGAAATAAGGGCCGTTTCTGAAGATGAGATTGCGATCCTCCACTGATTCAAAGAGGAAGGTAAAGAATCCCCTTCCACAAAACCTTATTGCGATTTTTCCTTGGACCATCGCATTCCAGTTTCTTTCCACCCAACGTTGGACCATGCGGGGGGAAGGCCATAATCCCGTGAACTGTCCAACTAAGCCACGATCTGCTAGAGCCACAGCAACTCTTCTTGGCAGTGCTGGGGGAAGAGAGACCTCTGGGATTTCGTCCAACTTCTTGACAAACTTTGAGGCTGAAGGGCGGATCCTTTCTTTGTTGTTCTCTGGAATGAGAGAGGCGAAGGCTTTCTCCATTTCTGCTTGCTCATGAGAAGGCGGTTCCATAGTTCCTCGCAGGGCCTTGCAGATAGCTCGTTAGGAGGCCAAGGGGCCCGAAAGAGAAGAAGGCAGGAGGCCTTGTAAAGGAGGGAAAGCAGCAAGAAGCCGCAGCCAGCCTCGGGGCTGTCGCGGAAAGGGCAGGAGGCCCGAAAGCGGATAGGGCAGGAGGCCCGAAAGAGGATAGGGCAGGAGGCCCGATCAGACAAGAAAGGCCAGAGGCCCGGGCGCAGAGAGGGCGGGAGGCCCTGGACGAGAGGTTCAGGAGCGGAGAGCTGCGGCCCAGCAGCGGGGCTGCCAGGCATAGGCGTGCTCAGGAGGTTAGGGGCGCGACAGGGAGCGGGAGCTCGCTATCCATCTTCCACCGCTTCCACCCTCTAAACTCGTTGGTCAATGTTAATATAAGGTTAAATATATGTTTGAACCACTCCTAGACAAAGTTAAGCATGCTAATTGCATCATGATATGTGGAAGCCAATAGTACCTTAAAATCCTATCAAACTTAACTATTTTTCCCCTCATAACCAAGCACAAGAAATCCTTGTAGACTTCACTAGGGTAAATTGTTGTTGTCTAAGTTCCAAGCACCTCACCCTAAGGAGATTAAGAGAGTTGAACTTGTGGCCTCCCCATCTTAGGGGAGAGATCTTACATCTTGCTCATATTTGCTTAAGCTAACACTTCGAGGTAACTTTTTAAGAATCTAGGGTTTTATGCTTATATGGGTTTAAAATTCTCATATTATTGCAATAACACCTCATCTTAACTATAACCCAATGGACTCCCAAGACTTATAACAATAAGTTTAACATTTATGCATGTTTTTCCTACACTAATCTCATTGCTTATAGTATTATTATAGCAAGACATGGATATACAACATCAAGAGAGGTGCATAACAACACTGCCTTTTTATAGCTATGAATTAGTTATGAGCTAGTTGTGGTAGATAACTTTTATTAAACCATCCACTACATTAAGTACCCTACACATGACAATTTCTTTACATTTGGCACAAAGAGCTCAAAGCAAAAGATTACAATACATAACGATAGTGATGCAGTAACAAGAGTAAGTCATGGCCTTGGTCTACTCATTTAGCTCAGATTCCCCTTGCTCCACATCAAGGGTCGACTTCCTATCAGCCCTACTTTTAACACCTTGATTCTTGCTTGCATCACTATGTTAACTGCCATTATTATATCTTCCACCAAGTTCTTTTAGAATGCCACTTCCTAATGATTGATGTGCATGTTATGTTTCTCCTTGATTTTTTATTATACTACTCAACTAAGGAGAAATGCTTGGTTTCCACCTCAACCTTTCCACATATTCAACCTATTGTTTCCTCCCACAATAACTTGGGTTGTTCCCACATTTTCATCTCACATCTCAACTTTTGGTCATTGGTTGTTTGATGTGTTACTACTTGTTTTTCATGACATGGATATTAAACAAGTAGTTAATGTACATGATTTTTTTAGCATTTCTATATTCATTAGCCACTTTTCTTTCTCCATTTGGGTTTCATCTTACCTTTTTCTACACTATAAAATCCACGAGTTCTTCATTTCTTTATTTTAAGTAAAACTCTATGATTTTTTTAGCATTCTTATATTCATTAGCCACTTTTCTTTCTCCATTTGGGTTTCATCTTACCTTTTTCTACACTATAAAATCCACGAGTTCTTCCTTTCTTTAAGCTCATTTAGCTTATTTTAAGTAAAACCCCACCTTTGCTCATAATTATCAACTCTTCAACATTTTCTAAATTAAAAATTTCATGTGTTCTTTCTTCTTTTTAGCTTCCTTTCATTAATTTAACCAAACACTTATTTCTACTCAACCTTTTTAGAATTTTTTTTTAATTAACTTTAACAAAAATACTTTTCATTGCTCATCCCTATCCACCCACTAAACCATTATGTATACTACAAATTTCAGGCATTATACTTTCTTTTAAGTTTGTTTTATTTGAATTTAATTAGACTTGTGTTACCACTCATTGTTAGGTTTGTTAGGTTAGGTTTGATAATGTTATTACTAGTTTTCACAATTTTAAAGAACAATATTAAGAATATTAAAAGATTACAATCACATTTAATAAATAAATTATTTATAATAAACAATTTACTCATCAAATTTTGATAATGTTATTATTAGTTTTCACAATTTTAAAGAACAATATTAAGAATATTAAAAAATTACAATCACATTTAATAAATAAATTATTTATAATAAACAATTTACTCATCAAATTTTTTTTTTTTTTTTTTTTGTGTGCAAATACTAATTCTATTAACTGTAAATCAAAATATTTTTACATAAGGATGAGGCTGAACAACCTTTGTCATCAACACACTGCTCCATTACAGACTGAGCATGAGAACAGACATTAAACAGCTCCATTACAGACCGAGCATAAGAATAGACAATAGACAGAGAACAGACACTGAACATGTAGATAGCCATTCGTTGCCCAGAAGATGGCCCAAGCCTTGACAAACATATCCAAAATTTTCCATCTCAGGATGAGAACATTCATCAGAAACCGCCTGAGAGCTAAACAAAAACTGTAGGAAAATTTCATAAAAGCCTGACCAGAATCCTGAGACCTGAACAAAAGCGAAAAAGAATGATCCTCAGAGGCGTTACTTCTCCATGGTTGGGTCATTCTCCGTCTTCTCAGGCTGAACAACATCTTCTCTCTTCCGACTGTCACTGCCACTAGTATTATTGTCCTGGATAACAATAACATGTTCTTCTGCTTCGGGATTCCTGTTCTCATCAACAGGCGCTGGATCAACAGTAGGAGGAGGAATTATGAGCATTGCTTCCTGTTCCTCTTTTCCTTTTTCCCAATTTCCCATGCTGTCATCATCTGAGGAATTCTCATTGCCAGGAGACGGGTCAGGGACTATACAGGCTAAGGGGGAGACCACGTTTTCCTCTTCTGAGATAATGAGGGTGATGTGGGTAGTAATCAGGGGTCTATGCAAATTACTCTGGAACTTAAAGTGCGCGGTTTGAAACACACTATTGGGTTTAGGCTTCGAGGCAGAACCAACAGAGGGGCCAGTTTCATGAACAGGGGAGGGCGCAGTTTCCACAGCCAGAGCGACTGGAGGGTGCCGACTGGTTTCCCTACGCTCCCCAGAGTGATGGCGCTTTCCAGAACGCACCATGGTGAGATAAAG
The DNA here is from genome assembly GCA_031772625.1 of Pinus tabuliformis. NCBI lineage: Eukaryota > Viridiplantae > Streptophyta > Pinopsida > Pinales > Pinaceae > Pinus > Pinus tabuliformis. Next base: position 913,441,873 of record CM062804.1, read on the forward strand.
AAAGACAAACTCAGAGGGGGAGTGGGCTAAGAAAACAACAAGACCGAATTGGGAGAAGCCAGAGGTTTGCCCACTGGAGATATCAACCAAGACCGCCGGATGACAGAACTTAAACCCAGCAACGGAATTATTAAACACAAACAGAGAATGCGAGACCAGAGCAGGAAGGAGATTACCCTGAGGAATTAAAGGCTCAAGCTTGCCGCAATGCGCCAAAACGACACCATCAACCGCAGCTTCCGCAGGCCAGGTTCTGTCACCATACTGCAGAACACCAAGCATGGAGAATAAACCTTGGATCTGCATGATTATAACGAGAGACCTGATGCGCTGATCAATGCAGACATTGATTGCCCATCCTTCACCCAGGACTGTTTTAATGCGCAGGAGCAGCTCGCGTGAGGTAATAGCCCGGGAGTCCACGCTGCTCTGCAGCTGGCAGTACTGGGTAATTAATTCACGCATGAAGACCGATATGCCGCGTATCGCCACCCGGATCCGGGGATCAAATTTCATTTTTAATTATTATTATAATAATTAATTTCTAGGTTCAAGAAGTATACTAGTGGTTTTCCTACTTTTGTGAAGTTTCTGGATTTTTTTTTAGGCACATGGTTTTGGCAAGAGCCGAGACTCACGGATAAGGGGAGTCTGGAGTCTACTCCTTTATCCGCACACCATAGCAGGATAATATACTCAGTGTGATTTGACCCCTGACCTTGTGGGTTTCACCCAATGAACTCAGCCACCACACCACACATCACTGTATGTGAAGTTTCTGGTTTTTACCAAGTCATAAATTCTTGATATAAAGACTATTAAATATATTCTTGGCGTTATAGTAACACCTACTAAATTTGATCTCTAACCTCACCATTTTTAAATAAATCATAATTAATTTTTAAATATTTTTTAATATAAAAATAAATTTAACATCCTACAACCGCTTGATTTTGTACGATTTTGTACCAAATTTCGTAGGACACTTAATTTTTTTTTTTTTAATTTCAAGAAATCCCTACCCCATTTTGATTTTGAGTAAAATTAACTGAGAAAAGTACCAGAAAAAATACAATCACATCGAAATAGTTAGACTAATGCTTTTACTACCGCGGCGTTAAATCAGGGTTGAGGAGCGAGGAGTGTAGCACCATTAAACCCGGCCAGCTCACCATATTCCCCACTGACGACCGACATTTAACAAACCTAATATGACCGAAACACCGAAACCTTATTATTCTTTTTAAACCACAGTCATACGCATGATATATTTTATATCCTTTATAAATTTTACACATATTCTCTTCTTTATCTTGTTTCATTATCGCAATTTCATTCCCCTTTTTGGCTCCTTCGGAGCTCGCGCAGATTACAGAGAAACCCTAGTCTCGTGGATTCTCGATCGAAATCTGCACGGCCTGTATACATTCTTAGCACATTTACTGAGCTGCCATAGGTTTCTTGGAACTCTTTGTTCCGCGGCTCTTGCGAGTTTCGCAGGTTTTTGTTTGATTGTAGTTTGAGGGTTTTTCTTTGCTTCGAGGGTTTTGTTTTCCCGTTTTTGTCCCCTTATTCTTTCAAGACATCTCAGAATGATGCAGCCAACCGTCGGTGTCGCTCCTCCCCCTCCTGTTGCTGCACCCGCGATCGATCCCCAGCAGCAGCAACAGCAGTGGATGATGATGCAGCAGCAGATGCAGCCTCAGCAGCCTCAGCCTCAGCCGCCTCCTCAGGCTGGGTTTTGGCCCCCGCAACACCAACCCCAACCCCAGCATCCCCAACCGCAGCTTATGGCTCAGCAATACCCGCAGCAGCCGACCTCAGCTGACGAGATTAGAACCCTGTGGGTCGGAGATTTGCAGTATTGGATGGATGAGAGTTATCTGCATGGCTGTTTTGGTAATAGCCAAGAGGTATGTATGCTTGATCTGGTTTAGTTTTTTTAATAGATTTCTCTTATTCGATTGAAAGTACGTTTAGCCTAGGGATAGGGATGATTGCTTTTGAAGGCAGGGTCAACATTCCCAAAATTTTCGTGGGTTCATTGGATTTTAAATATCATTGTTATTTAGTTGGTTTGTTATTTACCCTTTGTTAAGGAAGTGATGCCTTCAGAGTGCTTTGATTTAGCCATTTGTCCACAACCCATATGACTTGTAGTATACAACACTGTTATATATTTTTTGAATATTTTGGAGTTGTTTGTTTGGCTCATGTTTAGCATAGTGTAAGTAAAGGCTAAGGGGTTCGGGAGGGTTCTTTTTAATGGTTAGTGAATTGAATTATTTGCACGGTTTGCTGTGATGAGCTGCTGTTTAATTCGTAGTTTTGGTTATGTAATTCTCAATATATCTTCGCTGTAGTGATATGCGTTATAATCGGTAACAGCTCAACTTTTCGTGATCTTTCTCCTGACTTCTTAATTTTTCTTGGCCTTGGTATACTCGACAAACTATGTTATTACTTCTGTTTAGAAGCTAGATCTGATGGTATCTGTGCTATTAAAATTGCCGGGACTTGTAAAATGGGTCTCAGCCCTTTTAATCTGATTCTCGTGTTTGGATACGACGAAATGCATGTAGCATGTGATTCTGATTGATGTCTTGGAACTTAAGGTAGAGCATGTTTACCCTATTTGAAATTATTTCTTGTAGTCGTGGTACTGGTACGGCCTTACTATGGAGTATGATCGATAGATTAAGGAGAATGCTTGAGCTTCGACCTTTTTTTGTTCTTTGTCTGTTTTCTTTCCATGGTTTTTATATTTAATTCGTCTAATTAGAATTATACAAGTAGAAATAATTGAATCAGACTAGGAGTTTGACTTTACGAAATAGTTTGTTTTGTGTGACCAAGATCTGTAGTCTTGTGAGAGCAGATTAACAGCCTCTCCGCCCTAAAATAAAAATAAAAATAAAAATAAGATCAAAAGAGAAATTAAGTGTTGTAATAGTCACTCAACTTCTGTTTATTTTTTCTTTCTTTCTTTGGACCGTTTGCCCTCGCCCAGAGGTGGATCAATAGGTAAGACTGCCAGCTCAGTCACAGGCACCACAGCGGGGTGTTATTTATCAGAATTTGAACTTTCTGAAACACGGGCTCTTTTTGAACCCAGCAACCCATCCTCTTTGCATGCCACAGCTCCATGAATAATCAGATTCAAGGATTGTTTTTGTTTCTATATCATTCTGCATGGGCTGTGCAGGTTCATCAGGATTTTGAGTTCTCATATCATTGTGTGTTGGGAGGGTCCTCCTTGATGTGCCCTTCATTCTTTGAAAAAATGGGATCAAAAGGTTACAAGCCTTTTGTTTGTGGACCTGCCCCTTTTTCTTTATTGGGGGCTTTTTAGTCCGCGGACAGAATCCTGTAAGTGCCCTGTTTGGAAATATGTATGGCATTCAATGGCATTTGAATGCCATGTTTTCATAATCCAAGGTTTGGATCAATTGATTGGATCTACGTTTTAGCAATAAGTTGTATGCTTTGATAAGGACTGTTGTCTTTATTATTTAGAACAATTGATTTCCTTTTTTCATTTTTGTAAATTAGACATCTTACTAAGACATGAATTTCTTTCTTAGTAAGCTTTTTTTGTCCCCTTTTATGGCATTTGAACCTGGTCTCTTCCAATTTATTGCACGTCTCTTATCACATTTTCGTTATATGTTTGTGAATAAGGCTATAATTATATACATATTTGGGTATGTTTTGGTGGGAGGCACCTTCCTTGGCATTTGTTTGGAGCTAGTACTTGTAACATTCCTAATGTGTGTGGATTGAAGTAGTCTGACGCATTCAAAATATTCTTGGTGATATTGATTGGGTCTTAGAAGGGGAGGTTGAGGAGAGACTTAAAGGTCTCACCATTCTATTATCTGATGCAGTTTGGAACTCTGCTAATTGCTTGGATTTGTTGCTTGCTGTTCTAAGGTGAAGGTGAGGAGGGTGTGGTATTCTAGGAGTTGGGATTTTAAGAAGTGTTGAATGCATGGAGAAGATCTTGTTTGGCTAGGACACTATTAGAAACATTGGTTCCCCTACTATGATGGGCTCTTTCTTGCCTTGAACTCCTAGGAAGGCCCATAAACTTTGGCTGTCCGCAAGGCAAAGTACATCCTTGAATCTGTCATGACTGGGATACTAATATATTTTTGTTGTGGGTGTTGAAGTTACATATAAGACTAGTGAAGCTTGAGAAGTAGAAAATTGTAATGTAGTTGTCTCAGAGAAGGGTGCAATTTTGATGGAAATGGACCCATAGAAATTTGGCATGTTCATATGATTACAACATAGTAACCCTGTTTTGGAGGGAATCTTGTATGTGATAAACAATCTTGATGGGCCTTTGATGTTGTTACATCTTGGATAACTACCCACTTCACTTCTTTTTGCATAGTTGTGACATGGTCCCTAGATAGCTTGAGTTTTGCCTGCTAGGATTAGGTGATGTTAGCATTGAGGAGGATCCTTTGTGTGGGTGGGAGTAAAGCCATTCTTCTGAGTTGAGACGGCTTTGAGTCAATCTTCTTGTGTTTGGAAATTGAGGAAAAGTGTAGGGTTGGGGCCCATCCATGCATGTTCAAGGGCGTGGTCCTTCAATTCCAAAATATCATGAAGGAAATATGTATATTAATTGTAATTTATGCTTTTTACTTCTTTTTTCCTATCTCATTGTATTCTGTATGCAAATTTAAAACCTACTGAATATTATTTGCATTTTTATTATCAGAAATGTTTGTCTGGATACATAGTTGTTTTGATCATAATCATGTTGTCAATGGCAGGTTGTTTCTGTTAAAATTATTCGCAATAAACAGACTGGACAATCAGAGGGTTATGGCTTTGTGGAGTTTGCAAGCCATGCAGGAGCTGAGAGAGCTTTGCAAACTTACAATGGTGCACAGATGCCCAACACTGAACAATTTTACAGGATAAATTGGGCAACCTTTGGCATTGGAGAAAAGCGGCCTGAGATTGGACCTGATTATCCTATATTTGTTGGAGATTTGGCATCTGATGTGACAGACTATTTGTTGCAAGAGACATTCCGAAATAGATACCAAACTGTAAAAGGAGCCAAGGTTGTTACTGATAGGGTTACAGGCCGTTCAAAAGGATATGGGTTTGTAAGGTTTGGGGATGAGAATGAGCAAGTTCGGGCTATGACAGAGATGAATGGGGTGTTTTGTTCCTCAAGACCTATGCGAATAGGTCCTGCCACAACAAAGAAGACCACAGTTTTTCAGCAACCATATCCTAAACGTAAGTTGTGCAAATGTATACATAAATGTATTGATTTTTTGAGATTTAAGTAGTCTGGTAGCAGATGCTATAATGGTAAATAATGGTTGTGTTGGTTGGCAAAATTCATATTTTCCATTGATATGGATCAGAACTGCTTTTACTTTCCTCTGTGCTGTGTAGCTTTATGCTCTATTCTATGTACTGAGTACTTTCCTTTCTAAATTAGCAGCTGGCTGGTATTGCAGTTGCTTTTTTGTATATTCCTGATTCCAGTTATGTTTGAATCCATTATACCCGATTAAGAGCTTTTTTAAATTACACTAGAATTTGGTCAGGTGATGTGTGAGGTTTTTAAAACTAGTGAGTTCTATACAAGCCAACTTTGCTAAGCTTTGGAATTAATTTATATTTTAACTACTTCAAGAGAAACCACGGTGGTTGCTTCAGTTGATCTGCAAAGTCATTTCCTTCCAATTATTTTCCTTTCCTTTTTGAAATTGGGCAAAATTTAATTGGAGATCAAAGTTATGAAAGCTTATAAAACTGATGTTGTCTCAAAGCAGGATGCCAAGAGGCTCTGTTCCGTTAGGGGCCTGGAACAAAATTCAGCACAGAAAAAGCGTCCTTTTAGTGGGTGGCCTCACTTAGGTCAGTTTTACTGTTTACGTAATGAACTGCTATTTTGTCATTCATTTGACATTTTTGTAGCATTTTATGCTACCGTCGAACAATTTTTTTCTTGTATATTCATGAGTTGTCCACCTTGTTAGCTTTCCTTTTCCAAAATCCTGTTTATATAGTCACTTTCTCCATTTCCTGTTTTAATATGGTTGTTTCCTTCATTTTTTATAGAAAGTTTACTGTTCAATTCTTTTTTTTGAAGTTTTATCATAGAATGATATAAGCTTTTTTTCCCAATTGCTCATTGTCCATCTTATTTTTCATCTTCTGTATCTTTACAAAAGATTTTCAAACATTCAAGACATCTTGTAGGCAGGCATGGTATATCGTTGGCATAGGTATCATGTTGTCATGAATGATTGATCAACAGTTTGGAGGCCCTGAGACTATCTTTTGGATTTTCTGTAAAGGATAGTCAAGTGGATGCTACCTTCATGTTGTGGCTACTTAGTTGATTCTATTATTAATGATTTTTGTGTGGTTACCCAAATGACCTATGGTTAGGATCCATTTTAAGGTCCCTGTTCAGTCTTTATTTTTACTATTCTAGGGGCATGTTGTAATGAAACAAAGGTGTAATGCATTGAAAGTATTGTAAGCTTATCTGTGATTCAAAGCATGGTAAGGTCCAACATTGTAAGCTTATTTCTGATTCAAAGCATGGTAAGGTCCTTGTACATGATAATCTTGAAGTTAGTGAATAATGTACCTTCAGTCTTTCAGGAAGATACAAAGGGTAAAGCCTGAGATCTGAGCAAGGACTATAGAGGCATTAGGTAGGTGAATGCAAATTATGTATTAATTGCCTTCATGCTAAGCTAGGAAACAGCAATGCTTGGCACAAATTTTGGCTACATCTGAGAGGCCACATGCCTCTGTAATATGGCAGACCCCATGCAAGGTAGTTGATAGCTTGCCAGTATTTGAACATGCTGTGTTGTATATCTGCTGAATCCTGGCCCTTTTATTGTGGGGTAGGAGGGCATTGAAGTATTCTTTCCAAGCAGGGTGTGCTCAGGAAGATACAGAGGGTAAACCCTAAGATCTGAGCAAGGACTAGTTGTACTAGGTAGGTCATTGCAAAATATGTATTAATTGCTTGCAAGCTACAGCAAGGCAACAACAATTCTTGGTACAAATTGTTATTTACAAGCAGTCTGAGTTCATGAAGATATGAAAGGTAAACATTGAGATCTGAGCAAGGACTAGTGGTACTAGGTAGGTCAATGCAAATTATGTATTAATTGCCTGCATGCTATAGCAAGCCAACAATAATGTTTGGCACAAATTGTGGCTACATCTGATAGGCCACATGACCCTGTAACATGGCAGACCCATGCAGTGTAGTTGATAGCTTGCCAATATTTGAACCTGCTGTGTTGTATATCTGCTGAACCCTGGCCCTTGTATTGTGTGGGAGAGAGGAGGGCATTGAAGTATTTTTTTCTAAGCAGTGTGAGTTCAGGAAGATATAAAGGGTAAACCCTGAGATTTGATCAAGGTCTAGGTAGGTTAATGCAAATTATGTGTTAATTGCTTGTGTGCTACGGCAAGTCAACAACAGTTCTTGGTACAAATTGTTCTTTCCAAGCAGTCTTAGTTCAGGAAGATATGAAAGGTACTCCTTGATCCGATCAAGGACTACTGGTACTATGAGAGAAACACACAGGGAGTGCTGGTTTATTCAATGTCCAACAAGCATGATTTGTGAATTTTGAACTTGGAAATAAAGCTAAAAGAGGAGTTACCAGAAAATTTGAAAAGTGATGAATGAAACATTTTGAGTCATGTTTCCAGTGCCTAGGGGTGGAATTTCCAGCAACATGGGATATTTGCTGAGCCCCTCAGGATGTTGAAAAGTGATGAATGAAACATTTTGAGTCATGTTTCCAGTGCCTAGGGGTTGAATTTCCAGCAACATGGGATATTTGCTGAGTCCCTCGGGATGGTGCAAGATATGGATGCTCGATCAAATAAGCCAAGATCTGATTTTTTGGAAGCGTAATTGTTGTGGATCTTGGCATAAAAGGCTGAGGGTATGCCTAGTTGGATGTAAACCTAATTTTCTACTGGTCTGGCAAAAAATGTCTTGTCCTATGTTGCCTTTGGTTTTGCGAAACTAAATCATAGTTGCCCATATGTTGGTATTATTATTATTTTATGTTATGTTTACCCATTCCGAATGCATGCCTAATATTCCTGTCATACATCATTTATTTTACCCTTTTGTAAAGGATTTTAGCAAGCTGCTTGTCATTGGTGGCAACTGATTACACCCTGGTTACTAGTTCGTCATATCAGGTGTGATTGTTCCTTTCAGCATAGTTTCTTTAGCCATCAATTCTGGCTATGTTTATTGTTTATGAAATGTTATGTGATTATTTATTAATGCAGGGTTTGCTATGTGATAATTTATTGAGATATATCACTTGTTTAATATTTGTTGTTCTTTATTTATTCTATATATGTCCTATACCCCTCACAAGTGCTTTGTTTGCAGCAGCGGCAGTTCCTCCTCAAGTAGTTGCCTCAGATAATGATCCAAATAATACAACTGTGCGTTCCTCTGTTTTTTTTTTCTCTTTGCATGCTTTCATTTCTTCAAGGAATTTGTTACTTTATATTCTTATTCTATTTTCCTTTTGGACAGATATTTGTGGGTGGCTTAGACCCAACTGTGACAGATGAAATGCTGAGATCATTATTTGGCCAGTTTGGAGAACTTGTGCATGTCAAAATACCAGTGGGCAAACGTTGTGGATTTGTTCAGTTTAGTAACAGGTATTTCTTATGAAGATTTTTAAGCACCTATTGCACACTTTCTTGTTTAGGATATTTCAGCATTTCATGTCAGGATATTAGAATGTAGCTTTTTACTCTTCATTTTCTTGACATGCATAAGCTTGCCACTTCACGTAGAATCTGAAATTTTAGAAACCAGTGTTGGTTCAAATTTTAATAGTTTAATTTCTGTATTGTTTTTTGACAAAATCATTCCATTTACAGGGCTTCTGCAGAGGAAGCATTGCAAATGCTACATGGTACAGTTCTTGGTCAGCAAGCCATTCGTCTTTCTTGGGGACGAAGTCCTGCAAACAAACAAGTGCGTGCATTTAATGGTACAGTTGTTGTTTAAGTGATTATTCTTTATGTCAGTTCATATGATGGATTTATATTGTTGTAGCTGCAGACTGCTGGGTGGGTTCAACCCCAACAACCAGATCCAAATCAATGGAATGGAGCTTATTATGGTTATGGACAAGGATATGATGCAGGTTATGGTTATGCACCACAACCTCAGGATCCCAATATGTACAGTTATGCCCCTTATGCATATGGAAATTATCAGCAGCAGGTAAATTAGTCTGGAGCATTTCCACTTGGCAAACGGGAAGCTATAGGTGTCCTCTATTCACTGTGCAAATTACAGCGGAGTCTGTCTTTGTAAGCTAGTGTATGTCTTCGTTTTGGTAGTTCAAAACTCTTAAATTATACTAGTTGGGATTAGTAATAGCCACAAAAATATTATAGCACCAGTTCAATATTTTATTTTACTTAACTGTCAAAAACTCAAAACACATGGAGAATTGAAGTTTGCGATGTGTTTGATCACATTAGTATTTTATGCAAGATTACCAAATTACATGTGAACAGTTTGTAATTCTGTTGAGGGGTTCCATTAATGTGTGTCTTCGTTTTGGTAGTTCAAAACTCTTAAATTATTAGCCACAAAATATTATAGCAGCAGCTCTATATTTTATTTTACTTGTCAAAAACTCAAAACACATGAAGAATTGAAGTTTGCGATGTGTTTGATCACATTAGTATTTTATTCAAGATTACCAAATTACATGGGAACAGTTTGTAATTCTGTTGAGGGGTTTCCATTAACGGTCTTTTGTAAATTTACTGCCGATGTTAGAGATCTTTTGTTCCTTTCTTAATTGGATACAATTGATGAGGGTGTTCTCACAATACATTTCATTGGTTTTTTGACGGATTGTTTGTCCCTTTTTGTAATTTGTATATTAAACTCTGCTCTTTGCGGACTTACATTTGTGAATAAGAATAATCCTCCCATAAGTCTGCTATTAAATCCAACGTGTTTGTAAATGTTAGCTTTTCACCCATGTTCTATAATATATCTTTTTGGAATGAGTTTCATCGTGCTTTTATTCCCTATCAGGGCGGAATTTATATCGTGGATGTTAATATGTTCATTTGTTCTGTATGCAGTAACATTTACTTGGGTTCAGGCTCTTCTGTGGACGTGGAAATATGGGTTCATTCATAGAGCTGTCTCTGTAAACAGTTGTTTTTAACGGGCATCCAATCAACTTATCTATATTAGATTTAATGAAGAGGAAAGTCCCGTGACAATAGAACTCGTCTCACCAGATTGAGATCTAGGGAATGTCATTATTGTTTTAAAATAGTTTGCTTGTAGGAACACATTGTGGGTATCTTGTCTCACCACATTCTAGGGCACCATTTCTATAAAATAATTTGCTTGTAGGAACATATTGTGGGTGTTAGTCATTTGGATTGATGAATTTGGTTATCCAGCTTGCTCATCACAAATTATCTAGCTTGTTTGTCACTTAACGTTTTTGGTTCCGAGCAAAAGGGTTCAACTTGTAAAATGTGATGTTGTTCGTTCTGCTATGTTAAGTACGTGAGGTCATTGATTTATTTTATTCGTTGTCCAAGCTAGTCGTAAGATATTGGTGTTTAATTTAGACTGATCGGAACTCATGTTGTGATCACATTGTAAATTTCTTTAATCTTTGAGCTATTAAAAGTGACGTACCAGACGACTTAAAAGTTGCTAATTATTGGGTCTTTGAATTAGCCTCAAATTTAAACTATATTTTTCCTTCTTTCGCAATATGTCTCGAGGAAACTCCTATTGTTTTTCGAAATATAGTAGGCGGCTTCCTTTTAGGATGATACTTGCAGTAAACCATTGATTTTCCTCTTTTCGATGGGTTGTATTGTTTTATGTTTTGGAGTGTTTTTTAGACATTTATATTAGACTCAAGTTTGAGCTGTGAATTATAGTGGTTAGGGATTTTGCACGGTGTTGAATCTGCTTGTGTAATTTTAGGTTTGTTGAATTCTAGTCAAATTTCAAAATGTAAAACTGTTAAACCATGCTTATTCAAAAAATATTTTGGATAAGCGATCTTTAGGTATTTTCCTTTATCAACGATTGTTTCCCTGTAAAGGTTTGTTCTTTATCAACAACTTTTCTCTGTTGATGTCAGTTTGAATTGTTAATTGATGTCAAAAGATGGTAATTGAAGTAAATTTGGATCTTTAATTGATATCAAAAGGATGATAATTGAAGTAAATTTAGAACATGGTAATTGAAGTAAATTTGGATAGTTAATTGATATGAAATTATGATAATTGAAGTAAATTGATTTTGTAAAAAATCAAGGTATGAGGGTTATTTGTAAATTTAAAACATGGTAATTGAAGTAAATTTGAATTGTTAATTGATATCAAATGATGATAATTGAAGTAAATTTGATTTTGTCAAATTTCTACGGTATGTTTGTTTGAATTCCTTTTCAAAATAATGTCTAATCTAACATTAAATAGGTTTATCGTAATGGTTCTATTTTATTGTATTTCCAATTTTTTTTGTATTTTCATGTTAAAACAAGGCTCTTGGTTAACTGTAGGGAACTTTATGGTTGGGGATGCATGTTTAATGTTATATTTTAGTTGTTATATCATTAAAATCCTATAAAGAAGAGGATATCATACTATAAATATCTATTTCTTCATTTTATATGAACATCTTGCAAGTTTCAACATATGAACATCTTGTGTCGGGGGAGGTCTAAAGAGAAGCCTTGACTGTAGCTTAAAATATGCTCAAAACACCCAATCCACAAGCCCCTTCTTCTTGTAGTGCCTCTACAAACCAGGGCACACATCCTTATCCTTACCATTGGTAGCTGTAATGAAACTTGAACATACTTTTTGTGATGTTGCAACCACTCTCCAACATTCCCTCTAAGACAGCCAAAAGGGGACACATTTGCTGGTTGAAGGAATGTTGGAGTTAGAAGCAGTTGTAGACTAGTAGTTAGGAGTGAGTTTGTCGATTTCAGAGTGATTTCAGAGTGAGCTACCTGAAGGCCACAATCACACGAAGACACCAAGAAACCATAATAACCATTTACCTTGGCAAGTGAAGTAATTAACATAAAGGAAAAATGCAAAAATAAATAGGGAATTGAAATTATAAACGCAGACATAGGATCTATATATAGGAAAACCCTAACAATATGTTAAGAAAATCTCCACAGCGCAAGGGATTGAAACACTTTTATTGATCAAAGTCATAATGTTTCTTTGACTGTTACGAACTATAATATTTTAATTAATAGTATTGTTACGAACTAGCTATTGTTATACAATCAAATTAAAGTACAAAATTTAGAGGTAAAAAAATTACATTTATATAATTCTTTTAATTGTTGTAATTTTTAATAATCTCCACCTTGACACAATTTTTCGAATCCTTTGTCCACTCCCCATTTATCATCTTTTTTTGGTCCACTGCAACTTATTTACGAAAATTGGTTTCGTGAACGTGTTGATACAATTCTCTTGTGTAGACTTTTTTGAGAGCTATTTTACCGACATCAATGATTTGTCTTACAAAATGGTATTTTACATAATATGTTTTGATTTGTCTTACAAAATGGTATTTTACATAATATGTTTAGTTTTCATATGATGAGTTGTATTAGTAGCCAAATGAATAGCACTAGGACTCTCACAAAATATATTCACTTTCTCCTGCATCTTTCCAAGCTCACTCAATATACCATCCAACCAAATTGCTTCTTTACAAACATGTGAAGCAACTATATACTTTGCTTCAATAGTGGAAAAAATAATTGTTTTTGGAAACTTTGACATCCAACTTATCACTCTACTTACAAGAGTAAAGACATTATCTTGAATTAGATTTCCTCTTGTCTAAGTCACCAACATAATTTGAATCATCATATTCACAAACTGAATCAATACAATCACTAAAGATGATATAATGGTCACTTGTGCCACTCAAATACCAAAACACCCATTTCATTTCTGGCCAATGTTCTCTTCCTAGATTTATTATGTACTTTTTGATAACTCCAACTGTATGTGAAATATGGGGTTTTGTAGTCACGACCACATCCATAGAACTATCTACATTAGCGCATGATACACTAGAGATATACTCATTTCTTCATCAATACTAGGACATAAACTGGAAAAAAATTAAATTGGGAACTATACCAACTGCATGTGAAATATCGGGCTTTATAGACACAATCACACACAAAACTATCTACAACATTAACACACGATACACGATACACTAGACATATACTCATTTAATTCATCAATACTAGGACATAAACCTGAAGAAAAATTAAATTGGGAACTATACATTAACAAAGAGGGATTAAGCGAAAGAGGCATTATTGTTCATCCCAATCTTTACAAGTATTTTCTCAGCATACTTTTGTACTGAACTATAATATAAAAACAACTGTAGCCTAAAACCCCCTTATTTTTGCACAAAAACATTAAAAAAATCCCAAAAACAAAGTGTTGATGCTGTCATCAATGTTCTTTTGGGGTTAAAATTCATTTTTTTAAAATCAATTTTCTTGTGCAATAAATATGAAAAATCCCGATTGATGTTGCATCAATGTTTTTTTGTTTTTGTTTTGGGTTAAAATTTCCAACATTTTTGAGCAATGACATTAAAAATAACTTAAAATCCAAAAAGTTTCAACCATCGCATTAAAGATAAATATTATTGTCTCCACAAAACCATAAAATTTTGACATGTTTAAAGATAAATATTATTGTCTTTACAAAACCATAAAATTTTGACATGTTTCAACCATGATGTTGAAAAGCCTTAAAATTTCAACATATTTTATCAACGTAATTAAAATCAAATATCATGAAAAAAACCTTAAAAATCAATACCTAAATCACTATTATGAAAAGCCTTAAAATTTCAACATATTTTATCAATGTATATAAGATCAAATATCATGAAAAAACCCTTAAAGATCAATATCTAAATCAAAGATTTATTATGCTAATAGCATTTTTATTAAAGCTAAAAGTGTAGCTTTTTTAAAATCTTAGCCTAAAAAACAATTTGACAAATTGCAACAAGAATTTAAAAATAAATTATTAAATTGACATTCAACAGATAAAATTAACACATTGTGAGTGAAAACTTGATCCATTATGTGAAAAAATCTATACATAAAAAAGAAAACAAAATAAACAGAAGTTATTTTTTTCCTTCAAAAAAAATGAAATAAAAATGGTCCAAAAAATATTAAAAATGACAAAAAATAAATCAATTATAAAAATTTAAAAAGACAAAAATAATGATTTAAAAAACAAACTTAAAATAAATTAAAAACAAATTGAAAACGTTTAACAAATCACTAACACTTGTAATTTAAAAAATAAAAATTTAACAAATAAGAAAAAACAAAAATTAAAAAAAAACACACATATATATACCATTTGGTACAATTGATAATTTCATAGAACCCATTGACATTATTATATCTGATAGAACTAATATTTCATAAATGCCACAAGGGCCAACATGTCTCTGGAGAATTGAACCCACATTACATGAGACACAAATCGTGAACCATACATACCACTTGAGCCAAGGATAAATAGATAAAATATTAAAAACAAAACATATTTAAATTGTTTTTGGTACCATAAGGTGCTGACTAAAGTGATTGATTTTTTTAATAAATTATAATTATATAATTATATATATATATATATATATATATATATATATATATATAAATTAATTTAGAAGTATATATATATATATATATTTTTTTAACATAAATGGAGTTACTTTTTGTATTAAATCCATGCTCGGTCGTGACAAATACCTAAGTGAATTACATTGCTAGAATGCTCAAAATCATCTAGAGTGACCACTGATTTCTAAATTCCCCTACCTATTACACCAAAAAAACCATATCCTATCAATACTCTTATTTACCGAGAGGAGCATATGTGTAGAAATTGAGACAAAGGACATATGCATTTGAAGCCTAACATAACAAAGATAGTCAATCTGAAGAGTCAGCCGGTCGATTGAGATCATTGTCCAGGGGAGGCTCTGCAATGTAATTGTCTCGCTGAACATTTTGTTGTGCATCAACTTCATTTTCAAGGCGTGAGATACTCAGTTGTAGAGCCTTTATTATGTCATAGGTGATACTTGGTTGTAGAGCTTTTATTATGTCATAGGTGGTACACTCTGAAGACCTTTGACGACTACATGATTTCTTTTTACAGTGTTCACACACCGTAGAAGTTGATGAGTCTGAAGGAGAGCTGGATTCTATGACGAGGACATGATGATGCCAACGTCGCTAAAAAATTGCTTTAACAATAGGTTAAACAGAAAGGAATGACCACATGTTACCAAGATAACTCCCGAAAATCAATGATCTTCAGGCAAACGACTGGAAAATATGAAATGAGGGAGGATGACCACTTAAAGGAACAAAGTCCAGAAAGGAAGGTAAAGCCACACTCGATTGAATCACAACAACAAGAACAAGACAAATGCTTATGACCGAGAAGGAGCCTGCACGAAACCCAATTCGAATAATGCAAAGGAGAATGAAGATCACTACGGTTACCTTTGGCCTAATGAGATTGAGACGCCAAACCACCCAACAACAATGGCGCTGGTTCCACACAACTCAATCAACGAAAGAAAGCACGAAGCTCATCGCTAAGTTTCCAAAGTTGCCAACGCTTGGACGCCACCCTTAACATAGATACTTTCCTTTGTAATTTCCACATAGAATTAAGGATTCGAAGCCCACTCAAATTGCAAATTATGAATTTGGATGGGTTCCCATTGCGAGATGTATGCTCATTGCACCTTGAAACCCACGCTTGAGCTATCAATTCCCCATCATTGCTTCCAGTGTCGCAATACAGAATAATCATCAAAAATTGGCCTGAGTTACACTTCTTGTAGGCCATGAGCTCAGGATTGAGAGCAGGTCTTATCCACATTGATGAAATTAAATTAGGCACTTTTGTAGAGATATAACCATAATATTCCTTGAGATCAGAAATAATTCGATGGAACAAGAGGTATGTTTAATGTGTTGTCTTTTAGAGGAGCGCCCCTTCTCAGTGATAGGATAATAAATAAAAGTCATCCAAAATGATAATGTTCTAATGTCTTGGATTCCTTGTTTTTGCACTAACAT